>FR990077.1:1200000-1642167 GCA_905404285.2 Erannis defoliaria | reverse complement strand
TGGGAGCGGGCCGAATTTCTTTCGTACGCGGACGAAATCGCGGGCGACCTCTAGTGTTATTTAATATAAAGAAAGTATTAAAAACATTTTTTTTTAAATATATTTAAAAGTAGTAGTCGCCAACACCGGTGTAAGTCTATTACCAAAAGAATCACCATTTTTTTTTTATTGTGAAAAGGCTGTAAATATTTGTAGCGACACACACACATCACACATCAACAGCCGGAAAACGTCCACTGCTGGACGAAGGCCTCTCCCTATAAGGGAGGTGTAGCGACACGCAGCATAGCAGATTTTGCCGGAACATAACAATAATCAACTACCATGATGACCAGTTTTATCACAAAAAGTAAGAAAAAATCTTCCATATGTCCTAAAATGCAACCAGAACCACCGGAGGACGGGTAGCAGCGTCCTCTCCGTTAACGGTAGTGAACATTCTGCGATCCCCAAGCCGCCTGCCAAGCGTGGGGATTATTGCAACACCTCCCTATTAAGGGGAAGCCTTCGTCCAGCAGTGGACGTTTTCTGGCTGATGGGTGGGGTGGGTGAAAACTACTCACAGCCGATTTTCTTGCAGTCGAAGTTGTTGTAGTACTGGTCGGAGGAGGCGCGCTCGATGATCTCGCCGAGGTAGGGGCGGCGCACCACGCTCGGCAGGCGGTGCCCCGCCGCGCACCGGCACTGGTACCCGCCGCGCCGGAACCCCCAGCCGTGCAGGGGCTCGCACTACACATACAACCGTTCATTCAACAATCGTGTACTCACATCCACTGAAGGAGAAGCGAATAGACCCGGCTAAGGCTAGATGACTGGTATTTTTTGTTATATATATTATTATATATTATCTATATTGTCTTATTAAAAGGTGGCCCTATAATAATCTAATATAGGTGATTGATGAAAAGAAAATGAAAATCTGATCAAAAATAAGCAACTTATAAGCATTTTAATATCATGCTAGACAGAGAGGCGAAACAGCAAATCGTGACGTCACTTCTCTGTACGCCATATAAATTCTATTCTGACAAGAAAGGCGTGACGTATTTTTTTGTTTTGTGGGAAAGGGACAGAGTTGGCTCGGGCCAGAGAAATTTACTAGGCTCGGGCTCCCGTAAATAATAATTGAACTCTTTGTTTGGGTCCAGCCCTGAATAAGGTTAATCAAATCATAGTCGTACAAACACACGTAGTGATTAACCCCGGACCTAAAAGAGAGATATGTTAAAATTTTGATGTGTGAAAGTTTTACCTGTTTGTTTAGGTGACTTGATCGAGATTGTTCTTAGATGGCTGAACCGATTTTGATGTACTGATGTGTTTCAAGAAAATCTGACAGAAGTTTAAGAAAATTAAATTTAAATATTCAGTTGTTTTCACCTCAGTAGTTTCTTTACATCTAGCCGTAGATGCAAATCGGTTGGGTCGATCGTTGCCTTGACTCGGTGGACACTGGTTTATGTCTATCCTGTCATAGTCCAGCTCCATTACTACTGCCGCTGTGAACCTGCAAAGAATGGCGAATATCCCACATATTAGGAATCTTTAAATTAAATTGAAATTTATCTATTGAGACAAATCGAGAGAATCATCAACATTTACCTCATTCAAAAATAAAAGCAAAATTTAAGGACCAGAATACACGCCGCTATCGTCTCACATTTCAACATTTATCTTTGGAATCATTCATCTGATTTACATGAACCTTGCACCAATATACCTGAGTGCAATTGGCAATGTTTTATTGAAATACCAAATACAATAATATTGTAAGCCAGTTATGAAAAGTTAAAATCTTTTTTTTATGATAGTAACTTTATAAAATGTTATTAAGTGTGGAGGTCCAAGGGGGATTTAGGGGGCCTTTATTCAGCAGTGAACGTCTTCTGGTTAGTGATGAAAGCTTTAGCAAAAACAAAACATGATACCAAAGACAATGCACTGTTGCTAATTGTAACCCTGCTACGCAGCCGCAATAATGATTCATTGTCTACTGTTATAGCTGTGTACTAGTAGGTAGTTATGGTAGAATGACATAGAACTTATGCATTATTCAATAGACCATCTTATAATAGATGTTGATGAGCCGCTATTGCTAATTACAAAACAAAACTGTTTTCTGTGTTTCTATTACAAATTCAAATTATTTTATCATAACATCATAAGTTTTACATGATAATTAATTAAGTACCTATTAACTTCCCGAATGGAAGCTGATGTCCGGTTGTAGAACACTGGCTCAAAAATGTACACTGACCTCAGACGCAACAACCAACAAGGTTATCAGTTGGTCTTTCTTTTTATAGCTTCTTAAATCTAACATGCTATGAATGCCTGATTGATACTTGGCCTGACATTGCTCACTGAAACTGTTGTTTTAGGTCAAATTTTAAATATGTTCATAATAACCCTTATTTTGGTAAGGCTTGTAAGGTTATAGACATAAATAGTAGAGACGGGTTGGACGCCATTTTGAAATGTCGCGCATTCGTCGGTGTCAAAAAAACGCATTGACACAGACGCCGTCGACGACGACGCACAGTCTGCGACGCACGTTCGACGTGATTACTTGAGTGCAAAATGCTAGAATGTGTGGTGAAGGGTTGTACGAATTATTTCAAAGTGCAGTAAAAAAAGGTGGCGTTTCTAATGGACAACAACATTTAAACCTAAACTAAACTTGCTTTTACACAAAAACTTAAATTTTAAGTAATAGCTAAGTCGTTTCTAGTTTCGTACAGTTTGCGCTTCTTCTACCACGCCTTACTGGCGCTGCACCTAGTGAACGCGAAATCCGAGAGATGGCGTTGACCTTTGTCAATGAGAATTTAGTCTTACGATTTCTTAACTCGGCATATCTTGACATAGAAATCATTGGTTATACTATAGTTATTATAATGATTCAACTCACGTGGGGTATTCAATATGCCTGAACTGTGTATGACGAGGGAATATATCGGCAATGGGCGACACTGCAGCCACCAGCCACTTATTCAGCCTGCCGCAGTCGAAATATGGACGAGTCCAGTTCACTGGACCTGGTACCTGGAATTAAAAAAATGTTTGTGGCTGAAATAAGTTTCTCATTTCATATACGCTCTAAGCTGCTTGTGACTACAGAAGAAGTCTATCATCAGCAGCAGAAGACGTCCACTGCAGGACAAAGGTCTGCCCCTTAATAGAGAGTTTGCCATGCTCCTCACGCTCGGCAGCGGCTTGGGGATTGCAGTGTCCTCGCAGCTCACTACTGTTAACTGCGAGGACACTGCTGCTCGTTCTCCGGTGGTTCTGGATGCAGTTTTATGACGTACCCAGGTCCAGAAAGAAGGAGTCTACAGTTATCTCTTATTATCAGGATAGTATCTCATATGACATATTATTACTTGTTACCATAAAAATGTTAAAATATAAATGGTATCATACAAACCTCATCATTCCCAGGAGGTCCATGAAATGTAAATGTCTCATTTGTGTTGTTTGCATATCTTATCTCAACCTGGTATGTAGTCTTCGTATCATGTCTTCTATCTACTCTATCAGGCAACCATTTCTTATACCACTCATTAATACGGTAAAATTCAGACGTATAATCTTTAGATAAACTATCAGAGTCAAAGGCACCCAAATCTTCAACATTGAAAGTGTTTAAAGTTGATATCTTTTGTAAATGGACGGGGTCATTGAAATCATCTGCACGATAGGCTCTCGGTGCAAATCTAGGCATGGTCTTATTGAAGAACCCTCTGTACGATGATGTGTACGACATATTCGGCGAAAAGTAAATCGAACTAGCGTTTATGTAAGGATTTGCTGAAACATCTGCCACCGAAGAGAGAAAGTAGTACATCATACCGGGATCATAAGTATCGTTGATGGCCGGTCGTATGAACCTTGATTGGAGGATATAGCTCCAAAAAAAGGCCCGATTCATGGCCATATTGTGCAAATGAAGCATAGCCGTACGGTTAGGAAATACGGGGTTTATGTTGATTTCTTTAACATCAGGATGATGGGATACGGAGTCCTCGGGGAGATACAAGTCGTCTAGATGGCTGATGAAACAATTATCTTGGCTTATCTTGTCCATTTTACCCCGAACTTCGTCAAAAGCATCTCGTATTTGCCACTCATACTGGCCGGCCACACCCCATAGCAAAACACATAGCGATAACGCTAGTAAGCTCCAACTTATCTTTTCCATTTTGTACTAGAACACTTATTAATAAAAACTCTATCTTTAACAAACTTTGTTTAATTCATCATGCTTATTTCTAATTTTATTAAACTTTTAAAAATATCGTAAAGAGCAAAGCAAGTGTTTTGAAAATGCGTCGGCTTTGTGAGACCATAGACAATTTTTTGTTTGAATGGATATGTTTTTCAACCGTCAACGTCAAGGGGACATTGACAGCCTTCAATCCGCAATTACTGTTGTCTATGGCTAACCTAAAATGTTTTAAATGTACAAAAGTAGTGAAAAAAATAAATAAAAGGATTTTCATCACTGAAAACTATATTTTCGTTTATATAAATTAAAATCATGGCTGGGACATTATTCCGTAAGTTTGTTTAGCACAATTTAAAGTCAAATTTCTTACGATATCGTAGGGAAACTGTACTGAAACTGATTCTGTTTTTCAGGATCTATGTTCAACACCTCTTTATCATTTTACACTTCAAATTCAGCGAATCTGGTAAGTTTATCTTTTTCTAAAGGCTGTTCACAGTTCCCATAGGTTCGGGGCCTAGCTGTAAAGTTTTCTCATATGTACTTGTACGTACTAAACCCTAGACGACCAAAATGTCCTACTATGCCTTAAGTTCAATCTTCTCCTAAACCTTATCTTGAACTCTGAAAAAATAGGAGTACCAACTACTTTTTGGTGTGAATTCCTAAAAAAAACGTCCCAAATGATATTTAATTATATTTCCAAATAATTTTGCTATAATTATGATAAATTCATACCTAATGTCCATCTCCACATATCCTATTTGCAGAGGTCAATTCATACAGCAGCTGTGTATTATGCAGCGCGTAAAGGCACAAGGGCTAAAGCACGTGCAAAAAAAGTTAAAGTTGAAGTTACAAAAATTGGATTCATCCCACACAATCAAAGAGGAAGAGATAGGTAGGTAACAAAGGTATTATTTTTAATAATGTACTGCTATTAATTAATTATTAATAAAAAAGAACTGGTCGCCACAAAAAAAGTCATTGTCTAGACAAATCAAACAAGCCCAAAATTGATGGCGTTGCATCATTTTATGTTTCCTATGGCCACCTTTCGACTCTATGTCAAAATAATATTGCATTGTCATCTGATTTACATATGCATGCAAAATTTCAGCTTATTCGGAAACCAGAAAGTTGGTCAAATTAAACTTGCAAGATTTGATTACAGACACAGATGACGGGACAGGTGAAACTAAATTATAGTAAGATAAAAGCTAGTAAAAAGAAAAAACAAATCCCATAGCAGTTTGTCCACTTCTGAAAATCCTAAAATTATATTTGATATAAGTTTCTTACTTTGTTTAAAAATGTGTAATAATAAATTCCAGGGCATCAAAAGTAGTGGTGAACAAACATGCAGATGACACTTATAAGCCTGTTCCAAAAGACAATGTGTTTCCGTTGAAGTTCTACCGATGGGTGACATTCTCCGCTGAAGATGCGGTGAAAGCTCATCAAGAGACGCACCACCCAACTATGTATAACGAGCCCAATGCATATGTGTTCGCTCAGATTGAGTTTAACATGGCTGCTCCTAAAAAGGTAATAAGGGTTTTTTTTAATGTACCATGGGTGGATGGTCAGCAGTGTCCTCTCAGTTAATGGTATTGAACATTCTGCGATCCCCAAGCTGGCTGCCAAGCATGGGGATTATGGCAACCCCTCCCTATAAAGGGGGAGGCGTTTGTCCAGTAGTGGATGTATCCTGGCTGATAATGATTGATGAAAAAAAATGTATGACTACAGCTCTGATATTAAGTGATGTTATGGATGAAGATACCACAATACTTCTAGCTCGGACTCGAGAAACTGGGTCTCTAGTGAAGCTGCACAACACTCTGTTAGGTGTTTGGTAGCGAGCCAGTCAAGTAGAAAAAAGTACCCACCACCACTCTCAGTATTTTAGCAATGTTTTCCTTTACCGGTAGCTCAAGCTCATTGTTGGGATTCGAACCCACACCCTTCAGCATGCAAACCAAACCCGCTAACTGCCTCCAGAACAGGGAGGGGCACAACAAGGCAAGGGTTTTATTATCTGGTAACTACCCAATCCCAATGTGCAGTATCTTTGGATTTACAAAGCATAATAATGTTTTTTTATTTTTTATCTATTCTTATTCGATATGGGGGCGATAAGTCCTGCACTGACGTCCCGCTTGGGGTGTATTGTACATTTCCTAGCAGCGTCCACCCTTGAAGTAACGAAGCGCGGCTCTGGGCCGCTGGCATAGTAGCTCCAGTGGGTTAGGTTAGACCAGATTACATGCACCACCTTCGTCATGGTTTGGGATGAAGGTGCCTCATGCAATCTGGCAGTGATTCTCGTCTCTTCTGTGGCTTTACAATGCCACATCACATGCGCTACAGTTTCACTATCCTGCATGCAGCCATGGCATAGTGAACTATCTGTGGCTCCCAGTTTGTTTAAATGACTGTTCAAGTTGCAATGACCGGTTATAAGGCCAACTAAAAGGCGAAGATCCTGTCGATTGCGACTTCAAGAGATTGAGTTATCTACCCATCTAGGATTGTGAAAGTGATTTTAAATTTATTATAAGGCTTGCGTTTGTATACAACTCGCCTGTTGTTAAACGAAAATGGAGCTCACTTGCCTAGAAGACAGTGATGTGGTTCGTTGTCATCTTGTCATTTCATAAAAAGTTGCCTATTTTCAGAACCGGTACATGGACAGTTTCACCCGTCTCTCTGTACTGCCGCATCCGTTCCCGCGCGAAGAGGAGCGCACTGTGCTCGCGTTCTGCAAGGGCCCTGAGATGGCAAAGGAAGTGTTGGAGGCAGGAGCCACTACCGTGGGCGGAGGGGAACTTATCAAGAAGATACAGGTAAGACAGTGCCAACCAGCCCCTCTACTGCCGAATAAGGGCGTCATGCACGCGTTCTGCGATAGCCCTGAAATGGCATGGTGACAGGACCCATTAGTGTGGACGCAGGGGTTTTTATTTTAATACAGGTAAGGCTGTGCTAACCAGCCCCTCAATAAGTGCGTCAAGCACGCGTTCTGCGATAGCCCTGAAATGGCATGGAGACACGACCCATTAGTGTGGACGCAGGGTTGTTTTTTTTAAATTGCAATGGAGTGAATAGACGAGCTAGACATTCGCCTGGTGGTAAGCATCACGTCTGCCCATAACAGTAGCGGTGCCAGGATTGCGAACTTGCAAACTACGAACTTGCACTGCACTGCACTCGTCACCCTGAGTTATTAGATGTGAAATTTCTTCCTGCCTAGTAAATTTCTCTGGTGGCCAAATGACAGCTCATCAAGCCATAAAAAAGTAAGGACATAAACCCATCCCATAATTTTATGTCTCATAACTTTCCAGGAAGGTCAAATAAAGATCTTTGAGTATGACTACGTAATCGCCCACCCCAACATCATAACTGAGCTGGTGCCGATCCGAGGTCTCATGAAGAAGAAGTTCCCTACCATCAAGACCGGCACGCTGGACACGGACCTCACAGGTCTGGTGCGGAAGTTCGCCGGAGGAACGCAGTACAGAGTAGTGAGAGATGACAAGCAAGATAACTATGGTTCGGTTGAAGTAGCAGTAGGACGGGTAAGAATCGTTCTTAGTTCCAAGTCAAACTCAATAGCGGCTGTGAAATGCGCTGTACATACATAGCGAATTGTGTGGTTTTGGGTTCGTTCCCGACCAAGCACCATTGAATAGGAATTTACACCATACAATACAATTTTATTGACACCACAGAAAGGACATTACAAACATAATACACTAGTAATACGCTTTTTAAAAAAAACCCGACTTCAACTTCGAATACCTGGATTACATTCTTCATATTTTCTAGTAATTTTGATTTACGAAATACTGAACCGATTTCGATAAAAATTTAAGGGACCGCCTTTGAAGTATGAGCCTGTCAACCAAAAAACGGAGTATTCGCGAAACATACCATACAGTCGTATTGAGTACCTCCTTAACCAAGTAACTATAAAAAAAATCATTCAACCGACTTCAAATTAATACGAGACCACCTCAGAAGTACCCTTTCTAATAAAAAAAGAATTTTCAAAATCGGTCCACAATTGACGGAGATCACGGTGAAAAAAAAATACATAAATACCGTCGAACATAGAACCTTCAACTTTTTCGAAGTAGGTTAATATAAAATTGATTATGCTGCTTATTAGCTGGTGAAGGTTCTGTCCACTGTAACTACTATGTTGTGGAGAGACTTCACAATGATCCTCGTCAGCCATAAGACGTCCACTGCTGGACGAAGGCCTCCCAATAGAGGGGTGTTGCCATAATCCCCACACTTGGCAGGCGGCTTGGGGATCGCAGAATGCTCACCGCTGTTAACCGAGAGGACGCTGCTGCCGTCCTGGTTCTGGATGCAGCTTTAGGACATACCCAGGTCCACTTCACAATGATATGAGTTGTTTATTGTTTTGTTACAGCTAAATATGGACCCGAAGCAAGTGGCTGAAAACATTGAAATGTTACTAAAAGATCTGCAATCTGTTCGACCTAAGAGGGAAGGGCTTTTTATCACAAGGTAAGTCTAACAACGATATTATCTTACCTCTATACCAAACGCGCGCTCTCTCGTTCTTAGTCTTTTGAACTGATCATATCCAGAACTAAGTAAATAGATAGGTATTCAACTGCCAACAGCGGTAGTGTGCAAGCATTACTGTTTTTCGGTTTGAAGGCAAAGATCGAAAGATGCAATATCTCGTTATAAAACAAACACGTTTGAAAATGACTCTCGTGCCGTCATGTTTACGAGTTGGGCCGGAGTGCAAAAGAAGATAGCACTTTTATGAGAGCAAAAGGGATAGCGCGCGTCTCGCTTAGTGAGCGCAGACAGGCGAGACAGTCCCTGGGGCCATTAGAGGGCGCGATATGACACATCTCCCTCCTTTTTTTTTCTTAGTTTTTGGCATAGCACATTGTGTATTCTGCCAGGGTCAAGTTTATGAATTTTCAAGTTTTTTTTACTAAAATCAAGTCAAATATGTCATGAAATCACAGTCAGTTACACGAAATTAGTCATAGTCGAGTCCAAGTCATGCCCTAGTAAAGTTGTGGCGACTTTACTATGAGCTTCTACGGAGTTTTGAAAACAACACGAAAAGACATGTTTGACCACATTATATCACTTGCCCACACTCGTGCATGTAATTCAACACTCAATGAATAAAACACAACCATTTTTAATCATTAATTCGCGAAAAAAACACGACATGATTTTTCCTTGTTCCCGCCAAAACTCATCTCCCATCCTTATATATATAATATCATTGTCTGAAGGGCAATGTTACCAAAGAAATCACTGTGCATTAAGGGATTTGACATCTAATATCTCAGGGTAACAAGCGCAGTGCAGTGCGACGCACAATTTTGTTTGCAAGTCCACAATTTTCTTCCAAAGGAAGCATCAACACAACTTCAACTACATATAAATAAAATAACGAAATGGATGAAAAAATGGAAAATCAAAGCTAGTGCTGCAAAATCAACCCACATCACATTCACACTCCGAAGAGGTGATTGCCCAAAGGTGAAATTGGGAAATAATGAATTACCACACAAGAATGAGGTTAGGTATCTGGGGATGTGGCTAGATAGAAGGCAGACATGGAAAACCCACATACAGAAAAAAAGAGATGAGTCAAACCACAGATACCGTTCCTTAACATGGCTTTTGGGAAGGCATTCCAGGCTAGCACTTCACAATAAATTACTTATTTATAAGAGTATTCTAAAACCAGTATGGACGTATGGAATAGAGCTATGGGGCACCGCTAGCCATTCCAATGTAGAAATACTGCAAAGATTCCAAAATAATGTATTCCGTAATATCACAGCTGCACCCTGGTATGCTAAAACAACAGAGATACATGAATATCTAGAAATGCAAATGGTTAAAGAGGAAATACAGTACTACAGTAAAAAATACAATGCAAGACTAGAATCACATGTCAACAAGCTAGCCTCACAGCTCGCAGACACAGGAAAACAGAAAAAAAGATTAAAAAGGCTTAGAATAACAGACCTGCAGTAGTACAAAGATGATTATTAGGGATATGAGGTCACTGGACCTTAACCCTCACCTGACCAACACACCCAGTAACTTCTGCTCATGGCACAGCCGATCGCAGAAAGAAAAAGCAAAAAAAAAAAAAAAAAAAAAAAAGTCCACAATTTTGGCAGTGCTACTGTTATGGGCAGGCGTGATGCTTGTGGTCAAACCTGTAATCAATCTTAAAAAAGATCTAAACTTGTTTCAGATGCCTCATAACCAGTCCACCGTCTCCCGAGAAGCTAAAAATAGATCCATTCGTGTATGTGGACAGAGAGCTCTCCAAGAAAGTGCAAGAGGACAGCGATGACGAAGATGACGCCATCGCAGCGACCGCATAGTTGTTTTTTTTTTAATTTGTCTGTAGCTGTAGTTATTTTGTTAGTTCGTTTGTAAAGTGTAAAATTAAAAATGATGTAAAATGTTACTGGGGACTATTTTAATCATATTCTCTTCGGATGGAACTCTCTATTGCAGCATCGGGCCTTTTGTACGATAATAATCATCTATTAATTGCAATATCAAACTCGTTCATTGGTCCTGTTATGAGCTGTACGAAGATGGTGAAACATGAGAGTAAGTTGTATCCAATTATTCCAGCCAGGTGAACCAATGTAGGTGGACCACGGGCAAGGACCGGTCTATGTTTGTATCATAGAGTAAAATACATAGAGGGGTTAACGTCATATGAACGCGCAAAAAAATATGGAGCCGTTTTTTCAAAAGTTTTTATTTTCTTTTGTCGTTGGCCAGTTTTAGCGCAAACTTGATATCGAAATCGATGTTGCCTACCTGATGAAAATTTTCCCTAAAACTCCTGCTACGATATAACATGATATCGAATACATATTGAAGTTTAGTACAATAAAAAGATTCCCATTTTTTTTGGATCATCAAAGTTGAAAAAATTTACTAACAAAAACACATTTTCAGTTTACAAAATATTTTCAGTACATACCATAAAGTCAAAATGTATTCGTCGTCAGCCATAAACCGTCCACTGCTGGACGAAAGCCTCCTTAATAGAGGGGTGTTGCCATAATCCCCACGCTTGGAAGGCGGTTTGGGGATCGGAATGGTCACCACCGTTAACCAAGAGGACGCTGCTGCCGTCCTCCGGTGGGTCTGCTTGCAGTTTAAGGACATACCCAGGTCAAAATGTATGTATGTAATGTGACCGATCACCATTTTAGTACCTCAACAAAATTTATAGCCAAAAAAAATCTTATGGTTGAATATCAACGGTTCGCAAGCTATCATAGTTCATAGTTCATAGTTCATAGTTCATAGTATTTATTTATAACAATTAGTTACATGTCAATCTACCTATTCAGGTATGTACAATTATTAAAAACAAAAAAAAACAACGCAATGTAATACAAATTACATGTACAAAAACTGTCAGAGCATGCACTGTATCACAACTTATTTCATAAAAATAATAATATAATTCAATAAATTAATTTAAAAAAATCGAATTGAAATACAAAATAATAATAATTGTACAAAAATTAAAATTAAATCGTGTCATTGTTATATAATTATTATAAAAAACAACCAATGGAAACACATTTATTAAGTGACTTTCAGTTTTGTCATGTCGTCAAACTTATAAAATGCCTGTTCGACTAGCCAATTCTTCAATTTATGCTTAAAAGATCCCCTAGAGGGAGCGTCTCGTATCGCGGTCGGTAGCCTATTGTAAACGACCGTCGCCATCACATGTACCAATTTGGAGGTCTTGGTGAGCCGGTGCGGCACAGCGCGTACCCGGTGCGCGTGGCGCGGCACATTGCGCGTGCGCGTGTCTCCGAGGTGCGAGTACTCCTCGGGGTGGTCCCTGGCGTACATCGCCGCCTGGAAGCATACGAGACTTGGCACCGTCAGTATTCCCATGGACCGGAAATACGGTAGTGCAGACGTTTCTTGTGACACTCGTAGTATTGCTCGTATGGCTCTTTTCTGCATTTTGAAGACGCGCTCCCAATCCGCAGCGCGTCCCCAGAGCTCGATGCCATATTGGAGTAATGAGTGCACAGAAGCAAAATAGCATTGCCGGACCATGGAATACGGTAAAAGCGCAGACACTCGGCTTAACGCAAAACAGGCACGCCCCAGCTTTCCACACAACTTATCTATATGGTCTTCCCAGGCTAGCCCTCTGTCCAGTTGAAAGCCCAAAAAAGTGGTTGTCCGTACTTGATCCATTCTAGCGCTGCCAATGTCCACTTTCAGTGGTTTGTAGGTGCGTCCTGCTAGATTGAAGTGGATGAAATGTGTTTTACTTGTGTTTAAAATCAAACCGTTGATCTTAAACCAAGCATTTAGATCAAGTGCCACCTTGTTGAGCTTCCGTTCAAGTTGGTCTACTGTTGGCGCAGTGACTACGGCGGCGACATCATCCGCATACATGAGGACATGTCCGTCCCGAACGTTCTCCGGCAGATCATTGAGGAGGAGGGAGAACATAATATTGGAGAGCGAGGAGCCCTGCGCGACGCCAATAACAGTCTTCAGAGGCTGGGACTTCACTCTGCCTCCATCCCCCACCACAACCTGACTTCTGTCCGTCATGAAATCCGTAAATAGTTTCAGTGCGGCACCATCTATTCCATAGTGTCTCATTTTTGCAGCTAGGACCGCGTGATCAGCCACGTCAAATGCCTTCGATAGGTCGCAGAAGACAACCGCAACTTGCTCATTGTCCTCGCGTGCCTCAAGAACCCGCCGAATAACTTCCCTTGCTAGCGAAGTCGTGGACCTGCCACTTCGGTACGCGTACTGTCTTTCACTTAACACTTGACATTCCGTTAGGTACTCGGTCAGCCGTGTACTTAAACCATTTTCAAAGAGTTTTGCTAGACCTGGAATAATTGAAACTGGCCTATAGTTATTTATTTCCTCCTGGGTTCCTTTTCCTTTATACAAAGGTGATACTTTGATGTGTTTTAACACAGGAGGATACACGCCTTCACTGCTGCATTTGTTAAACAGAGACGATAGTACTGGCGCTAGTGGTTGTGCAACAGAGTATAGTAACGATATTGATAAACCATATACATCCTTGGACCTCTTCCGCGCTACACCGTTTGTCAGTATTCGGTACACTTCAAACGGCGTAAACGGCCTAATCCTCAGCGATCGGTCAGTGGGTGGACGCGCCGCGGCGAGTGCGCGCATCGCGGCGGTGACGTCGGCTGCGGGTGCGCCGCAGTTCGTGGCTGCGCTCACAAAATGTGTGTTCACGGCGTTCACGGCCTCTGTTTTGTTCGCAAAATTAGACCCATCCGGACGTAACATTACTTCAGTAAAGTCGCAATGCTTTTTAGTTCTACCGGTTTGTGAGTTTACAACCTCCCACATCGATTTAGTTAGATTGTCAGATTGATTAATAATATTAGTATAATATTTGCATCTTTCATATTTCAATAATTCGTCATATATATTCTGATATTCAATACATTTTATTTCTAAGTCACAGTTATCAGGAAATTTTAATTTTAAATCATATATATCTAATAATATTAAATTCAAGTTAATAATTTCATCCGTAGCCCAGACAATTTTTTTACTATTCTCACTCATGCGTGTTACTGGAAAGCATACATCACTATTATATTGTAATATATTAATAACAGATTGCGCTAACTCTTTTGAAGAAGCCCAGTGCTTCCGCTCGAGTTCGTCCCAGTCATAGCCTTGTAAAGCTGCAATAAAATTGCACCTGTTAGTGTGACTATATGACTTGGCAAAGCGCGGGGGCGGCCGGCCCGGGCCCGGCTCGCACGGGATTGCGGCGCGAACCGCCGCGTGATCCGAGAGCAGGGGTAAGCACGGAGCGCGCGCGCGCCGTCCCCGCCAGCGCCCAGCCGACATAAACATGATCTAAACAAGTGCTCGAACGCTCGTCCACTCTAGTGGGAAAATCGACAATATTGTATAAGTTATGTGTTGATAAAATATCATTTAGTTTTCTTATGTCAGAGTTAATAGGGCAAATTGTGTCGATGTTAAAATCACCTACTACGACAAACTCCCTTTCATCTTGCGCTAATTTATCGAACAGGCATTCCATAATGGGAAAACAAAGCGCAGGGCTAGTTAAGTTAGATCTGTACACACATAACACAGTTATTCCCCTATCTAATAATTCAATGGCCGATATTTCACATATTTGTTCAACTGAAAGTCGACTATAACATTCCAAATTTTTATATCTAATACTACTACTTACGTAAATACATGACCCGCCATGAATAATAGTGGGTCTACAGTAGTACGATGCGAGTACAAAGTTATTAATCGTAACACACTTTAGTTCCTCCGGTTTAAGCCAATGCTCTGTCAAACATAGAATGTCACATTTCATATTATTTAATAATTGTATTTCTATCTTATCAGTCTTATTTCTTAGCGATCGTATGTTTTGATGACATATTGTTATGCAACAATTTTGTCTATTATTCCCGCGGTCGATGCCGGTGTCGTCATGTATAATAGGCCGCGTACAACACTGCCCAGCCTGCAGTTGTGCGTCATTGTTTTGCAAAGTGGAGGTCTGCGTGCTCGCTTTTACTTTCCGGCAGCCTGCAGGTGCGAGCGGGCGCGAAAAAACCAGTTTGCGAATCGTATGCCATGGGGCCACGCAGATGGATCTGCGACTTGGGAGTAAACACTCTCAGGCATACCGATTACAAAAGACGCATGCCTATCGGTCATAATTTGCCTTTTCTCGACAAGGTATTCTGATTCCACGATTTTATTTAGAAATTGTTTAACTTGCTCGGCCGTAGTGTCACTTTTAAATTGCCATGCTTGTATATACTTGGTTCTTTCGACTGCTTGAAAGTCGAAGTCATCATTTCGTGTTCCCACTAAAACTGTATTGGCCTGTTTACGGTGCTTTCGCCGCCTGGCAGTTTGCCACTGTTCACCTCCGTCATCATTTTCAACAGCGGTAGGCTTTATCGCTGGCGTTACAGCCTGCGTTTGTGGGGTTCTGTCAGTAGTGATAGTATGTGCGAGTGCGATCGTTGGTGGTAACGGGTTTAGCGCATTAGTACTTTCGGAACGGGCGGTCTCCACATTACGTTTTCCGATCATACTAGCGGGTAGTCCTATATTTGTGGCGAATCTCCCACCTCTCTTGGTGCCATTGTTAAGTCCAGCTATCGCTTCAGCTGCTGTTTTCCGAGCGGTTCGCGTCGGGCGCTGCACCACTATCGCGCGGTCAGTCACTGTCACCGGCGTATTTTTTTCCAATTTTCGGGTAGTTGGATCGTCTGGACGCGCAGTGAGTTTTGCAATTTCAGCAGATTGTTCATCCAGCTTCGTCTGCAGTGCTTCCACTTTACTCACCAGCTTTTCTACAGTCTTCGTCAACCCTCGAACAAGGTTTTCTACTGTTATATTTGCCATTTTAGTACCACAACGCAATAAAAAACTACGGAGATTTACTTCACTCCACTCGACGGCACGGACCGGTACTGAAATCATCAGGTATCATCGAACAAATAATTAAACATTATTATGATCATCATCATCATGATGTCATCGAACAAATTAATACAAACAAACATAATTTACATACATACAAATGCCTCATCGTTCAAGAGTCGGAGACTTTCCTATTGTTTATTAGGGAATATGCATGTGTTTCAATTAGTAAAAATAATAACATAAGTGGAGAGTTAAGCTGAATCTGATCATCGAAAAAATAACTGAGGGTTAGTATTAGATTGGCTAGATCGCAAAAAGACTACATCTCAAAGTATCCGAGTAGCAATTTGACTTAATCGATGTGCGATGTGGTAATTTTGCGAATTGGCCATTTTAAGATGTGGAATAGATGTGATTTAGTCAAATTGCGACTCGGATATTTAGAGATGTGGCCTAAATGAAATGTAGTCATTTTGCGATCTAGCCATTCTAATAATAACCCATAATTGAAATCATCTGGTTTTTTTTTGAAAAATGTATTGATTTTACTGGAATGAGCTCGAATTCAATAGGTTTTGACTTTAAAATACTTGCGAAGAAAGGCTACACCACTTATTATACATCACTTTGATTTAAGAAGTAAACCAATTAAGAAGGCAATTTAAGCAAATAAAAAATAAAAAAATCTCCCACATATATGGGGAAAACCAAAAAAGGATTTCCTGGCAGCACCGAAAGCAAAATGATATGACACATAATTTCGAAAATATTTTTACGAAAATTTGCAATAAGTTGCAGTAAAATACGGATATTAATAGAAACTAACACGTGGAAAGAAATTCCATGGTATCTGTTGTGTGTTCGGAGCACGAGTCACAGCTTTTTACGACACATTTACTATTTTTTTATATTTTTTTATGTTAGACATATGAACCGAATTCATCGGCAATAGAGAATGATAGATGTCAAAGCTTGAATTAGTTGTCAAGCTTATTTCAGGCGAGGCTTCCTTGAAGCGGAAACTTCAGATCTAGTGAAACATATAACATCATTGGTTTGTATCAACAATTTTGTTCTAATGGAAAATACCAAAATAACCTACAATAGCATAGAGATAAATACATATAACATCATTGTACAATAGTATAATCAAGGACAATAGTATATAAGTATTTATTTATAGTATTTATAAGTTTGTACGCCGTTATTGCCGGTTATTGTTTGACTGGCTAGTTTTGCTACAATGTTACATTGAGCATTTAACTAGACAATGTTATAAATCGAGATAGAGGCTGGCTATTCTTTGCTGGAGCCACATTCGTTCGTTCCATGTTCGTTCGTTGATAAATAATATTTTTTTCCACATTTCGTTGCCGCGCAATGCCAGAACTTTTTTTAACCAACTAATTTTGGCATCGCTCTTTGAGCATTCTACCAGTGTCCATTTTTATTCAGGTTCTTCTTTCCTCATATGTGGATTCAAAGAATACTTAATTCACAGGCAGGGGTAGAAAAATACAAAATACTTTATTGCTTAAAAACGAGAGAGAGGGAGCTAGATTCTCCAAGTTAAAACATATAAGAATAAATTGTTTTGGCAGCCCTGCCTGCTGTGTTGCAGCAGACAGTGTCTATTATGGCGTCGCACTTTGAGCATTCTGCCAGTGTCAAGTTTTATTAAGTTTTTTTTTCTTAGTTATTGGCATCGCACGTTGTGCATTCTGCCAGTGTCAAGTTTAAGAATTTTCACATTTATTATTTATAATCAAGTCAAATAAGTCATGAAATCACAGTAAGTCACACGAAATTAGTCATAGTCGAGTCCAAGTCATACCCTAGTTAAGTTGTGGCGACTTTACTATGAGCTTCTATGGAGTTTTGAAAACAACACAAAAAGACATGTTTCACCACATTATATCACTTGCCCACACTCGTGCATGTAATTCAACACGCAATGAATAAAACACCACCATTTTAAATCATTAATTCGCGAAAAAACACAAGTTAAAGAAAATAATAGAATGCAACGACATGATTTTTCAGTGTTCCCGCCAAAAACTCTTTATTAAGGTTGGCAGCAATGAATTCCTTAAAAGCAGTGACGTACTTAACCAAGGCAGTATTCGACAAATAGTTCATGACTCTGGGCAAGGTGTCTTCAATTCTTAATTTTCATGTCTTAATAAACTAGTAGTACGCCGCAAACCGAGACCTTAGGACCCCCACATCTTCCAACAACACATCTTCCATCAACATCTTCCCTTGCATACAATTTTTTTAAAGTTGGAGCAACGGGTCACAAGTTATTAGCTTACGAACCGTTGCTTACGTCCGTATATTTCATTATTGCAATAACTTGAAGTTATTGTCTAACAAATATACATAAATGCTAAATTGTACTCTGAGATCTTCGTAACGCTTCAGTCAATTATAATCTAACTACCTAACCTATAATTATGTATGTGCTCTGACCAATTTAATTATCTGATATTAAAAATAATAAAAAACCTGTAATATTGTATTCAAAACCATAATCAACTTTTACTATGAAGTCAATCCTGATATAGCGAGAAAAAACAGGCGTTCCATAGATTTTTTTTATTCACCGTTGACTAAAACAGAAATAGGCGATTATTTTCCACGATTTCAAGGTTGGCCGCGTAGTAAAAATTGTTCACAATGATTAGTACAATGACCTCTTTTCCGCTGAGTAATACCAATATGCATAACCGGCCATATCTGCCGACACTTCATCGGTGTCAAAGAAAGAAACTGATATGGGCAGGCGTGATGCTTACCCATTCAGGCGAACTTATTGCTCACACCAACGCTCAAATCCTTTTTTTTTAAAGTGCTCTTCTTATAATCTCAAATCCTAATCTTAATTTATTTCAATTAGAATTCGGAGCCATTTTCCACAAAAATAATAAACTATCTATTCCATTAGTACTAGATACGGCCCTGTATCCCGGGTTGCCATGTTGGCAGAATGACGTCATTTTGACATTATCAACATTGAAATTTGCGTTCAAAAACTACAGTTTCAGTGAAAATTAATTTTATATTAATCTAATAATCTAGTTTTCTTGTTATTAAAATATCTTCCTGGCATTTTGAAGGCAGCAAACGCATTCTAAATTTCATGCTACGCGTTGATTTCGATTTTAGATTAAAATACTACCACCCATATCAAAAACAAATAATAAGATTGATTTACAATTTTAATTTTCTCATTTCTGAACGCATCAAAGAGGGGCGTAAAATAATCCGCCATTTTGTCTCTTTGACAATTTTTCGTTTTTATTTCATGAAACCCGTAAAAATCATAATAATCCCCGTGAAAAAGTGATATTCGAGATACAGTGTATTGTTTTCAGAGACTGTGATATTTGTGTCCGCAGTTATTTTTGTTTACGTTGACATAAGAGTTTTGTAGTTGACCGATTTTGACGTCGATTTGAAGGAGCTCTCTCTTGATAAATCAAAATGGGCACAAGAGAGGATGAATACGATTACTTGTTTAAAGGTAAGCGATGTAAAAACCTTTCTTCTACATTGATCTCCCAGTACAGGACGCTGATAATATTGTTCTCGTACAGTACATTTTGGATTCATTGTCTCATCTCCCAGTGACGTTGAAAAAGCTCTGATGTTATTTTTCTCCTTTGTTTCTTATTGTATTATCAAGGGCTTGTTTTACTATTCCTACATGCTATAAACCAGTCACACCGTCCTCGAAAGTGCTCGTAAATAAGTTTTCTAGTTGTTTAAGTATCAGCTGATTGAGTCACTCATCGATTTTTGCATTCAGTTTCGGACTTGTGAGTCATCTTTCTACCTATCATTTGTGATCTAATCGTAAATGAGGTATTTCACGGAAGTGTAGGTAACGAGAACGTTAATTGTTTACGTTTTATGTGAAAAGCAAATAATGTTCACAGTGACTCCTTTGTTTCAGTTGTCCTCATAGGCGATTCGGGTGTGGGGAAAAGCAGTCTCCTTTCACGTTTCACTAGAAATGAATTCAATTTAGAGTCTAAATCTACAATAGGAGTAGAATTTGCCACAAGAAGTATAGAGGTGAGTGTAGTAATGAAGTTATAATTAATTCATTTCATAAATTTTCAAGGTGAATTGTTTTTTTTTTTTATCATAATAAGCAATAGTTTCATCATTCAGTTATCTGCTAAATGTTGCATTGTCAATTGAGTAATTTTTTTACATCACAGATTGTTAAGCTGCGTATTAAAACTATCATGTAATTGTTATTTACAATGTGGGCCAGCGACAGTGATAATGGAATGGACAGGCCAAGCGCTTGCAAATCATTCAAAATTAACAAGTCAACACAATCAAGCATACCTAGCTAAAAGTATGCATATTACATTTGCCAGAAAATAGAGATAGCTAATCTAATTACAGAAATCGGTTCAGTAGTTTGGTTAAATCAAAGTTACTAGAAAATATGAAGATGTCATCCAGGTATTCGAAGTTGAAGTCGGGTGTTTTGTAAAGCGTATTATATAAAAGGCAGACACATTATTTGTGCCTGTGTCAGTCAAAATAGCATTTGTTTTAGGCAAAAGTTCAGTTGATATATCTGCCTATAAAAGTAGTTCTTTCCTGTTATGTATATTATTATACACATATAAAAGACAAAAACACATTGTGGTTGTGCTTGTAAAGATAGCATTTTATACCAGGTGGCTTCACTTTTAGGGAAAAAAGTCGGTAGATATCATCACCAACAGCCAGAACACGTCCACTGCTGAACGAAGGCCTCCCCCTTATAAGGGAGGGGTTGCCATAATCCCAACGCTTGGCAGGCGGCTTGGGGATCAGAAAATATATCTGCCTACAAATGCAGTTCTTTCCTATATGTACCTAATACCTAATATCTGATTTGAACAATTATTAATTCATTTGAATTTTAAAAGCTATTATCATCAATAATTTATACAATAGGGAAAATAACCACAAAATGAAAATATGCTAATATTTAGCCTTACCTAACAGAATGTTAATTGTGTCGATGACCTACAAACCTGTAATAAAACTATTTCCTATGTAATTTTATACGAAAGATATTATAACATTTTGACAACTCAGTCGAGCTGGCCCAAAAAAAGTGGTGAATTTTGGGCGACCTCTAGTTTGTATGAAAGTTATATTATTATTTTATTGTATTATTTATGAATACTATTTGCATATGTATTACATAAATATACAAAAATTATCAAAAAAATTAAACTGAAATGTTACTTAAAATCAGACAAATGAAACCAACACATAAAATTTTCTTTTAGATAAGGCAAAACAAACAAAAAACAAAATCTTTTATATGAGGCAAAATCAACTAGAAAACATAAAATATTATACAGGAATATTAATTATTTTTAATTATTAAAATATTATAAAATATATATCAAAAAATAAACTCAAAAACATAAAACCTTTTTTATTATATGATTAAATTAAATTAAATTGTTTTTATTGAGATTTAAAACGGTCAGGCCAATTATAGTCGAACCCAGTTTAATATGTATTGGATATAAAACGGATATATATCCATTGATATGTATCCTCGAATCCTGCCACCATGCAAACGTTTCGTTTGTTCAGTCACACATTGAATAAAAAATATATATACTGGAGTGGTTCCTGCCTATACAATCTCCTGCAAAGGAGATCTACTGCTTATAGTGTGAAAACTTGTATATTTAATCAATGAAGAAAATAAATTAATTTAATCAAGCCAGATTTGTCAGCTAGCCAGCACCAGGTCTGCATGGTTGAATATGAATATGTCACAATCCCCTGTCTAGGGCTTGCCTATACCGAGCAGGAATGGTAGGTTAGGGTCGAAGCAGTAGTTGTATATTAATTATGTTGTTGATTGCAGGTGGACGGCAAGACCATAAAGGCGCAAATCTGGGACACGGCGGGGCAGGAGCGGTACCGCGCCATCACGTCAGCGTACTACCGGGGCGCCGTGGGCGCGCTGCTCGTGTACGACATCGCGAAGCACCTCTCGTACGAGAACGTGGAGCGGTGGCTGCGGGAGCTGCGCGACCACGCCGACCAGAACATACTCATCATGCTCGTCGGCAACAAGAGCGATCTCAGGCATCTTAGGTAAGCGCACATACTCATCATGCTCGTCGGCAACAAGAGCGATCTCAGGCATCTTAGGTAAGCGCACATACTCATCATGCTCGTCGGCAACAAGAGCGATCTCAGGCATCTTAGGTAAGCACACATACTCATCATGCTCGTCGGCAACAAGAGCGATCTCAGGCATCTTAGGTAAGCGCACATACTCATCATGCTCGTCGGCAACAAGAGCAATCTCAGGCATCTTAGCTACACACACATTCATCATGCTCGTCGGCAAGAAGAGCGATCTCAGGCATCTTAGCTACACACACATTCATCATGCTCGTCGGCAAGAAGAGCGATCTCAGGCATCTTAGCTACACACACACATCCTGCTCGTCGGCAACAAGAGCGATCTCAGGCATCTTAGCTACACACACATTCATCATGCTCGTCGGCAAGAAGAGCGATCTCAGGCATCTTAGCTACACACACATTCATCATGCTCGTCGGCAAGAAGAGCGATCTCAGGCATCTTAGCTACACACACATTCATCATGCTCGTCGGCAACAAGAGCGATCTCAGGCATCTTAGCTACACACACACATCCTGCTCGTCGGCAACAAGAGCGATCTCAGGCATCTTAGCTACACACACATTCATCATGCTCGTCGGCAAGAAGAGCGATCTCAGGCATCTTAGCTACACACACATTCATCATGCTCGTCGGCAACAAGAGCAATCTCGGGCATCTTAGCTACACACACACATCCTGCTCGTCGGCAACAAGAGCGATCTCAGGCATCTTAGCTACACACACATTCATCATGCTCGTCGGCAAGAAGAGCGATCTCAGGCATCTTAGCTACACACACATTCATCATGCTCGTCGGCAACAAGAGCAATCTCGGGCATCTTAGCTACACACACACACACACATCATGCTATGGGTGTAGCATGATGAGTTTGTGTGCATGCCTGAGATGTCCGAGATCGCTCTTATTGCTGATGAGCATGATGAGTGTGTGCTTACCTGTGATGCCTGAGTAATAGTAAATTCTATAACTTTTTTGGGGTACACAATAGGCTAGATGACTGGTTTTTTTTATTGTCTTATTAAAATGTGGCCTATAAATATAGCTGATTAATGAAAAGAAAATGAAAATCTAATCAAAAATAAGCAACTTATAAGCATTTTAAAATCATGCTAGACACAGAGGCGATACAGCAAATCATGACGTCACTTCTCTGTACGTCATATAAATTATATTCTGACAAGTAAGGCGTGAAGTAATTTTTTGTTTTGTGGGAAAGGGACAGAGTTGGCTCTACTTTAAACGCTCATATATCAGAACATTAATAACCGATTTAAATTATTTTTTCAATAAACATACTATATTTACTTAAATTCATCAAAGCTATTGCTTTCAACGATTTAAACTTCAGTCATCTACCCTATTAATAAAGCTGTTCAGTCTAATTAAATACAGCAATCACCGAAAATAAACCATGAAGCGTTGCAAGACTTATCCGTGTTCTGTGATCTGTTAGTCAGCTGGAAATGTAACTTATCTATGCAATATAATTCTACTAGCAATAAAAAGTGATTTGATTTTCCTATATATTCTCCAACCATGCAATCACAACATCACTGTTTATTTTTTTAATTCCACATTCAACTATGAAATGTTATTATACCTACTAACACGCTACAGCTTTTATATTATAAGTGCAATGTCATTGGATAATTTTGTTGATCTTATCAACTAGGAAAATAGTGAACTGCCCACGCAAATGGCGCAGTAAATTTTGAATACCACCTACATAATTTTGCGTGCTTTCATACTAGTCTTGAATAGTGTTTGAATTCATACATATTAGAAAGTTTGTCTTCTTTTATTAAAACTAGAGGACGCCCGCGATTTCATCCGCGTACGGAAGAAATTCGGGCCGCTCCCAAAATTCCACTTCCATTCCACCACTGTAAATCATCATCATCATCAACATCAACAGCCGGAACACATCCACTACTGGACGAAGGCATCCCCGGGATGAAGGCATCCCGGGGCATCATAAACGGGAGGGGTTGCCATAATCCCCACGCTTGGCAGGCGGCTTGGGGATCGCAGAGTGTTACCACCGTTAACTAAGAGGACGCTGCTG
The DNA here is from genome assembly GCA_905404285.2 of Erannis defoliaria. Lineage (NCBI taxonomy): Eukaryota > Metazoa > Arthropoda > Insecta > Lepidoptera > Geometridae > Erannis > Erannis defoliaria. The sequence continues at coordinate 1,618,165 of FR990077.1, read as the reverse complement.
CCCATCCTCCAGTGATTCTGGGTGCAGTTTAAGGACATACCCAGGCCCCCCTTGAATGAACTACCCGAATATCAATTTTCATTACTGTAACTTAAAAAACAAAGAACTTTCCATACAACATTTCCCCCTTAAATCTATGCCAAAAAGGGCTCTTAAATCTATGCAACCCAAATGAAACTATTTTTTTGCTGGAAACGCTTGAATTTTTTTAACGCTATTAAGTACTACCGCGTTATAATATTGTGGTCTGTTAGTAGTTACATCACTAACTTGAAGTGTTACTATTTCCAGATCCATCCCTACAGAAGAAGCGAAGGCATTCGCGGAAAAGAATGGACTTAGTTTTATTGAAACATCAGCTCTCGACTCTACTAATGTGGAACCTGCATTCCAGAATATTCTTACTGGTAAGTGTAGTCATCACTGTCTCTTACTATTAGAAAAATGAAGCAACGATGCCATCTTAATCGTGCGATCATTGCTTCATTTTTAACCGACTTCAAAAAAGGAGGAGGTTCTATGTTCGACGGTATGTATGTTTTTTTTATGTTCACCGATTTCTCCGTCAATTGTGGACCGATTTTGAAAATTCTTTTTTTTATTTGAAAGAGTATACTTCCCAGGTGGTCCCATTGTAATTTGAAGTAGTTTTTGTTGTTCTAACAAACGAATGCAGTCAAAGTTTGGGCAGGTGCTTTAGTCTCTTCTCCAATAGGAAACCGATCACAAAATTGGGACCATCATTTTTAAATTTTCAGGACAAAGGTTACCAAAAAACTTTTAACTCGTTTAAAACATCGCTCTTGCTAGTTTTTGTGTTAAAACGGAAAAAACATTTAGTGGATAAAACGTTGGTGAGAACATTACTTAAGAATGGCTGTACCTATTTGGCATTTTTTCTTAAATGGTTGTAATAGAGCAAAATAAGGTTTTTACAGAAGGAAAAAAAAACCCTGAAAAAATATTTTCGGTAAAAACCGAAAGTTATTTTTCCCATGGGTTTATGCTATTTGAACAGGAGATATCTCCCGGCTCGGCTAGTACTTGGTAAATCTAACTATACTTACTTTCTTATTATTGTAATTTATAATTTGTTTCAATAGGGAATATGCATGTGTTTTTTTATAAACTTACAAAAAAGCCAACTGGCAACAAAACAAATCATCGAAAGTAAAATTTTCATACGTGCACAAATAACGAAGTTATATACATTTTAGTTTCATGTTAGACAAGGAGGGCACTAAACTAGGCTTATGACGTCAAAGTTCACGATTGCAAACAATTTTTTTACTATGCACGTGTTTTGCTAGAAAGGGACAGATGACTCCGTCCCAAATACTTTGAACGCTTATATTTCAGAACTTTAAATAAATAAATATAAATAATACAATAAATATCGGTGGACATTATTCACACAGCGCCATCTAGCCCCATACTAAGCAAAGCTTGTATTATGGAAACCAGATAGCTGATAGAATACTTATATACATATTTTTTTCGTAAATACATACTTATAGTACATACTACACCCAGACACAGAACAAACATCGACGTACGTCACAAACATTTTTGTCCTGGGTGGGGATCGAACCCACGCCCTACAGCTCTGAAGGCAGACATGCTACCAACTGAGCTATCAGGCTGTCGATTTCAATTATTATTTAGATTTATCCTATTATTTTTAATAATTGAAGCAAATGCATATTCTCTATTCCTTATTATAGACTTAATCACTTATAGGTCAGTCAGGTTTATCAATCCTGATAAATTAACTAAAGTTTCGACAAGTGAAATGTCAACGTCCTCCCATATTAGGCCGCCGCGTGACGCTTTACTATTTATAACTTTTGGAGGCCAATAACAGTTAACTAGGTACCTAAGTGCCGTGATAGTAGGTAGTGATGGTTATGGGTTAATTTGGGGTCATTTCCCCTCGCGCGCGCCTCGAATGCCTAACTAGGTAGTGGACTTGTCTGGCCGATAATGGTGATTACCTGTCGTAGATGAATATTGAGTTTCTTGAACTGTAGGGTGCTTGAAATCTATAAATCAACCCATAATATGGGCTAGGTATATTTATATAAGTATGTATATGTGTGTTTATAGGACTGGTAGGACTGGTTGTAGCGCTCGTGGCGTAGCTTGTCTAAGTGATTCTAAACGATCACCGATGTTAAGCAACGGACGGTCCGGCCAGTCTTCGGATGGGTGACCGTGAGTGGCATTTATTTCTGAGCGCTACCGTGGGTCGGATGACACGTTAAATTGTTGGTCCCGGTTGTTTGTTCTAGTTTCTATAACAACAACCGTCAGCCATGTCAGAGGCCTTCGGGCGGCACATTAACTCTGACACTAGGGCTGGCCACTCAGCCTATACGAACTTACTTATAGGACTGGTCTTCGATATTAGTAAGTGACTCGTCTGCTGGTAAGCGCCACGCTAAACAATAACAGTTCAGTGCCCCACAATTTTCAACCGACTTCAAAAAGGGAGGATCTTAGTTCGTTTTTTTTTGTATGTATGTTACGCTATTACTCCGCCAATTATGAATTGATTTTGATGATTATTTTTTTCTTTGGTAGGTCATACTTCAGGGGTGGCCCCATATACATTTTATCGAAATCGGTTCAGTGGTTTGGTTTTTAAATAAAAATGACTGGAATAAATCAAAACGACAAGAAAATTATGAAGATGTCATCCAGGTCGTCAAAATCGAACTCGGTTTTTTTTAAAGCGTATTATCTTCAAAAGTTCGAAACACTTGTGCACTAAGAAATTAGTTTTCTTGTAATGTTGAATAGTTAATCCTTACGCTAATAACGATCCAAAGTTTATTCAAGAAGAAATTTAAAGGGATCTGTGAATTAGTGGAATTATTTTCTAAACATATTTTTTAAATCTCTCTGTAAAACTTATTTTCACACCACCTGCTCGACAATGTCCAATTACATATCATGCAACCTCAACGTAAAGTAAAGCATTAACTCTTTAAGGGATATAAAGTTGTATGAAACTCCCTAAGGAATAAAGTGATTTGAATTTGGAACGTCAAATTCGTGTGGAAACTCGTGGAAAACTCAAGTAAAAAAATGCCCATATGGCATTGTAAAGAGGTTTGTTCGAAAATCGAACTGGCCACCATAAGCAAAACTAAAAACAAAAAAATGCGTTTACAAAGAATGTGAAACAAAAGACGGGGTTATTATTATTCTTAGTTATTGACATCGCACGTGCACAACTTGCGATGTCAATAACTAAGTCAATAACTAAGTCAATAACTTCTGCCAGTGTCAAGTTTATGAATTTTCAAGTTTTTTAAAATTAAAATCAAGTCAAATATGTCATGAAATCACAGTTAGTCACACGAAATTAGTCATAGTCGAGTCCAAGTCATGCCCTAGTAAAGTTGTGGCGACATTACTATGAGCTTCTACGGAGTTTTGAAAACAACACGAAAAGACATGTTTAACCACATTATATCACTTGCCCATACTCGTGCATGTAATTCAACTTTCAATGAATTAAACACCACTATTTTTAATCATTAATTTGCAATAAAACACAAGGTTAATAAAAATAATAGAATGCAACGACATGATTTTTCCGTGTTCCCACCAAAACTCCAAAGACGGGGTTTGGTCCTGTGATTGTCAGTGAATTTTAATTTATGGAGCCTTGGCTTTACTGTCTCCAAGAAGGCGTGAAAAGTAGAGTATGCTCCTCTGGAATAAAGCCTGTCTTCGTCTCGAGCAGCTTGAACCTCTCACTTCACTCAGGAGTCTATATAACTCCCTCGTTACGCGCGGGAGTTAACTCTAGACTCCCTCGTTACGTTCAGAGTTCAATATGCCGCCCGTGACGTAAGACACTGCTTTATTCCCTTAGTGCATAATCTACTATTACTACTTACTGTAACTATGTCTGGTCATTATTCTGATGAGTTACTATATCAGGGTATAGTAAGCACTCTCTAGTTTTGTTTCCATCAACCAATTTAGATACATTGGTCATGCATTGATCAATTAAAACATTACTTATCATAATTATCATAAAAAAGTCATTCGTTTTAAATCTGAATTATTTCTAGAATTATTGTTTACGAAATTAGTCATACATTTGCAACATTATTATTGAAAACGTAAATAAAACATTGAAGCCTGTTCTCATAATGATAACAACTATGATTCATGCTTGTTTGATCAATGGCCACGTTTTGTGCGATAAATCGTCACCTGGCAACACGTAGTGAGTGTGTAACCAGCCGTGGAGCTATGAATAATGCTATGTTATATTTGTCATATCAACAAAGGAATTAAATCTTAGTAAATATATCTTCTCGTCCAAATTCCTGCAGTGTCTGAAGACAAGGGTATACGGCCAGTGTGTGTTGCCAGTGATGACATATGGTACTGAAAAGTGGTCTTTAACTGCTGGCCTCTTGGAGAAACTTAGAGTCATGCAACGGGCATGGAGAGAGCTATGCTCGGAGTTACTTTGCGCGATAGAATCCGGAACGAGGATATTCGACAAAGAACCAAAGTTACCGACATAGCTCGCAAGGTTTGCAAGTTGAAGTGGCTGTGGGCAGGACACATCGCTCGAAGAACTGACAACCGATGGGGAAGAAAGGTTTTTGAGTGGCGACCGCGAACCGGAAGACGCAGCGTAGGCGCGGCCGCCCACTACATATATATATATATATATATATATAGTTGCGTCAACGCAACGTTGTATCTGCGATGTGGCCGGCGACTATTTCACTGTGTAGCTGGTGGTTGCGATGTGATCTGTATCAACCACGCAGTCGATAACGACGGCAAAATGTGGTACGTGTAATTTTCTTTAAAAACCAAACTACTGAACCAATCCCGATAAAATGTATATGGGACCACCTCTGAAGAAACAAAAAAAAAGAATTATCAAAATCAGTTCATAATTGGCGGAGTAATCGCGTAAAATACATACAAAAACATACAGTCGAATTGAGAACCTCTTTTTTGGAAAATAGGTTTGAAATACTTTTTAGTGTTAAGCATAAGTAAGCATAGTCTAACCGTCTTATGCTTTTAAGCATAACACGGTTACCCGCAAGGCCGACGTCAATGGCGCGTAACTTCGTACGTGCAACCGACGCCGACGTTAGCGTAGAAAGAATTCAACCCCTATCTAGGAAAACAAACGATTCCTTTAGGATAGATATAGTCATTCATATTAATAACCGATTGTTTGTGGTTGTATTGCAGAGATCTACAGGATCGTGTCTCAGAAGCAGATGCGCGACCCGCCCGAGGGCGACGTGATCCGGCCCGACGCGGAGCCGGCCGACGTGCGGCCCGGCCAGGCGGACTCCGTGCGCCGCCAGTGCTGCCAGTAGCCGCCGCAAGGGTACGTGGCACACACACACAATATTATACACCTCCTGAAAACTCAGGGGAATCACGTACGTAGACATGCACTCATATAAACTCCCTTTTTATATTAGTCAGGGAAACCCAGTGAAATGATGTACACACATTCACATAAACAGGGGTCTTAATTCTGGAAAGTCAGGGAAAACCAGTGAAATCATGTACACACATTCACATAAACAGGGGTCTTAATTCTGGAAAGACAGGTAAAACCAATGAAGTATCATCATACACACATTCACATACACAGGGGTCTTTTTTTTGGAAACTCAGGGAAAACCAGTGAAATCATTTCCACACATTCATATAAAAAGGTCTGCTTTCTGGAAAGTCTGGGAAAACCATTGAAATCATGTACACACATTCACATGAATCTTCTTTCTGGAAAGGTTTCGGAAAACCAAGATGAAAAATAGAGGTTTTTCTTAGAGAGAGAGATATCTACAAGCAAGCTGATGGTTCAACTGATGGTAAACTCAACGCCGCCTATGGACACCTGTGACATTAGCGATGAGTAGCGAACTCTGAAAGCTATTTGTAGAAGCGCTTTAAGACAATGGTCCTTGCCGGACTCTACTGAGAGATCGTCACAGGAAGGAAATTCCATATGTGCGCGGGATAAATGAGCGCTAAAACTGTATATGGGATTTTCAGATTCCTAGTTTTATAAGGAAAATATACAATTTTATTATTAACGTCCCAATGCCATAATAGTCCGATACACTTGCTAAAAATGTAACCGGGTGTATAGCTCTCAGGTAAACTGTACATTTTGACACTGAGACTATGTTACCCATTGACATCTTGACCTCGGAACATTTATCGAAACACATTTCTATCAATGCTTGTGCTGTGTACCAAATAAATTATTTTTTATGCAAAATCGATAAATATTTTCTTTGTTCGTTACAGGAAAGTCCAGTAATAAGTCGGAGCGGAAATGTGAGAGACAAATGGCTGGAGAACTAACTGCAATCATCAAGAATCATTCCCAATAATGGTGTTTTTATCAACATCAGTGTTGCCAGGACGAAAATGTCGCATGCTGTGATAAGAATACACTGTCACGTTTCAAAATAAATTTATAATAACGGCCAAAACTTTCAATCGTTGGCATATCCTCATTTTTTAATAAAAATGCCCAGTAACTTTAAATTTTTACTGGTATAAAATTTTCATCTGGCAACACGCATCAAAAGCGGTTAAGAGTGGCTCATGTAGATAGCTTTGTGTAATTATTGATATATTTAGTGTCCAAACGAAGTGAAAATCCTAAATTATAATAACTACCGTAATGTCAAGGGAACTAAATATAATGACACGAGTTAGTGAACATGCTTCTGTTTAGTGAAAGCACCCAATACTTGGCGATCCTAGTGATACACGATGCCTGTGGAAAATTTACCTGAATATTACATTTTTTTTTATTATTTAGGCGTTAACCACTTTATTTGGAATTAGTAGATAATTCATAATTATTATTATTATATCTATTTATTTAGTGAATTAAAAAAGTATATAGCAAGTTAAACTGGTGGTCCATTTTAGTTATACAATGAATTTTTTTGTTACTTTGTGTATTTAATGGTGCGTCCACATTTGCAACTTTTCAGTCGCTGTGGCATTAATTTTGTTCTGATATCCGTTGACCGTGATTAATGTAAAATGCTGCTACATTGTGCTAGTTGTTGTAGAAGTGGTCACACTTTAAATTATTGTATCGAGCAATAAAATAGTGCCGAGTACATCGGCACACTGTTGAACTGTTCATAGCACAGAACGTAGCTTCCCGAGTACCATTGTTTCTACACCAGCTGTTAGATTTTTAAGTATCGAGAATAGCTTTTTTAAATGGGAACGTTTCTTTGTTTACTTGATATTATGTGCCTTCAGTGGAGATGGCTACACGTGTACATTTTCTATTAAAGCTTTTATTGTTTTTGTGTAATGTTGGAGTTATGTCGCTATGTCTCATGGGAACTCGATCCTAGCGGTTCTGGTGACCGGACACTATCGCAGTGAAACTTATGGAAACTGACATGGTTTTGGCACAATTTTTGTTTATTTGTACGGGATTCGTCGTCAGCCATTAGACGTCCACTGCTGGAAAAAGGCCTCCCAAACGCCAGTTGTACGGGATTACTCAGGTATGTCCTTAAACTGCAACCAGAACCGCCGGAGGACGGGCAGCACCGTCCTCTTGGTTAACGGTGGTGAGCATTGTGCGATCCCCAAGCCGCCTGCCAAGCGTGGGGATTATGGCAACGCCCATCTAGTGGGAGAACTGCGTCCAGCAGTGGACGTTTTGTGGCTGATGACGTGACGTGACTCAGGTTTAATTAAGCATGAGACTTCGGTTATAGTGTCGATCTCATCCGTGATCTTTTTCAAGGAATGAGATACGTGCAACGTGTGATAAAATACGAAAACAGCCATGAAACCGTATGAATAAATCAAAACGTAGTAAGAAAATAGTGGAGGCACAGAACGTGGTCTGATTTCATGATTTCGCCAGTCGACAACTTTTTTGCATTTAGTCATTGGCGTTGGCAATCGCGATGTAACATTTTCACATTATCGCGAGAAATATCTACGAGAACACTGTGTTACGTATTTAATAGCTTGTTTCTGATTGAAACATTCAACGTACGGCTTATCGAAGCTTAATATATTGGGAATTCTTGTATATCTTACGAGACTGTTCGTTTTTGGAAGACTTAGTTCTCAAAATAAGAGATTGTCGTACAAAGATTTTTTCCAAAACTAGATTTCTCACTTGGATTGTATGATGTGGTCCCTCCGCTAGCTATGTATGCAAGCTATTGTAGCTTGGAGTATCCAAGCGAGGTTGCTCATACAATCTCTAGTGGTGATAATGGAGTTAAGCAGAATCTAGTTGGCGATTAAATGAAACAGCTGGGCTGAGTCAAAATCAAAAATCATCATTTTTACGTCGTTTTCTCTATAGCGGAGAGAACGAGACCAGGTTCAATAACCAGAATGTCTTCACTATTTGGAAGTATGGCATGGTCAGGTTCCGCGAGTGTTGTTGGCCCCGCGCCAGCTGCTGTGGCTCAGCTCCGGCGGTCAGCCAGGCGGCACTCGCCGACAATACGAGAGCACGCGGTGTTCGTTGTATCTAAGAAAATATGTTATTGTATTACGGTCTTAAAATATGCATGGTTATTTTTTTAGTGCCTATCTGTAATTACTTTATTAAAGACAAAGATAATAAATAAAATATAATGTAAATTCTTTGGTTTTTTCCTTGGGAAACCCCTCTTTCCTTTGATTAAGATGGGATTGGTTTTGTAGTATCTATTCAGGTTGTTGCAGTCAGTGAGTTGAAATAAATAGAGTAGTTATAGTCGAACAAAACTGCTTTAAAAACTGACTAGAAGTTGCCTATATAAATATACTTACGCATGTTTCTATGCAGTTTGTGAAGAAAAGGAAGGAATATGACCGACTTTACCGACTTATACGCCACACCTGTTGTTAGAAAGAGACAAATATCTAATTTCTCTTACGGCGTAATAAGCTACACTAGTTGATTGGCCAGAGCGAGAGCCCTCGCCGCGCCGGTGTGGCTCTCTTTCACTCTCTCTCACACAAGACGATCTATCTATCTCGGCCATCCATTTCAAAGTGACAACAGTCGTCTTAGATAAAATAAATTTCATTTTTTCCCATTGCAATAAAAATACAGTACACTTACGCGTGAAATGAATTTTTTTTTGTCTCTCACAGTGCCTGTGTAGATTGTGCAGTGTTTAAATACACAGAAAGGCATAATATCACCATATTTTTGCTAGAAAACCTACGATTAGCGGCAGCGTATTACCGGACATTCGGAAGTGAAAGACTGGTAGCGATCACGGCAATTACCTTGATTTCGTCTAGTAAATATGGCGGGGGGGACAACTCATCTACAGGTAAAAACATCTTAGGTTGCAGTGTAATACTCTGATAATAATTTGATTGCGTTGATAGCTGGCTGTCTCTGTGGTTGCATTTTGAGCGTCAACACACGTAGCACAACCACACCACATCGCAACGACAAAATGTGGCGACGTGTGAATAGTGTCGCTGCAGCTTTTTGCAGTTGCGTTGTGGTACCGACACAATGTCGATGTGGTTGCGTTGTGTGCAGACACAGTTCGACTCTTGCTTTCATAGAGCGCGCGCTGTCGTTGCGTCGACGCAACGTTGTATCTGCGATGTGGCGGCTATTTCACTGTGTAGCTGGTGATTGCGTTGTGGTCGGTATCAACCACGCGGTCGATAACGACGGCAAAATGTGGTACGTGTAAATTCTACTATTCATTTTCAATACTATATATGCGCCCGACCACGTGTTGTGGTTGGGGTTGTGGTACGTGTGGGTTGACCCTTAATGTCATGTATTGAGGGCTTAGCCCACTGAAGAGAGAAGTAAAGTAGGGCCTTCGCTTTTCTGTGGCTAAGCCCATAGCACAGAATAAATAATAGTACTACGTACAGAAAGTTACTCCGCAAAGGAATTGAAATAAATAAGGACGTCTACTATGCAATAAAGTAGCAATTCAACCCGCACAGCGCTGGATACCGCTCGCTATATTCACCTAGATATACCGCTCTCTTTCTATCACGTATGCTTAGTTACGTGCGACAAGGCTAGCGTGCGGGCGGCCACTGACGTCTGCCTTGCATTGTCCTCCCGGACGGAGCGCCGGCCGAACATACCTAAACTGCGGACAGACACCCCCCTGCCCATAGATGCTGCGCGGCGCTATCTTGCGCTCGCATTTCAGTTTTTCAAATTGAAGATATAAAATCACTAAATATAAATACGCCGCTGGCCCACGATTTTACAAATTCAAAATGATTCGCACATTTGATTTTATAATAGTCACAGGAGACGAGTAGGAAGATACCTATGCTATGCGAGTCTCGGAGACTAGTCGTCACCAACATTTCAATTCAATTCTTGATAATAGGTCTTTACCTATGAAATTGCCGTTCTTCAGTACTGGTCATTTCAAATAGAAAAAAAGTTTGTAATGGCTTTGTATTCTGAATTCAAATTAATTTTGTCTTAAAAACATGACATTCTTTTTACAAACTCTGTCTTTTGTTTATTGATTAGCGTTGTATTTTCATTACATTTGAAAATTTTTCGTCATAATGGATACTTTAAAAATTCGTGTATTTATGGAATATGAGTTCCGTTGTGGCACCAACGCGACACATCGGCACGTAACATCAAAAACGTTTACGGAGAGAACTGTGCAAACGAACGCACAACCCGTTATTGGTTTTCCCGGTTCCGTTCTGGAAATTTTGACTTGAAAAATGAAGCTCGTGGTCGTCCGGAGACTTTTGTCAACAATGATGAATTAAAGGCGATTGTGAATGCTGACGAAACTCAATCTACAGCTGAGTTAGCAGCAGCTTTTGATGTTAGCATCAAAACAATTTTGATCCATTTGCGACAAATAGGCAGGGTAAAAAATCTTGATAGATGGGTGCCCCACGAACTTAACGATCGCCAGCGCAACGTACGCGTCGAGACCTGCCTCGCGCTGCTCAATAGGCAAAGAAATGAAGGAATTTTGAACCGAATTGTTACGTGCGATGTAAAATGGATTCTGTTCGACAATCGAAAGCGCTCAGCAAGTTGGTTAGATCCTGGTTCATCTCCAAAGCAATGCCCTAAACCAAAAATGACCCCTAAAAAGGTGATGGTCACTGTTTGGTGGTCTAGTGCGGGTGTGATTCACCACAGCTTTTTACAAAACGGCATGAGCATTACTGCACATGTGTACTGTGAATAACTGGAGACAATGATGGAGAAGCTTGCACATCGGCAACCAGCTTTGGTCAATCGGTCGTCTCCACAGCTCCTTCACGACAACGCGCGACCCCATACTGCACAACATCTAGTCTCGACAGACAGACAGACAGTCTTGGAAGCTCTCTCTCATCCGCCATACTCACCAGACCTTGCACCTACCGACTATTACTTTTTCCAAAATTTAGACAACTTTTTAGTGGGTAAAAAATTCATTTCCCGAGAGGCAGTACAAAATGCCTTTGAAGAGTTTGTTGCCTCCCGTCCAGCTGATTTTTACAAGAAGGGCATCAATACACTGCCAATTCGTTGGCAAAGTTGACAGCCTGATAGCTCAGTTGGTAGCATGTCTGCCTTCAGAGCTGTAGGGCGTGGGTTCGATCCCCGCTCAGGACAAAAATGTTTGTGACGTACATCGATGTTTGTTCTGTGTCTGGGTGTAGTATGTATTATAAGGATGTATTTACGAAAAAAAATGTATATAAGTATTCTATCAGCTATCTGGTTTCCATAATATACAAGCTTTGCTTAGTATGGGGCTAGATGGCGCTGTGTGTAATAAATGTCCCCCCAATATTTATTTATTTTATTTAAAGATGCGTCGATTGCATGGGTTATTACTTTGAATAACAGAAATAAAAAAGTTTAAAAAAATAAGTACTTTCACTTATTCCATACAAAACGGCAATTTCATAGGTAAAGACTAATATAAGATGTAAGTACCTATATGGCTTTTGTGAAGATGTTTCAGAACTCCGCCACAGTAATCACCAACATTTGTTTAGTGACTCACACCCAACACGTAGGATACCGGTAGCTTAGTGTGCAAGTCACTAAACAACACCAAATCGAGTCAACACAAACAAAAAATCTTAAATGAGAGTTACTACATTTTTGCAAGCAAAATATCAAATAATGACTTTGAAAAACAACTTATTTTCAAAAAGTTTTTAGAAGCAAGGAGACGTGTGAAAAACAAGCAAGAAAGACAACATATATAGCATGTTTACAAAATACGGGGAATGTTTTCAGAATAACTTACAGCGAGCGCATTGAATTCTCTAAGCTATAGGTGCTTGGCAATATGATTCGTTGTGGATAAAGTGAAGGGTACATTTTATGAGGACAGAATAACCGGAACATGAACACTAAACAGTACCTTTCAACTCAATCGATTGTGTGCAAATGTATGTTCTTCAGTCATACTGTCACGTAAAAAATATAGTCGGATAGCTGGAAGACTTGTAGGAAATATTGGGAAGCAAATATTCAAAGCAGTCCTTGCTTTTAAAATCTTTGAATACATTGACTGGGCCCATTGAGTTATTACCTATGTAGTAATAGAAATCTTTGACTGCGCCAGGGGCCGTACCATGAACGCTTATTGCGGGACCGAATAGGCTCAACTGCCGACGCAGCGCGACCGCGAACCGAAAAATTCACAGCCGCGCAATGTCGGTCGGCAGCTGAGAGCCTATTCGGTCCCGCAATAAGCGGTTCGCGGTACGGCCCCAGATCATTAACACACACATACAATGTACCTACATAACCGCTTTGCGTCAGGAATACTATACTATTATTGCTACAAAATACTAGGAACAACATTTTAGAGAACCTGCAGTCCAAAGGTCTATGACAAAAGCGTAGGTCATCATTTTGTTTGTGTCGTAGTTATCATAGTTCAGCTAAATACGTAGCATGACATGACAAGAGCATGACAGACCCGATTTTGTACTATGTAATGTTCCATGACCTTGGCCAGATAATGTTCGGCTCATCCCACAGACTAGCTCCTAGTATGTGCTCCTAGTCCATCCGAATCAACGCGGACGCGGTGATGCAAGAGAGGTGGGCCTTCTTTTATATATAATACCATTGGAGGTGGGGCTATTATACTCTATCAGTGATCATACCCGTGCCAGTCAGTGTCACAAGTGTTTTACTGCTGTTCACAGACGCGCTACCGTTTGACTGAGTGAGTACAATAAATGATGAATTAGTTTGATTCTGATAAGTTCTATTTGATACTTGGAGCAGTTAACTCTTTTAACACGAATGCTCAAAAAAAGCAGTGCTAGGTATGTTTTCAATGTTCATGTATGTATGTGAGTTTTTTGTTTTATCCGGTATTAAAAGTTGTAACGACAGTCTCGAATTTTGGCAAATGTGAATACAACTGGCCAAGTGCAATTGTCTTGCACATGTACATCAGGGTTACGTATCTACCAAAACAACAAATATTACGAGTTTATCAAAAAGCCCGTGGTTATCACCGTCGCTGGTGGTACGTATCTATTTTTAAAATCCGTGTGTAAATTCCATGTTATATTGCTTTGGTACGGGCTACCGGGATCAAAACCAGCAGGGCTAACATGCGCACCGCGAGAAAATGTTGTCGTGTCTTTATGTCGTGCGAAAACGAGACAAACTTATACAGATTCGTAGCCTTGTCCTGTTTTTAAGAATCGAGAATTTTTTCTCGCGGTGTGTATGTTAGCCCTACAGGACCACATGATTACGAGACGCGTGGCTTCTTCCAATGGCTACTTCCATATGATAGGTATTTAGCACGGCAGTGGACTCCAATCTTACGAATATTCCTGCATAAACATAATCAGCCTTTTTAAGACACTGCCGGACATATTTCATTAGCATGCCTATATTCCCTCGAAGGGCGATTGGGCCTTATAATAATAATAATAATGGCCCGCTGCCGGCGGCACCCTAGTTTTAAAGTTTTTTATAATTTGTATTTTTGTGTTCTTATATTTATTGTAAAAAACTTTAAATAACTAAGAAATGAAATAAATACGTGTATAATAATAAATAATAAAGACGTTTATTTCAGGCACATAACATAACCCATAGTAATATAAAATAATAATAAAAGCAAAGTATTAAAATTAATATTAAACATTAAAATTCATATTAAACAAATAAAGTATAGACAGCTATTTAAAAATAAATTAAATAGGTCAATAGGCTATTTTCGATTTTCACTCGATGGACAGAATAATCCAGAATCTATAAATTTGACATTGGACGGGTTGTGCACTGCAGTATGCTGTTATTCGATCTCCGTACCCTGTCCCAAAAAGACGCGATACGAGATTGAATAACTGCAAAGAAATCGGGAACCCGTGCATCAGAGAACATGCCCGACGCGCTGCAAAATCTAGGCTTCTTCATAAGGATGCGAAATGCGTCATTATATTGCGCCCTTATGGTACTATATGACGCTCTAGTGTACTTTGTCCAATGCTGGCATGTGTATTCACATGCAGTAGACTTTGAACAAAGTCACCTTAGGAGTGCGACTAATGCCAGAAAAATAACAGATTTCACCGGCGCATCTAGCATTAGTTTAGAGTCAAAAATCGCATGATACAATTGATGATGATGATGGCTTTGAGCAATTTAGTTGGGATTTTATTTAATTATTCAATATGTGCCTACATATGAAAAAAATAAAAAAAATAAACGGCTACTGTGCTAAAACATTAGTTTGGCTATGTACTCGTAATACGAAAAAAATAATGTGGAGCTGTCGCTGATAATTTAGAGCATTTGAATTAGACAGTTTTTATTTTGTTGGTAATTTGTATTTTTTTTTTTAATAAACCAGATTATTTTCCAAAATTCTATTCGGTTACTCGGCTTCTTTAGCTTTTTCTCCTACCTGTAGTATTTTTTTAATCTGAATAGTCACGTTCTTTATCATTAAACTATGTGTTTAAAAATACACCTTTTACTTACTTTTGGCATTAGTCGCCCCTTAACATCATCCGAACATTACGAAAATCTGCGCGCGAGCATGCTGGCCCAGTTGCGGGCTTATTCAAGTTTTGATACGCCATTGAATTTCTTCTCCGGACGTATAACAGGGTTAGTTCTAATCAGTTAGCATCGTTATAAAGGCATATTCTGTGCATCTAACCAAACAACTTTTACTATGGGGCCTACATTTTGTTTGATGTACAGAATATGCCCTTGGAAGGATGCTAACTGATTAGAACTAACCCTGGTATATGCTGGTTTCCTCACAATGTTTTCCTTCTTCGAAACCTCAGTGGTATGAAAATCCGTACCTAAACTATACTTAAACTCAAAAGAACTCATTGGTACGCATCAATCGCAAGAAGACGTCTACTGCTGGACGAAGGCCTCGAGGCCCCTTTAACAGGGAGGGGTTGCCATAATCCCCACGCTTGGCAGACAGCTTGGGAATCACAGAATGTTCACCACCGTTAACCGAGCGGACGCTACTGCCTGCCCTCCGGCGGTTCTGAATGCAGTTATAGTACATACCCAGGTCCTGTCCTGTTATATGTCATTGGTACGGGCCCAGGATTTGAATGACCTCACGATTCCGATTTCCGGTCTTTCCATTATGCTACCACACGGCTTCCAATCACTCCTGAACAGACTATAATTTTCGTATATGCTGCAGGTAACATGGTCCTCACGCTATACTACATGGAGGGCTCTGCACCGTGCCACCAGGTGCTGTTGACGGCGAAGGCTCTCAACCTGGACCTCGAGCACAAGACTATCAGCTTGATAGCCAAGGAACAACTTGCGCCAGAGTATCTGAAGGTACATTTTTCATCTTATTTGAACATATTTTTGTTTTTTATCCAATGGACGAGACGAGCGGGATGTTCGCGTGGGGGTAAGCACACTCCTGCCCATAACAGTTGCATTGCAGTGCCAGAATATTGCGAACTTGCTAACAAAATCCTGCGCCGCACGGTATTGCGCTCGTCACTGAGGTATTAGATGCCAAATCTTTTCATGCCCAGTAATTTATCTGGTTGCCCTTCAAACCGAAACACCGAAATCCTTGCACACAGCTGCTTGGGTTTGAATAACTGGCAAAGATGTCACCCCTCCCCCACAGTGCCGTAAATAGCCTTTTATGCGCCCGGTGCGAGCTTCTATAATTTGCGCCCATGAAAAGAAAAATATTCGAAACTTGGTCCAGGGGCCGTACCGTTATCCGCTTATAGCGGGGCCGAATAGGTTCAGCTGCCGACACTGCGCGACCGCGAACCTTATTACGAGGCGATCAAATTCACAGTCGCGCAGCGTCGGCAGCTGAGCGTACCCCCGAATAAGCGTTCATGGTACGGCCCCTGGTCTGGTAATTTTTGCGCCCCTCCAGGACCGGCGCGGGCACCGCTGGTACCGGCCTATTTACGGCATTCCCATACATTTGAAGGTAGGCATGGGAAGTATCTCCTCACGATCAGTATGTTCATCCTCAAAATCCTCATCTTTTAGATGAGGTTACGCGAAATGTACTAAGCTGAAAGTGGATCATTACGATCAGTAACTCATCTTTATGAACATGTTTTACTAAAGAATCAACTCTGCGAAAAAGTCAGCTGTTCTTATACGTCATGTTGGACTATCTATATATGTAATCTGGATTACGATGTAACCAGGTCCCCCGGGTGTAGAAAAAAACCTATGTCCTAAAACTGCACCCAGAACCACCGGAAGACGGGCAGCAGCGTCCTCTCTGTTAACGGTGGTGTGCATTCTGCGATCCCCAAGGCGTGGGTATTATGCCCCCCCCCCCCCATTGAACTATAAATAGGCTGTCCATTCTATTCCAGATAAACCCCCAACACACGGTACCAACGCTGACAGACGATGACTTCTCCCTGTGGGAGTCCCGCGCGATCAGCCGCTACCTGGTGAACAAATACGGCGCAGACTCCACGCTGTACCCTCAGGAGCCGCGCGCCAGGGCGCTGGTCGACCAGCGGCTCGACTTCGACTTTGGCACGCTGTACCAAAGATTTGCAGAATATTTTGTAAGTTGTCTCCATGGTAATGGGTAGCGTACTGTCTAGCACATGCGCAGCTTTCACGTGGGGAGCTAGGTTTTCAGCTTTATACAAAGGTATACATATTTTATTATAAACTGTAGCGGAACCGTTTAATAAAAGAGAAAAGAAAAGATCCTGGCTCTTTGGACTCGCCACGTTATCAGCGTCACAATATCATTATCTTTGATTATAAACCTGTCTAAGTATATAATCAAAGATCATTATCTTTCTAAATTTTTTATCAAATTCATTTATCCGAGCAAGTCATCATAGAGTAAGTAAATACATTATGATTTGGTAACACCATTGTAATTTTTTTAGACAAACAACTTTATCTCCATGCAAACAGATAAATTTGTTTCTATCTCATCACGATTGGTGGTGCCAGTATTCTTTAAAGTTATCAGCGGTACAATGTCATTATCTTTCTATTATTTTTTTATCTAATTCATATAGCAAGTCGTTATGATTTGATATCTAAGATACCTAAGACTATTGTTTTTTTTTACACAAACTATTTCTATATAAGTACTTACTTACTACAACCTTTTTAAATTTGTCTACTTTGAAAATGGGCAAAAGCAGCAAAATTAAATAAATAGAAATATTGGGGGGACATTTATTACACACGGCGCCATGTAGCCCCATACTAAGCAAAGCTTGTATTATGGAAACCAGCAGGCTAATCATGTAACTGTTCGGGATCGCGATTTGTCATAAATGTCACTTGTCACTGTCACAGCTTTACAGTATCACAGAGGGATTTCTCTCGCTATCGTTATCGAACGAATGCATTGATTTCCTTAATTAGGTTAAGCAAATCCATCGGTCTTTTGGTGTTTCATCCTGCCCTGCAGGGTCAAATGAGTTTTGGCAGTGACAGTGACAAGTGTCTATTTTTGACAACTCGTATCCGAATCGCGATCCTGAAAAGTTAAATGATCTCCAAGTAAAATTATTCTTTGTAAATGATAGCCCGCTGATTCGTAAATACATACATATGAAACAAATATTTTTAAAAAAATGTTTATATTTGTTTATAAATAAATATTTGTGGTATTTTTTCACACAGCGCCATCTAGCCCTATTCTAAGCAAATTAAATTATTTAAATTATACACTATTGGTATCTGTCCTAACAACATCTCAAAAAAACAGTATGTACGTTACAGCATAGATTAAGTTAATTATCTAATTATTATAATTATTAATAATTAATGTTAATTATTCTTAATCTATGGTTACAGTTATAGTTAGATTGATTAACTCTTTATTGTTCACACCAAGAATTACACAGAAATAATACAGATAGATAGAAACACTTTATTGTGCACACCAAAAATAAAACAACAGTAAAAACAATAACCTTAAGAACTAGTGCCACAAATGGCGGCCTTATCGCTAACAGCGTTCTCTTCTAGGCAACCATGAGCTATTTGCGTCCTATAAGATGTCCTAGATGACCAATGAGTACCTATGTCCAGTGATTGGATGGATGTCTTCAAACATATTGAAATAATACGGGTGGCGTGTGTTAATATGGAACATAATTGCACATAATTGCTAAATTATACGTTTTTTTTTACTGCAGTATCCCCAAATGAAGGAAGGGAAGGAAGCCGATGAAGCCAAGCTCAAGAGTCTGCAGGATGCTCTAGGGTTCCTCAACCTGTTCCTGGAAGACAGCAAGTACGTCGCGGGTTCTGTGCCGACCATCGCTGACTTCGCGATCGTGGCTTCGATAGCGACCTTCGAAATATCAGGAGTCGACTTGAAGCCCTATCCGAACATTTTAAGGTATGCTATATGCACTTTCTTATTTTACTTTTTTTATTGTGTTTTTTTTGTCTCGCGGCGCCTATCTGTCCTGTAAACAAATCTTGCAAGTTAAATTTGGTCCATTTTCCAGTTTTCAATTCAGCTGAAATTTTGCATGCATAGGTACATGTAAATAGGATGACAATGCAATATTATTATGATATGGAGCTGATTTGATGATGGACCTGGAGGATCGCCATGGTATAGGTATCTGTTAAAAAACGACGCAACCCTATCAATTAAGTTGAGCTTCATTTGATTAGCATTGACAAGGATATTTGTAGTTCTGTTTTAACAATTTAAAAGCTTGTGTAAAAAGCTTTTTTTAATTTTCACTTCTTTTCTGTTGCATCCCAACAGTTTGAAATCTGATTCTGTGAAATTGTTACATTATATCGATGACTATATAGATATAGTAAACCCGGAAAAAAGGACATTCTCTTTGTACTCATCATTGAGAACAAAGTTTACTGTGGGGCTAACACTGAAATTGAGTTTTGGCGGGAACGCGGAAAAATCATGTCGAAGCATTCTATTATTTTCTTAAACTTGTGTTATTACGCGAATTAATGATTAAAAATGGTGGTGTTTTATTCATTGAGTGTTGAATTACATGCACGAGTGTGGGCAACTGATATAATGTGGTGAAACGTGTCCTTTCGTGTTGTTTTCAAAACTCCGTAGAAGCTCATAAGTAGTAAAGTCGCCATAACTTTACTAGGGCATGACTTGGACTGGAGTGCTTTTACATATACTATGGGACCAACCCAGAATCGCCATAAAATATAATGTAATGTTCAAATTGACGCCAAATCGTCTAAGAATGCGTATATCCAAAGGTAGAGATAGGCGAAGAGCAGAGAGGACAGAAAACGCCGTATATAAAAGGACGTCGTCAGCCATAAAACGTCCACTGCTGGACGAAAGCCTCCCCTTTATAGAGGGGTGTTGCCATAATCCCTACGCTTGGCAGGCCGCTTGGGGATCGCAGAATGGTCACCACCGTTAACCAAGAGGACGCTGCTGCCCGTCCTCCGGTGGGTCTGGTTGCAGTTTAATGACATACCCAGGTCCATAAAAGGTACTCTATGAGAAAACGTGCAAGAATCCAAGAAGAATCCAGCAATCTCATTGATTCACCCGTAATTTTCTCAATCGTTACAGGTGGTTCGAGCTGATGAAATCTACGACGGCGGGTTACCAAGATGCTGTCCAGAAAAACGTGGAGATTTTAGCTGTACTACTAGAACAAATCAAGAACAAAACTATCATTCTCGAATAATTTTAGAATGCTAATTAATGTGTAATTCTAATTATGTAGGTATATAGTCTTAATTTATTTTCGTACATAGGTTTTTTTAACAATAAATAAAAAATATGAGTATTATAAAAAACCTCTAATCCAGGTATATTCTTTCAATTAAGTTTGTATTAATATAAAATAAATAATCTCGAGAACTGCACTTTAAAGTTTGTTTTGTGGATTTCTTTAAGTAGAGTACGTTTATCTACTCTATCTTTTTATTCTCCTATCGCTTATTCTATCTTTACTCTACTCTCTTGCGCGATTCAAAATAACCACGAAACCTGCACCGTATTTCCTCGGAATGGAAATAAACGTGTGCAAAGACAAGACCATTCACTCATCAGCCAGAAGACGTCCACTGCTGGACGAAGGCCTCTCCCTTAATAGGTAGGGGTTGCCATAATCCCCACGCTTGGCAGACGGCTTGGGGATCGCAGAGTGTTACCACCGTTAACTAAGAGGACGCTGCTGCCCGTCCTCCGGCGGTTCTGGATGCAGTTTTAGGTCATACCCAGGTCCCTGACCACAAGACAAGACCTGAAGACAAGACCATTACTTTATGCCAAAAGGCCTATACAAAGAAAGTTTTGCAGAAGTATGGAATGTCCATCTGTAAATCGGCACCAACGCCAATGATCAAAAAAAATGATATGGGAGATGAAACGAACGCTAGTGAAAACATTCCCTATCAACAAGCTGTGGGTGCTTTGGCATATTTATCTGTGGGCACAAGGCCTGATATTTCCTATGCTGTAGGTCTATGCATCACGAAGCCTGGGAGCACCTACTAAGAAAGATGACATGCTCGTAAAACGCACCTTCCGTTATTTGAAAGGGACACAGCAGAACGGTCTGACCTTTGTGAAAAAGTCGCCTTTACACTTAGTCTGTTACAGCGACTCAGATCATGCAGAAGACCAGAGTTCAGGAAGATCGACATCTGGACATCTGCTTGTTCTCTGTAGCTGCTATTAGCTGGAGAAGCCAAAAGCAAACAACAGTCTCCATATCTTCAACTGACGCAGAAATCATAGCAGCTAGCGAATATGCACAAGAAATAATATGGTTGAATGGTTTGGTCCGTTCTTAGCAGCCTGATTAATATTGAAAAACCAACATTAAATCTGGATAATGAGTCAGCTGCAACAAAAACAACAACAACAACACACCACAACAACAACAACGCACACAACAACAACAACTACTGCTGCTGCTGCTGTGCGCAACTTGCGCACAATCCTAGATACGAATATCATAACCGCACCAAGCACATTCAACTGAAACATTTCTTTCTTAATTAATAAATATGATTATACACTTCAACACTAATATTACCTCATCATCATCATCATCATCAGCCCGGAGACGTCCACTGCTGAACGAAGGCCTCCCCCTGAGACCGCCACACTGTACGACAACCTGCCATTTGCATCCACCGGTTGCCCGCAACTTTTACAAGGTCGTCGGTCCACCTAGTGAGATGCCTACGCTGCGTCTTCCGGTTCGCGGTCGCCACAACCACAACGCTGGAACAATCTTTCCAAGGTAGTTGTAGTGGTCAACAAGTTCGAGAGTATCGTTCCCAACGACAACCGGTACGGGCACAACATGGACATCTTTGTCTTGTCCATTAAATAAAAAATATTACAATAATTTATTTGTGCTGCTCAGTTTCCTTAAAGGCCGAAGGGGCGGATTTTATTTACGCCGGCTGGCTTCTGACGAAATGTGTTACTCTTTTTCTTTAGTTAGTCCGTGATTTGGTATCATCCTATCTCTACGCCGCCGTGATTGGATATGAAAGACAAAAGTTAAGGAAAGCCCTTTGGGAAGGTCCCAGAGCGGCGTCAGCAAAGAATACTATCTACTTGGGCGTCAGCGCAAGCGTCGACCGCTCGCCTCGATTCTCTGTTTGGGTTGTAGATTTGAGAAATACATAAAAACTTGTTTACTAATTTTATTTAGGTACGAACGACGTTCTCTTTGATAGTACTCGCTCGTATCTGTGTACGATAGGACGTGTTTTGCCTGATAGCGTTTTATAATTGGTAAGCTTTGAAAACTATCACACATTTTCACAACATTTGTATTGTTTTTATTACTGACTTGAAAAAAGAGTGTATTACTGACTTGTACCTATTTGTTGACGATATGAATGATGTACCTACGTAAGTATATTACGAAGGTTTTATGTAGACTCTACCTCGTAAATTGTAATTGTATGGTTACATTTAGTCTTAGTGTTATTATTAGACTTTACTGCCTACATTTTAATCTTTGCTTTATTATTATTAATTTTACTTATGTTTCTTCGTTCTTAATCGGTTAACTTATTTATCAATTACTAATTAAATGCAATGATACCTATTAAGATATTTAAAATCTAAAACATTTTCCAATCTGTCCTCTATTCTCTATTTTTTTTCCAATATATATTTAGTTTCCTATTCTCTATTTAGTGATGCGAGCGCCTGAATACACATTTTTTGTATTCTTCTTTTTATCTGTGATAACTTTTAATTGGCCTTATATTCTTAATAACTCTATCTAACTGTGTACATAGCTGTAAGTTTTCCTATGAAATTAAAATATATAAAATAAAATAAAATCCGTCTACCAAAGAAGTTATTGGTATGGGCCCAGATATATATATGACTATAGGTCGCCCGCGACTTCGTCCGCGCACGGAAGAAATTCAGGCCGCTCCCAAAATTCACCACTTTAAATCATCCCGAGCATTTTTATTAGCCTACTCAACTCTACCGACTCTACCAACTCCCCCCCCCCCCCCCCCCCAACAACTTCCCTTCCTTTGAATGAACTACCCATATATAAATTTTCTTCTTATATATCTTCAATATCTTCAAAAAGGCCTCCCACTAGGTGGACCGACGACATTGTAAAAGTCGCGGGCAACCGGTGGATGCAAATGGCAGGTTGACGTACAGTGTGGCGGTCTAAGGGGGAGGCCTTCGTTCAGCAGTGGACGTCTCCGGGCTGATGATCATCTTCAAAAACAAAGAACTTTCCATACAAAATTCCACCTCCCCTTTAATCGTCCCTCCAAAAAAATTTTGAAAACAGTTTTTTTTTAATGAACTATCCGAATCCAATTTTTCGTGACTAACAGTCCAAAAACAAAGACTTTCATATAAAACCCCTTGGCGGTCGAATTTCGTAAATTCCTTTTTAGTACACCCCTCTGCATCGAGACGAATACACCGTCCAAATTTCAAGTCTGTACGACCAGCGGTTTGGGCTGTGCGTTGTCTGTCAGTCAGGACAGAGCCTTTTATTATATTAGAAGAAGAAGATAGAAGATTACGTTTAATTACCATCTCGCCTGATGATAAGCGAAGATGCATTCCACTTGGCAAGATACGGTGATGACAGGTAGGAACAGGTGGTGGTCTTTACCCCTTTTAAAAAAACAACACCTAAATTCAACATCTCTATAAGTTGGCATCGCAGACATTTCGCTATCCGACAGCTTAGCACTTAGCAGCATCACTCAGCGAATCGTCTGCGCATTTGCTGCTTTTTCATGAAATCCTATCGTGTTTGTTTCCAGTGAAAGATGTCTGTGTCATTGTTCTACACGGCGGGGTCGGCGCCGTGCCGGCTGGTTCTGCTGGTGGCTGCTGCGCTGGACCTGCAGCTCGACCTCCACCCCGTGGACCTGCGCGCCGGAGAACACCTCACGCCTGACTTCTTGAAGGTACGATACGATTTCCCGGTAACATTGCCCTTCAAATCTAACATTGCGCTTGCACGTGCTTAGCATTTGAAGAACTGGCAAAGGTACTTCCTCAGACGGACTCTGCTATAGAGTTCTACCACTAGCTGGCAAGTGCCTCTTTCATGTGTAGGTACAGGTATATATTATTTTATTATGCAAAGGAGTGACGAGATCAGCGAGACGCCCGGTGGTAAGCATCACGCCTGCCCATAACAGTAGCAGGGCCAGAATTGTGCACTTGCGAACAAAATCCTGCGCTGCACAGCACTGCGCTCGTCACCCTGAGACATTTAATATGTCAAATCTCTATTCTGTTTCTGTGTAATACGTAGTTACTTAGCTGTACCTGACAAACCAGTACATAGATTGGGAGAGGTGATCTCTCCCAAGGCACTGCTCCCATGCAAGGCACGCCACTGAGTCCGATCTTCAGCTATCCACTTCCAACCAATGCCAGCTGCGCCCTGAGACTAGAAGCTTCTAGTCTCAGGGCGCCTTACACTTTCATAAGTTTGCTGATTCCTGTTCTCGACTCCAAAACGCGCGTACCCCAGCGGTTCATGGGTTTGCGGCTGATATGATAAGCCCACTGCCACTTATAAAAACAGTAGGTAGGTACTTATAAAATCCTTTTTTTTCAGTTTAACCCCCAACACACAGTCCCCACGATCGTGGACGGTGATTTCTCCCTGTGGGAGTCCCGCGCGATCAGCCGCTACCTGGTGAACAAATACGGCGCAGACTCCACGCTGTACCCTCAGGACCCGCAGGCCAGGGCACTGGTCGACCAGCGGCTGGACTTTGACCTCGGCACGCTTTATCCTAGATTCGCTAACTTTTTCGTGAGTACCGATCTAAACGCAATTCCATAGGGACTAAGTACCCAAAGTTGAGAGGAGCTAAATCCTCCAAGGCACTGCACTTAACTGCATTATTATCATCAGCCCCGCCGCCTAATGTTCAACTGTTATCTTTTTTTTGAGCAAAGGGGTGAGCAAAAAAGCAGCTCTGCATGCCCCTTCGGGATCGCGAGCTCAGAAAAAAGCGTACAAGCTAAGCGCTAATTGTACCCTTATTGCCAAACGTATAGGTAACTATTTTTAGCACATTTGTTTTCCTTATGTTTTTGGCAACAAATATGTTCTTATTCTTCTTATCGGCCTTTTAACATACTTACTGCACCACGGCTTCCACTGGGGATAGGCTCACTATTGAAGGCGAATGTTGGTGGGGTTACTCCACCACTCTGGCCCAGTACGGGATGGCGGATTAATATATGCTATTGATTTCTTCTCCTGACATAATTAATACAGTTTTATTAAGAAATCTGACGTGGTTTTGACACATTTTTGTTTTATTTATACGGGAATACTCACGTTTATTCATTATAGTTCTATTATGAGAGAGAGCTAGATCATCCAAGATTATTATTTACGGCATATTACATGGTGCAAGCGCCGAAATATCGGGAGCTCATTTCACAATATAATCATGGTAAATATCCCGTAAATAATAATAATAGAACTATAAGGCTATTATTACTTACTTCAATGCTTATATTACCTAAACCAGAGCCTTATTGCTTATTATATTACTTATTATAATCGGCTGTAAGTATTTTATATCCTGAGTTTGGTGTAGGTACGCGTTGTCCTAATCCAGCTCCATAACATTTTATGGTACTCTCACAATAAAATACCAACAGTTAAATGTGTACTACACACTTCCAGTACCCCACACTGTTCGGCGGCGCTGCACCCGACGAGAACCTCCTGCTGAAGCTGGAGGAAGGTCTGAAGTTCCTCGACACGTTCCTGGAACGAGCGCAGTACGCGGCCGGCGCGGAGCTCTCCCTGGCGGACCTGGGCCTGGCGGCCACCGTCTCCACCATCGACGCCGCCGGCATCTCTCTCCAGGCATACTCCAACGTCGAGAGGTATTGTTTTATTTATTTAATGGAGCGACGAGACGAGCGTGACGTTCACCTGGTGGTAAGTGTCCCGCCTGCCCATAACAGTACTAGCAGTACTAGAACTGTGAACTTGCGAAGTTGAAACATTAAAAAACACCGACTTCAAACTATAATGCGTGGTCCCATTATAGTTTGAAGTCCTCAAGATTATAGTATACTTAGAAACAAAAGTTAATTTTCAAAATCGGGCCTTAGAAATCGGTGGACAATGGACATTAGACATACATAAAAAAACATATTTAATCGTCGAACAGAACATAGAACCAGTTGTAGCTAAGGTTCCAAGATTGTCTAGGGTTCCAAGGTTTGAAGGTTTTCAAAGGTTCCATGGCATATTTTGTATGCCATGGCATCCACGCGTTTTTACGGGTTTTATCTTTTATCTAATACGGTAAGCATTTTTCGGTAGGTAAAGGCACCGAAATATTTTGTGTAATAGAAAACCTACATTACCTACTACACAGTCCAGGGACCGTACTGTGAACCGCTTATAGCGGGACCGAATAGGTTTAGCTATCGACTCTGCGCGACCACAAACCTTATTGCAGAGCGATAAAATTCACAATCGTGCACCCTCTGCAGCTGAGCTTATTCGGTCCTGGAATAAGCATTCATGGTACGGCTCCAGGGCCGTAGCAAGGGGGGGGGGGGGTATTGAAGGGCAATGCCCTACCTTAAAATACCAATGCCCTACCTTAAAATAAACAAAGTACTGTGAAGCGCTCTACCTGTAACAACAACTGCCCTAACTTAAATTCAGGTCTAGCTACGGCCCTGACAGAGTTCCTATACACTTCGGCGGGTTTATTATATTATGTCGGTTTCTGTGGCTGATGACTTTGTTTCATTTCCCAGGTGGTTCGCGCTGGTGAAGGCCACGGCCCCAGGGTACGAGGAGGCGAACCAGAAAGGTGTCGACAAGTTCAAGGAGATGATTGCTCAACTCAAGGCTAAGTCTGAGCTGTGAAGCGGTTACCATGTTACTTTAGGCGCATCTAGGGTTGCCAACATTTCGTCAGCGAAATATATTTTTTAGTTTTCATAATAAGTTATTAAAATATACAGGGCTAGTTCTAATCAGTTAGCATCCTTTTAAGGGCATATTTGTACATCAAAACAAACAACTTTTACTATCGGGCCAACCTTGAAATCACGAAACAATTATCATCTGTTCCATACAAAAAGTTCATCGATATTGGGCAAAATGTATGGAACAGCTGTTTATTTTTTTGCGATTTCAATGTTGGCCCCATAGTAAAAGTTGTTTGTTTTGATGTACACTTACAGAATATGCCTTTCAAAGAATCCTAACTGGTTATAACTAACCCTGTATAGTACACTCCAAAATATACCTATAGTATTTTATGGAATGAACAAAAAAGTGAAAGATTTTTGGCGAAACAGTCGTGTTAAAGTTATATAATAGATTGCGTGGCGTGGATCGCGTTTTTAGCATTCTCACGAGAGAGCTAGATCCTCCAAGTCACGATCACTCCAAAGACGCCATTCCAATACATCCAGATGGCGTGGCGATTTCAATCCGTTTGGAAATCCAAACGTGGACGCCATTTCAAAAATGGATGCCGTTTTCGACATTCACGGACAGATTTTGGAATGCTGCCACGCCGTTTGGAAGGTTGGACGTATCGTCAGTGGCGGCCTTTACAATTTTACTAAGTATAGTATATCTATCACGACATGTTAAACTTTATGCCAAAAGGTGGAACACAAAAATAGTAGGTATAAGCATAAGTATTAAGACAATATTTATATGTAGTACTGAAACTGCGCGCGACCTTGTGCACAAATAACTCGCTCTTACGGCCATCTGAGAAAGAACGGGTATGGCAATATGGCCGCGCCGTAGCTGGAATACGCAGGATTCGCTATACATTTATTTTATTTCGCGTGAACTAAAATCAATTTAAGTTAACGGCGAGTAGCTTATGCACAAAGTCACGTGCAGTTTCGATACCTAGTTATTGTCTCTAGGTACTTGTGCAGTAAATAAATACGTTTTTGTACCTAGTAGGCACAAGTAAGAGGGGAGAAGAGGAGAAAGTTTTCCACCATGCTATGAGAGAAGATATGGGACATGCCTTATGGACGTATATTGTAATCTTAGGCCTGCTTATTTTCTTACAATTATGATCAAAAAGAATAAAACATTTGTTATAAAAGTATTTCTTTTTTTTAAACCTTGTTTACCCAACTACATACTATCCCTTCGAGCATATTATGCCATTGGAGATGCCAACGACGTTTGTGCTACATAATTTTATGCCACTTGTCGCGGGGGACGAGGTAAACACGCATGGCACACTGTCAAAGTACACTTTCACACTAATAAAACAAAATCCTGCTCCTTGTATGAACGCACACTAAGACAAACTTACAACTATGTTTTCAAAGGCGTAGCTTTAGCTATCATATGCCCGGTCCGAGGGTCTAAAAACGTACGAAGATAAGACTAGAGAGGGGGGGGGGGGGGGGGGGGTGTAAACCATGCAAGGTGGTAGCATTCAAACCACAGACGAAATTTACAGGGTTAGTTCTAATCAGTTAGCATCCTTTTAAGGGCATATTCTGTACATCAAACCAAACAACTTTTACATGGGCACAGAATAAATAATAGGTACTATGGCGCCAACAATGAAATCACGAAAATATGATGAGCTGTTCCATACAAAAAATTGATCGACCTTGGGCAAAATGTGAACAGCTGTTTTATTTCTGCGATTACAATGTTGGCCCCTATTGTAAAAGTTGATTGTTTTGACGTCCGTACAGAATATGACACCCGGATGCTAAGGGGGGCGGTCTGGACCCCCTAAGCCCTTATATACGCCCATGTAGGTATTGATAGAGAAACACAGATGCAGTCATTATTGAATATAGACTTATCAGTTATTTTACGGAGCGACGACAGCCACACATATACTTAATATGATAAATATCAGTGCGAAAGTTTTCGGCGTGTGTGTTTGTACCTCATCACGCCAAAACGGCTGAACGGATTTGGAGGAAACTCGGAATGGACATAGCTTATTTCCCGGAATATGATATAGGCTACTTTTTATCATCATCATCACCAACGATTGTCATTTCCTGGCCTAGATACGAACTTACTTACCGACTTCCCTACTTTTAGCGTGCCCACATGTAGGACGAATTTGTTAGTTTGCCTCCACGTCACGCGTGTTAGCCTTGTTAAATTTAATCTCTAAGGATTTGGATATTTTTCAGGTACTCTGGCAGAATTCACAAAGACGGCTCACAAGCTTTGTGAATATTAACATAATTAAATTTTTATTACTTGTAAGTTTTATAAAATTAAAGTTAGTTATCTGTAGCAAAAGTATAGGATTGGTCTAGTCTAGACTGTTATGATACTATTTTTGCTGTTGTAATAAATAAATAATAAATAAATTTTCATCATCAGGCGGGTGAAACCGCGGGGCGCGGCTAGCGGAGTGGATGATAAAGACATTGTTCAACAGTATTATTTTGGTCAGTTTTAGCATTGTCATGATTGTCATCGTATTTTTGAAGGGTATGAGTAATTTTGTAGCACGACACGAAATGACGTCATGCTCTTGGATGTTGATACATATATTATGTAGCGCTTATAAAGCCTCTATACCACATAGGTTTCTCTATAATACTATTCCGTTCTATTCATCATCAGCCCGGAGACGTCCACTGCTGAACGAAGGCCTCCCCCTTAGACCGCCACACTGTACGACAACCTGCCACTTGCATCTACCGGTTGCCCGCGACCTTTACAATGTCGTCGGTCCACCTAGTTAGTGGGAGGCCTTCCTACGCTGCGTCTTCCGGTTCGCGGTCGCCACTCAAGAACCTTTCTTCCCCATCGGTTGTCAGTTCTTCGAGCGATGTGGCCTGCCCATTACCACTTCAACTTGCAAACCTTGCGAGCTGTGTCGGTAACTTTGGTTCTTTGGCGAATATCCTCGTTCCGAATATTCCGTTCTATTACAGTCTAGATAATACGCTTTTTTTAAAATACTGAACCGACTTCAATTTCGACTACTTGGATGACATAGTCTCCGCCAATTAATAATGAATCGATTTTGATGATTATTTTTTTGTTTAGTAGGTAGGTGATAGGTACGTACCTACTTCAGAAGTTGTCCCATAGGTTTTTTTTATCGAAATCGGTTAGTAGTTTGGTTTTTAAATCAAAATTAATGGAATAAATAAAAATAACTGGAATATATGAAGATGTCATCCAGGTAGACGAAATTGAAGTCGGTTGTTTTTTTCAAATACATTATTAAACATACTATTACACACTCACGTTTTATTATTTTACATTGAAGTGATGATATGAACGTGACGTACGCCTGGTGGTAAGCATCACGCCTGCCCATAACAGTAGCAAGCAGTGCTAGAATTGTGAACTTGCGAACAAAATCCTGCGCGGCACTGCAGCACTGCGCTCGTCACTTTGAGATATTAGTTGTGATATTCGTGCCCAGTAATTTCTCTGTTAACATTGCCTGTCAAACCTAAACATAGTAATGCTACACTATACTGCTTGGCGGTTGAATAACTGGCAAAGGTGAGGTACTTCCCCACTGCAATTGAGTCCTTCCACTACAACAAACAAACCCACCATTTGAACATGAACCGACTACCTACCAGCTATTTACAATGGCTATAACGATTCAGAAGGTAAAGGGGACTAGGGTGGACAGACAGACAGACGATGCCGTAGACTCGGTCATCATCAGCCCGGAAACGTCCACTGCTAAACGAAGGCCTCCCCCTTAGACCGTTACACTGTACGACAACCAGCCATTTGCATCCACCGGTTGCCCGCGACTTACACGCGTAGCCTCGGTAATAGAGTACAATTGGACACAAATAAAGTATTTTCTATTTCTATAGACAAATAGGGCTGATATTATATATAACTGGTTACGAATTTTGGATATTTTTCTGTAGGTTATAGTTAATAATTAATCTTATACCTAATTGAATCAATATAAAATGAATTGATTATGACAATATGTTATAATATTTTGCTGGATTGATAACGTAGCTATTTGGTACGTTAGAGTTACCAGCCGTCCGGATTTGTTCGGACATTATAGTATCTAGATGTAACTTTGATTATATACAGAGAGCTAGTTCCTCCGAGGGATGTAAGGCCTTTCTGTCCGGACGTTCTTCGGTTCTGTAGGTAATACTTCAAAGACTTTTTCAAATCAAAAAGGTGGAATACGATATTGCAAATAAAATATTTTTAATTCATTATTTCATTTGGAAACTGAAATATACGGACTTTTTTGGAATTGGACGGTTTTTTTAAATAAATAGATTTTAGTTAATTGTTTTGTAATTTAGGAGGAATTTTTAAATTTCGACATAATAACCCTAAATACAAGCTAGTTAATAAAAAAAACTAAAAAGACTACAATAAACTACAAAGACTACTTAGCCTACTACACAAAAAAAAAATAAGGATTGTATCCAGACCGATGAAAGTCTAGAGACAATCCAAATGCTGAAATCCACTAGATGGCAATGCTTATGCGTTGGGCCAAATAAACGCCAGCATTTTGATCACGCGTCGCGTTGACCAGGCCCTCGGATATGTTTTTGAAAAGATGATGAGCTCCCGGTCGCCACGGCCCCAATGTCTCAACACCAAATGGCTCAAATATCCTCTATACAGGCCATAATAGGCCTCTGCCGAGGTTAGCATATTTGCGCCGAATTTGCTGCCGCACCAGCCCTACTCTGTGTCTCAGGAAGATGTAAAGAAGCTAGTTAATTGTATGAGCGTTACCTAATTGTCGCTAGATTTTCATTTTCAGTTGCTACGGGTTCTGATCGTTTTCGATTGAACTTGCATCAGATTTTTTAGTTTACTAAAGGACCATGCCCAAAAAAAAGACTATCAAAATTGTACCTATTTTTAGAAGTTTTTATTTGATTGCGATGTTTTTGTCATTTATATGTTTGTTTAGGTCGAAATTTGCATATGAATTCTGAACCAGTTCTCGTAGACCGAATAGGCTGAAATTTGATGAATTTGAATTTACCAAATTTCATGGAGATGCAATATTATGGAGAGCTGGACCTGATTCTGCTGCCAGGGCCAACTGCAGATAAAATTTCGTTTTTAATTATTTTTTACTATAATTATTTATTTGTCCATAATTATTATCATAGTAGTAAAATGTATTTTAGGCTTTTTGATAAGTACCCAAATCTCGAAAACTGTCGATCACGATATGCGATGCGTCATTCACCATACGAATCATATATAAAACTGTCACTCTCCCATATCGTAACAACTCCATCCGTCAGTACATTAAGTACGCCTCGCGCCGCTATTTCGATGCGGCCCCTCACCATCCCAATCCACTCATAGTCCAAGCCTCCAACTATACGACAGACACGACAGACCCACCCCCCTTCCGTAGACGCCCCAGACACGTCTTGGGCGACCCAGACGACCCCATCGCCGTCATCACCTCGGCGGCGCTGGGCTCGCCCGATCCGACCACTCCTAGCAACAGGAAGTATTACGTTTTTGGTATAGGCGCCGGTTACCAGAGGCACACAAACACGCACCAACCTCGCCGGCGAGGTCGAGGACTCCCCAGATCTGTCAGAAGATCGGTTAGATTCTCTCCAAATAGTCAACCAGATCAACCTACTAGGGCCCCAGGGCATACATACCCCTTCTGGGGTGCCAGGGCAAGTCTGACCCCACTCCCGGCGACGGCCAAGCCGAGGTTCATACCGTCTGAGGTGCCCTTGAGCTAGTCGCCTTTAACCTAAACCTAGGCCGAGCGCCGTTTGCGCTTGCGTAAAGTCCGGTGACGCTGTAGAGGCCACCTGAGGCCAACAGCATCAGTCAATCAAAAAAAAAAAAAAACATATCGTATATCGTTGCCAGTCATCGCATCAGCTACACCTACGAGCTCCTGCTTTACCTGTGTTTTTTCAAGTCTACTTCAAATAAATTTTGTAAGTATTTTTAAATTTAAATTAATTTTAAATCAGGGTTAGACCTTTCAGGTACTTGGCGTTGAGACATTGGATCCTGAGGGATCAATATAATATATAATAATAATACTAAATATTTATTTCTGGAAGAATTTAATAGTACATACCTAATTACAGATGTTTTAACCTGTTACATTTTGCCCAAGATCGATGAGCTTTTTGTATGGAACAACTGCTTTTTTTCGCGATTTCAATGTTGGCCCAATAGTAAAAGTTGTTTGTTTTGATGTACAGAATATGCCCTTATAAGGATGCTAACTTATTAGAACTAACCCTGTATAATATAATAATTTCATAAGTTACTTTACAGAAATTAATTTTTCATTCCGCATTGCATTGTTAGTTAGTTGCCTTTTTCCTATTGGTACTCGATACGATATAACTATAACAGAGGAAATACATTAAATATATAGGATAATTATAGCAGCTAGGTTAAAAATTACTAATTTAAAAATAAACTTTTATAAACGACCTGTTGCTGAACACAATCCAATTGTGTATTGCCCCTAATTAATGTGTTTTTTTTTATGTTTATCTCTTTTGCTCAATGTTTCTATGTTTATGTCCAGGAAAATGCCCGTTACTCTATACTACGTGCCCGGCTCGTGCCCCTGCAGGGCAGTGCAGCTTGTTGCGAAGGTGCTCAAGGTAGACTTGGAGCTTAAGCTGTTAGACCTGCAAAAAGGCGATCACACAAAGCCTGAATATCTCAAGGTAACCTAATCATAATGTACCGAATTGTAAATGGTCGAGTGACGGTGACGTCACTTCAAAGCACGCTAAGTCATCATCGTCAATCCCGGAGACCTCCACCGCTCAACAAAGGCATAAACCGCCTCGCTGTACGACAACCTGCCATTTGCATGTACCGTTTGCCCGCGCCTTTCACATTGTCTTCAGTCCACCTAGTGGGAGGTGCAACCTGCTCCTTCCGGTTCGTAGTTGCCACTCAAGAACCTTTCTTTCCCATTAGTTATCAGTTCTTTGAGTTTGAGCGAAGTACTTAGCCTGCCCATTACCACTTCAACTTGCAAACCCTGAGAGCTATGTCGGTTACATTGGATCTTTAGCGAAATCTTTGTTCCGGATCACGTTAACCACGTCAATTACGTCAATTAATGTGCGCCAGGCGCCAATTCAGCGATGCCCTGGCTTTATTTTACTACTCAAAGTTCTGGGCACAACTGCAATGACCATGATCAGGCGGTTTTTCTTGCAATGAGGAGAGCGTGTCGTTCTTCTCGACACTTGTTATGTTACCATAAAAATCTAGGTGTGACGCCCTAGATAGCGCAAAAATGTGCATTTACGAAGCCACTAATAAAATTCGTGTTATCTGTATATTACCACGTTTCTCACAGCTGAACCCCCAACACACAGTGCCCACGCTGGTGGACGAAGGTTTCGCCGTCTCGGAGTCTCGTGCCATCATCACCTACCTGGCCAACAAGTACGGCAAGGGATCATCTCTGTACCCTGAGGAACCCAAAGCCAGTAGAGCACTGGTCGATCAGAGACTGTACTTCGACATTGTGACCCTGTACGCGGCATACAGCGATTACTTTGTAAGTTTGCTTAGAACTGAAATGAGAATTTTCTGACGATAGTAGGTACATAATTATGCCTGTTAGATCTGTCAACTCATGTTTTGTCCGTCCGACTTTCCCAGCTGAAATTTTCTCAGAATTAATGTGCTATTGAATATAGTATATCAAATATCCTAAATTTCAATTAATTTTCATTAGGTACACACCTAATAAAAATTAATTGAATACCGGCCAAGTGCGAGTCGGATTCATGATCAGGGGCTTTCAAACCAGCCATATATAACGCTTTAAAACATAAAACCACCTTCTAAAGGTATAAAAATGACCGGATAGACAGACAGGTAATGACGCTGAGGTTGTAATAGAATCCCGTTAGGTTAGGACCCTTGGGGTACGAAATACAAATAAGGATATGGAACCCAAAAAAGATATTCCTATAAGTTCTTGATAGCATAGGTACCCAATCGATTGCTATTTTCATCTATTCTAGTAGTGGCTTAATAGTCAGTTTTCAGTTTCAGTAAATAAACGGTAACTAAGCAGAAATAAACGGTCATGAAACTTGCAAGTCATTCGGAACATGATGTCAGGAGAATCTTATGTTTACATAAAGTACATATATGATGCAATAGGCATGATGACTACATTTTTTTTATTAACTCATAAAAAACCTGATCATCAATAGAGCCTATCAACGAAAACAAAATTTAAAATAATTCAAAAATAAATAAGTTCTAAGTATTTTAATTTCAAGCTAGACAGAGAGCGCGCTATACTGAGCTATGACGTCAAGCCTCAGGCGCGGCATACAAATGCTATACTAACACGTGCTTTGCGAGAAAGGGATAGAGCATCCCCTCTCTATCCCCACCTAAAACTTTAAACGCTCATATCTCAGAGATTTATCAGCCAATACAATTTATTTTTTCAGTATGTGTAATGTATTTAGTTATATTCATCACTAAGCCTGTTACTTGTCATAAATTAAATATTAGGCTACACGCCTATTGCGATAGAAAAGTACCTCATACGATCTTATCTCTAAAACTGACTGTCATGAATACCTGACCTAACCATTTATCTTTAGTTCTACCATCGATCTTCTGCGACAACACTGAAGAAGTTAAAATCATTTATAAATTGGTAGTGGGTTTGAGCATTTGGATTGTCTCTAGACTTTCATCGGTCTGGATACAATCCTTTTGTTTTTTGTTGTGTAGTAGGCTAAGTAGTCATTGTAGTTTTTTATATTATGTATGTATTTTGTATGTTATTATAAATAAAAGTTTGCCTGTGACATACATAGAAGCTTCCAGTCTCTGGTAAAGTCAAGGAGGTTAGAAGCTACGCTTGCGCTATAGGTAAAGTCGCCACCACTTCATTGAGGCATGACTTGTTATTGACATTAATCAATTTTGTTTGACTTTGACTGTGATTGTGCTTTGTATTACGAACGATACTTTCGCTTGACGCAAAATTAAACTTAAAAATATTACATTTTATTATTGTTTTGGTACTGTCAGAATGATTAAAAACCGACGCCGTAACGCCAGAAAAAGAAAAGACGATTTTGATTTCGTTGGCATCAGTTGTAGCAAAAGAGCGATGCGGTTCAAATACTTCAATTATTTATTACATAAAACAAAGAAGAGTTAAATTATAAATTAGAAAAGTACATAAATTAAATTAAAAAAAAAAAAAAAAATTAAAACTTACTAACAACTAGTAAAAACACACCCTAGATAATAAAAAAACATATATGATATATACTTGCCTATCTAAATAACATTGCATCATAGGTTACATTTTATTACTTTTCATGGCATTTTTGACAACCTGATATTATTTTATAGCTTTGATACAGGCTTAAAGGATTAGCTCTCTTTCGATATAGGAAACCAATTTGTAATGACACCATCTTATCTGTTCAGTTGACAGCGTCACTAGTGGAGAATTTGGTATTGCCATTTCGCTGATGTGGCTGTAGTTCTAGATTTTCCCACCTGAAACTCTAAGGTTAGTTCTCCTAACCTGCAGCGCGAGTACCGTTCTATGTCGCTAAATTTGACGTGTCTGTATAGCAGATTTCTATAGACAATTTTAAGAATATATCGATTTTTATCAAATTTTACCGATTTCAATGTCAAATATACGATTTAGATGTCAAATTGACGATCGTTAAAGAACGGTACTCGCACTGCTGATTCAGCTAAGTTGGTGGCATTGTATTTGTTATTTGTGAATGTTTATTAGATTTATTGGTTTGATTAGATAGCAATGTGCGTGTATCCATTGTAGTATTATATTATCTTTGGAGTAAACAAATCACTGATACTAAACCTCATTTTTGGTACTTACCCATACAATCAGCAAGTTATGCTTAGTTAGATCCTCAGATCACATAAACAAGGTTAGATCTTACTCAATACTAAAGTTAACACTGTCCGGAGAAATCTGCAGGATTGGTCACCGTGCGCGTGCGGTGAAATGGCTCTAAGGCAAACGTCTTAGGTTACGTTAAACGTCTGGCTGTATGATAGTATTCATATTTGTAAAACTTTCTTCCTTTCCCCAGTATCCTCAGTTATTTGCCGGCGCGCCAGCCGACAAAGCCAAGCTGACCAAGGTTGAAGATGCTCTCAAGCACCTGAACAACTTCCTGGAAGGCCAGACCTACGTCGCCGGCCGCAACCTCACCATCGCCGACCTGAGCCTGGCCACTAGCATGTCTAGTTTCGAAGCCACTGATATTGATTTCAAGAAATACGCCAATGTTAACAGGTGAGTTTAATAAATTCCTCTTTAGGAATACCCATCGGTAGTTCTTTCTTGAGCAATTTACCTACCTACTGAGACTTTTCCCTACCAAACAAGCAAGCGTATTGAGCGCTTTTCACCGTTCAACAAATTTGACCACGTGACAGTCGTCCTACCGTTGATTGTCGACAAAAGTTGTAAAAAAATATTGATTCATCGACAAAAATTGTTTTTCTGATCTATAAAATTATATATAGATTTGTTTGCCATAGGCGTGCCGTGCACAGTGGAATGCGCTGCCCGAGTGGGTGTTTCCCGATAATTATTATAATCTGGGTGTCTTCAAGTCGCGAGTGAGGGTTTCTTATAGGCAAGCGTGCTCCATCGTAGACTGCATCTTCGTTTATCATCAGACGAGATGGCAGTCAAAGGCAAGCCTATAAATAAATAAATAAAAAACCCGTAGTAGACTAGTTGTTATTGCGAGACCGCTCGACCAGAAATCAGGAGGTCACGGGTATATCTCGGGCCCGTAACGATGAGCTTATGCACGGAGTTTAATATACTGGCTTTTCGGTGACGACTGACGACGAACATTGTGAAACCTGAACACGTCCGGGGAAGAAATTTGAGTCTGGCGTTTAACGTGAATTCATCAACCCGCAACTGAGCCAGTGTGGTGGACATGACCCAATCGTCATTCAAGGATAGGGCAAAGGTCCATAAGTGGACTATTGAAAACAATAATTAAATGATTTCAGATGGTACGAGACCGTGCAGAAGACTACGCCCGGCTATGAAGTGGCCCACGAGGACCTCAACTTGTTCAAAGGTTACGTCAAGGGTATGATGAAGAAGTAAAAACTATACTGTTATGATGCTAAGTTATGTAGTAAGTATTTACTTAGTATTTTTATTGTTAAAGTGTATAAAAAAGTAAAATAATAGGTAACACACAATAACTTTGGTTGTCAGTTGTAACAACCTTTTATTTTAATAGACAATTCATTTCAGCGATACTGAACACTGTTGCTCTTTCTTGAGCTACGGCCGTCCTTTAAACAACTGGTTAAAACTGTTTTTAACTGTTGTGTGAATTCTGTACTAACTATTCTCTTTGATTTGTCTTTTATTCAATTTGTCTAGCATAAAATGTGTACCCAACATGGTAAATTAAAGAGCGGTAGAACAACCAGTTTTTGGCAAGAGAGAAATGTTATTTATAAATTCTCATCGTTGTAGTTGTGAAATTTATGTATGTATGTTATAAAGGGTTAGTCCAAATCAGTTAGCATCCTTTTAAGGACATATTCTGTACGTCAAAACAAACAACCTTTATATTTTGCTCAAGTTCGATAAACTTATTGAATGATACATCTGATATTTTTTTCGCGATTTTAATTTTTGCGCCTAATGTATAAGTTGATTGTGTGGGTGTGCAGAATATGTATATAAGGATGCTAACTGATTAGGAGTTAGGACTAACCCTGTATAGTATTATACATTTTAGCTCTGAGGTAGTTGTACGTGTTTAATAAGAGTTCGAAGTAGATTTGAATCCTCTTTGGTGTGGTCATGTGATAATTTATTAGTTGTGAAATAGCATTATATTATTAATGAATACGTTATAATTGTATCATAATTATAACTGTTTATAAACTCTAATTTGTTTTTAATTTATTTATCCATAATTCTGTACAGTTTCTTTCCAGCACTTTACAGCGAATACAGGGTTGTTGATGACATGCAACATTTAGGCCGCGGAAGAAAATCCTGAATAATTTACAAAAACTAACAAACTTTTCGATCTACTTACTACAACTAGCATAACCACGAAAGGCAATACTACACTACCACACCAGCCCGGTGCGCGTTGGCGGTTCCTCATACGCTATTAAATGTATTCGCCGGACATACAGGTGTCCTCACGATGTTATCTACACTGAGAGCCTTCGCTTTTCTGTGGTTATATACTTAGTCAGCTTAATCCCTAGATAATTTTTTATCCATTCCTTTGCCGGTGCCGTGCCTTGAATTCACGACCTTCGTAGTGATCGTGAAAAAAATCTGCTGTTCCACACATTTTGTCCCAGGACAATTAACTTTTCGTATGGAACAGAATTGCTGTTTTTTTCGCGATTTCAAGGTTGACCGCATAGTAAAAATTGTTCGTACTTATTTATCCTTCAGTATTGTTGAACCTTTTGTTACAAATTGTAGGTATAAAAGAAAAAAATAAATCACGACTGCCCTGCCAAAACAAGAACTATGGTGCCTTATATGGCCACAAAATTGTTTATTTATTTTTTATTTATTTATAGCTTATGCAATCGGGATAGTTTAAGGATTCTAACGACACCTACACCATGGTACCCATACTTCTAAATCTGTTAAGGCATTAGAAGTTATATATGGTGAAACAAAGAAACAAACGTACTACCTACCCTACCCTAACGTACACCTAAACCTACCCTGAAAACATTACACTCTTTTTTTGGACAGTTGTTTTATAACCGGACTTGAAATAACAAGCAGATATAATTTTAAAATATTTATTGTGCCTTAATTTCTAAACCTTACTTTAAAATAAAATACAAACGGTGTAAGAAAACATTGTGACGGTGACGAGAGGATATTTGAGTTGAGTCTATGTCGACTCTAAAGGATTACTTCTTCATCATACTGTTGACGAGGCCTTTGAAGGCGTCCAGGCCGTCTTCGTTGGCCTCTTTGTAGCCAGGCGCTGTCTTCCTTACTGTCTCGTACCACCTGGAATCAACAAAACAGATTTACTCAAAATGCGTGGGGATTACGGCAGTTCTTATACTGCCCCTATTAAGAAGAAGGCCTTGCCGATTGTAGTACCACAGATAAAAGAATAAAAGACATGTCCAAATGATCCAATTATGTTTATGACTAATTGACCACCAGCTATGAAAAATCAATAGTTTTTTTCGTTCCAAATTAGAATTTCTGTAAATTAGGATCTACCGAAGGGATGAACTAGCGACAAAGGAGTTGCGGGCAAAAATAACTCTGAAGCGAAGGACTTTATTTTTGGAAACTCAGTTTTCGCCAAAAACTAAAATCGTAACTAATACAAAATATCGATAACTCATGCGAAAAAGTATTGAGTCCCAGGCAGGACACCCTCCGAGGGAAGCACATTGCTCACCAACCATTGCAGGCATGGGCGGGAGTATCTATCAGCAGTGGGCGACTAACCTGAACAGTAGAAGGACCCAATGAACTTACCTCTTAACATTGGCGTATTTCTTGAAATCAACATCAGATGCCTCGAAGCTAGAGACGCTGGCGATAAGACTCAGGTCAGCGAGGGTGAGGTTGCGGCCGGCGGCGTAGGTCTGGCCTTCCAGGAACTTGTCCAGGAGCTGTAGAGCATCGTCAATCTTGGCCAGCTTGTCTTTGTCGGCTGGCGCGCCACCGAATAGTTGTGGATACTGAGGAAAAAGAAAATACTTAGCAAAAAATTCAGCTATTGTTGACATTAATAGTTACAGTTTATCATCATCGCCGTGGGTAGCTTAGTCTACTGCAAGTTATAAGCTCCCCTCCCTTTTACTTCCTCCCTTTTTTGTCATCATTCCTTGAGCACTACTCAGGGCCAGGTGCTTCCGAATGTCACCATGTTGCTTTTGTACTGGCTTTCCA
The DNA here is from genome assembly GCA_905404285.2 of Erannis defoliaria. Classification (NCBI taxonomy): domain Eukaryota; kingdom Metazoa; phylum Arthropoda; class Insecta; order Lepidoptera; family Geometridae; genus Erannis; species Erannis defoliaria. Next base: position 1,577,229 of record FR990077.1, on the reverse strand, counting down.
GGCTGCGTTTCTCGTTCCCATCAGCACGTCAAAAACCTACTTCACCTGCAGTCATCGCATTTTGCCAAGTAAGCAGCCTATCGCCACTGAAGTTTTTCTATCCGACGTCTTCCACTCTGGTTATTTGTCGGATCTCCGTATTTTGAAATCTGTTGTATGTAGACTTCAAAATGAAAGGCTATAAAGTTCCGAACACATAACTCTTTCTTTTACAAGTAGATACATACGGTGATTAATAAAGTTGAAAATGTCCGTCACGCGACGAATGACAATGAAGCAATTACCTATGTATGACTGAGGGGTTTAAAGTTATTAACTTAATGATAGCAGCATTGCATCATAAGATTAATTCTCATGACATCATGTAAAAATGACTTGCTGTGTTATTTATCTTTTATCTTAATTGAAACCTGGCTGTTATCCAGTGTCAACAAAACAATAATATATATAGTGACAGTACAATCAATACGGTAGATAATTCGATTAAAATGCAAGGCTGTGAAGGTTGAATTAGAAACGGTTTTTGTAACGGAAGCAATTGGTCGTTGAAGGATATTATTCAATCACAAAAAGCAAACAACCGGACTCAATTAAAATAAAAAATCTACCAGACATTGGTTCTTTCACGTCATCAGAACTGTCTAGCTGCTAACATTAGAATTCTAATAAAGATACTTGTATAACGCTTTGTTTTAATGGAAATAGGTACTACGTGGATATTTAGAGGAGGATGGAGGATCGATAGAGAATGGGAGGGATGAACTAAGGCGGCTTTAGAAAGCGCTTAAACCGTAAGGCACCTACAACGTGTGACAAAAAGTTGTGATAATACTAAAGGGTATATTTACGTAATGGAGAATGGGAGGGATGAACTAAGGCGACTTTAGAAATGATAGTAAACACTAAAACCGCAAGGCACCTACAACGTGTGACAAAAAGTTGTGATAATAAATACTAGAGGGTATATTTACGTATTCACCATTATATGAATAAAACTTTTACAACGGGACCAACACTGACATCGAGAATTTAAAAAAAGCAGCCGTTCCACAGAAAGATTACATTGACCTTGGACAAAATGTATGGAACAGCGGGGTTTTTTCGGCTTGGCTCCGTAGTAAAATTTATTCATAATGATTCATGAGTAGGTATATACAATACATTCCCTTCAATATGGTCACACCTTTGTGTTACACGTTGTTTAATTATGACATGAATCGTAAGGGACATAAATGAGGATGACATCATATGATAGAGTGCAGAGTTTGAGTGCAAAGATGGAGCTTGTTTAATTGGACGACATCGTATTACTCTAGACTTATATAAATATCTATATTGAAGTTCGGGAAACGGAGAAGACGTTAGATAGATAGTAAAATTTTGTGAACCAAAATATATAATATTAATATATAATATGTAATATTTTGATAATGTGGAGCACAAAACTGTTGCCTACGATAATTCAAACTTATTCTTCGTACCAAACAAATACTTACAAAGTAATCACTGAATCTCGCGTATAGGGTTCCAATATCGAAGTACAGTCTCTGGTCGACCAGTGCTCTTGCTTTGGGTTCCTCAGGGTACAGAGATGATCCCTTGCCGTACTTGTTGGCCAGGTAGGTGATGATGGCGCGAGACTCCCAGATGGAGAAACCTTCGTCCACCAGCGTGGGCACTGTGTGTTGGGGGTTCAGCTGTGGACAAACGTGGTAATGGTCAGTTATGAGTAGGTATTTAAGTTATAACCAAGGATTTGTAATCTCATGCAAGCGATCATACATTTTTGTTTTCAAACGTCTCCAAGATAGCGTCATAAAATGACCAAAATTGTACAAAGCTACATTGTAATTTCAAGCTGATGGATGGAGGCGTATCTTACAGAACATTATATTAGGTTGGTGAGGCAACCGGTTTTCAAGGTCTTTCCCAACCTGCACGCTATGTGGTTAGACCAGTCAGACGCGATAAAAAGCTTTGATTATGTTTGATATAAATACTTATTATGGTTATGCTTATCGAAGTAATCTTGCTTAACATAAAAATTGAGGCAGGACGTGCAAATCTTATTGTAGGAATTATATGTATCCTTTTATGATAAACTGAGGTGCATCTTTTGAATTTACCATTAATTTGATAGAAACGGAGTAGGTACCCACAAAGTTTTGAGTCAAAGGCGAATAGAAGAAAGTAATAATTACGTAGAGTGTGAATATTTAGAACCCCACTTGTCCTAGACGAAGCCTTTTTTGGTTTTGACTTTTCTTAGGTATACTTACTACCTAAGTAATTAGATTTTTATTCAAAACGAACATCAGATTTAGTAATGGACATATACCAAGGGACCCAACTCAGAACAGCCTACCCAGCTTCGTTATCATACAAAAAGGTAAATAAATCTACAATATTTAATTAGTCGACTCTCAACAAGAGACTGAATGGTAAAAACGTACGATGCTTATGTAAATAATGTAACTCAACAAAATAAATATTTTCCGCAGATAACAAACATTGTGTACATCATAATCTTATCGCATGCAACTATACAAGTAAATGGCACGATAAACATTAATGTCTAAATGGCTACAAACTCTGTAAGTCTTTGGCACTGTTTCGATGAGTTCAACGCTCTCCCGTGCTCGTTCGCTGCAGAATTACATCATACTTTGCTTAGCTATGTATCAGTAGACCTTACAAGTAACACTATACTTTAAAATCTGTCAGTAGAGTCGGAAGTTACTCGCTATGAAGTTTCAAATAAGTGATTTTGGTATTGAGAGCTGGAAGGAAATGCTGGCTGGGTGCCATGGGGTTTTGGATTCGAAATACTTATTTGACGAGATTGATCAAGGAATTGTCGCTTTATGACAATAGACAATAGACAGTAGTTTATTTGCGACAAAAAACATAGCACACAAACAAAGGATATTAGGAAAAACAAGAAATTGTAATCTTTCGTCTTTTGCTGCAAAACAGCACTCAGCATGAATTGAACCATTTGCTTAAGCGAGCTTTTTTATATAGAAAGTAAATCCTGAGATATAGAACGTGGGAGAACCGGCAAAGTTCAGGCAAAGTATACAAGAAAAAAACATAAAAAAAGCAAAGCAAAAAAAAAGCAAAAGAAAAAAAAAGGAAAGCAAATCGAAAAATTCGAAAAACATCATTCATTAATTCATTATTATTATTATTTTCTTCTTTGCTTTGGCGAAGGATGCAATATCTTTCATCATACTAATAAACTTAAAATCTAGCTGTACCACGCGTTGCTAAAGCATCACAATAAACACAGACTTTACCTCAAACTAAAACAATAGAATATACCTGTAGCACTCAGGAATAGTGTACCTTTCCACTGGTGGAAAGCTTATTTAAATCGGATCTAAATCGGATTTAAATCGGAAAGGTTGTAGTTTCGAAGATTACCTCGAACAAAGTCACCAACTTTACCTCTTTATATTAGGTTGGTATTCGTGCAGAATATAATAAAACTTAATAGGCATATATATTAAATTCTATGAAAGTCGTGAGAAAATACAGGGAAGCAATTTCTAAAACATTTTGCGTTAATTAAAAAACAAAAATTTCCCTAACGCCTCGTAATTCTCGTGAATTCGTGATGCATTGAGATACAATTTCTTAGTGGCGGCCTTTTCCTCGAATTTTGCAGTTGACTTGTCGGGGTAACCATACCGTCATCCAAAGACTGCAAAATTTATCAAAGCCTTTAAAAATATTTAAAATATACTCGTTAAAAAGGGCCTTCGTCTTCGCAGCAGTGGACGTCTACTGACTGGCTGATGATGATGAAAAATGAATCAATTAATACGTAGTACCTACTATCTCTAAGTATTATGTTTACTGTGGTAATACTATAATTATAGTTTATATCTTAGGATATAAAGAGGATGACAACGCATTGAGCCATCAACTGACATAGATATATTGCCGATTCAATAACAAAGGTAGGAAAGGAACATGAAACATGTTACTTACCTATTATACCAGTAATATTATATGTAAAGTTGATGAGGAAATAACTGTTTGTAGGCCTAGTATCCTTGGTAACTATTATAGTGTTTTTCCACTGCATAAACCGTTAAGTAATCAATAAACAAGCCGCATTTTATGTTGGTCACAATCTCAGTTGAGTCATGTTATATAAAGCAAATATTCAGGTCAACAACTGTAGTTTTAGAGGTACTGACCTAAAAACAGCGACGGTAATAATGGAATGGACGGGCCCAGCGCTTGCAAATCGATCAAAATTAACAAGACAACACAATCAAGCATACCTAGCTAAAAGTATGCCGGAAAATAGAGATAGCGAATCTAATTACTGATGACAAAAAGAGAACACAGGTACATGTATTAGAAGTTTGTATTGTCGTATCGTACGGCTCGCATGTCGCAAAGGCAGAGTATGGAGTTTTTGGCGGGAACACGGAAAAATCATGTCGTTGCATTCTATTATTTTCTTAAACTTGTGTTTTTTCGCGAATTAATGATTAAAGTGGTGGTGTTTTATTCATTGAGTGTTGAATTACATGCACGATTGTGGCAAGTGATATAATGTGGTGAAACATGTCTTTTCGTGTTGTTTTCAAAACTCCGTAGAAGCTCATAGTAAAGTCGCCACAACTTTACTAGGGCATGACTTGGACTCGACTATGACTGGTTTCGTATGACTGACTGTGATTTAATGACATATTTGACTTGATTTAATAAAAGATACCTGAAAATTCATAAACTTGACACTGGCAGAATGCACAACGTGCTATGCCAATAACTAAGAAAAAAAAAGGCAGAGTATGACTGAAGCGAGTGGAGAGCCGGCGCTCAACATAAAGTTTTCAAAATTCGTGCGTTTATTTCCCGTCCTTTGACGTCCCGTCTTATCATTGTGGCTGCCTAAAAAAATGTTTTATCCACGGAATAATAAGTATCTTTAATATAGTAGTAGGTGAATATCTATTCACACATTCCCTCGTATTCGTAAGTCGTAACCCAATCGGAAATAAAGAGTTAATCAATCAATCAATCAATCAAATATTTAGAAAATTACACTCCGTCTAAGGCAAAAATGTAAGGTAAGGTCTAATGTAAGGGTAGTTTTCGAATCGAATGAAACCTTTTCGATTTGATTCAGAATAAAAGGGCAGATCCAGCTATACATACAGGCTACTGTTTTTCATTCCCGCCAAATTTACAGAGATATTCATCGTTATGAACGACTTTTACTATAGGGCCAAACCTGAAATAGCGAAAAAAAGTTTGCTGTTCCATACAAAAAGTTAATTGGCCATGGACAAAATGTATAGAACAGCTGATTTTTATCGCGATTTACACTTTTTTACTAGATCTCAATTATTCTACCTATATGTTGTATAATGATGATATAAGAAAAGTATAAGTAAGTAAGGTAGAATAATTGTAGTATATGTACCTAAAGCGCGTTATAATATTATGACGATCAATAAACTTTTCCTATTTTATTAGATGTGGTTTAGTGAAACGACGTATCACTGGCAGTGTGTTAGTGTTTTGTCATATCACTAGTTTTTTTTTGTGTGAAGACATAATAGAGAAGAATATTCGACATTTGCCGTGATTTCGTGGTATCCCTGGGTATTTCACGAAATCCCTGGTATCCTCATTTCCCTGCGACATATCTACCTCTGTAAATTTGGAATGCAAAAGAACAGTTTGTATATGAAACTATCGAAACCAAAAAGGAGAAAGAAATTCAATGTCAAGTGAATCAGCCCAGTTGTTGGATATTACTGGCTAATGCAGTTATCCGATACTGTGGAGATACTGCCTACTTAGGCGACCTCTTTTAAAGAAGATCTATTAACAAAAAGTTAGGTACCTTCAGGTACTCAGGCTTCAAGTGGTCCCCGTGGTGCAGGTCCACCAGCTTGAGTTCCAGGTCCAGGTTGAGCGCCTTCGCAGCCAGCAGCACCGCCCTGCAGGGGGCTGAGCCGGGCACGTAGTACAGGGTCAGCATTTTCCTGAACACACAGCAGGAAGACAAAATTAGGCTAGATGTACCTATATAAATTTATCAGTTTGGCGTGCTTCACTTCAACAGCCGGAAGACGTCCACTGCTGGACGAAGGCCTCCCCTAATAGGCAGGGGTTGCCATAATCCCCACGCTTGGCTTGGCATGCTCTATCTTAAGCTAAATACGGCTTTATTAACGGGCTAGTTCCCGAAATAAAATCGAGTCCAAGTCAATTGCTATGGTTAGTTTATTTTTATCACATCTATTCAAAAATACCTACTTTTATCCTCGCAAACAGGGCAGGAAACGAGCTGTTTTCATCCCGGATGGAGAAAAATGATTTGAATTTGGAATGTGGATAGGTTTTGTTAGTAAAAGTACCAATCACGAAAGAGATCAACCACGGACATTGTATGACCAAAAACTAGCTGTTTGGAAAAGGACGCGCACGAAAAAACAAAAAATAAGTAAACAATCCAACAGTCCAACAGTCCCTTAGTAAACAATCTACTATTATTGCTAGAGGCAAGAACATCGTCCTTGCTAGAGATAATTACTTGTAGGTGCGTTGGGCGCCAATAAATTGTAGATTACTCACCTAGGGAGCAAAAGTAAATAATGTTTTAGATCTTATGTAAGTATACCTATTGTCTTCCGAAGGCGACAATATCAATATCTGAATATCAATATCTAAATGAGATCTGAGGCTTCTTTACTTGCTCCCGTGGTGTGTATACGATTTTACGCGCCGCTGCGGGGAGGAAGTGGTTCCTTTCGCTCCGCGTAGCGTGGCTAAAGTAGCCACTTTAGCCCCGCGGGCACGTAAAGATAATTATCAATTTGTAACTAAATATCCAAGAATGAGAACCTACATTGTACCGTGATGTATGATACAATTTAATTTTAATACTTCCCTGACTGGCTGGCTACCTACAATTATTAATTGCTATTATCCTGTTTGTTATTATTGTTAGATAGGTACCTATAGCCAGTAAAAGAGACATTCCGTTGGTTTTTTTTTTAAATATTTTCTCCATCAATATATATAATATCTACCTACCTATCTCTATAGACAAAGGTATAGCCCACCCATAATAATAATAATATGACCAAACGATAACTACGTAGGGCGTTCAATAAAAAGTGAGAATGAATATGTTGCCGGTAACTTTTATTAAATGTTATTTTATTTTTGATATAGTCGCCTTTTAGCGTAATACACTTGGAATATCTTTTTTCTAAGCTTAAAATTCCTATCTTAAAAAACTCTTCATCCTGAGCACCTAACTCCTGTACAGCAGCGACTACTGCTTTATCATTTTCGAAGCTCTATCCTCTCAGTTTTTTTTATAACTATTATGCTTATAATTATCTTATATCGATCGAGACATCGATTTAATCGTCCAGTCACACGAAGCCTTCAGCGTAATGAATCAAGCTAAACATTTCGATGCATATTATCAAATATTTACAAAACCAATTGACAGTACCGCGATAACTCTGCGTGGGAACTGTTCTAACGGTATTGTTAGATTTGTTAAGACTTTGAATGTTAAATTGCTCTTAAGTGAGTATGTACTGAGCCAATCAAGCTGAAACTGGTTCACTTTCTATTCACCTTTCACTTCACTTGCTTTGTATCCTACTATGGAATTATCTCACCCAAGCATCTTATCATGCAGATTCCACTAATGAAAACAATTTTAATTACTTATATTGTAGGTGTAATTATGTATGTCATCATCATCATCAACAGCCGGATGATGTCTGCTGAACGAAGGCATCCCCCATAGGACCCCATAGGAAGGGATAGCGAAGGGTTGCCATAATCCCCACGCTTGGCAGGCGGCTTGGGGATTGCAGAAAACTCACCACAAGAGGACGCTGCCGCCCGTCCTCCAGTGGTTCTGTATGCAGTTTTAGGACATACCCGGGTCCATGTATTTATGTGTTTTTTTTAAATGAAACGTATTAACCTAAGGACGAGGGATAGACTGATAATAGGGTAGATGACTGACTGGTGTTTATATCGTTGAAACCAATAGCTTTCATGAAGAATTTAAGTAAATATATAATGTTTATTGAAATAATAATATAAATCGGTTATTAATGTTCTGATATATAAGAGTTTAAAGATTTTGGTAGAGAAAACTCTGTCTCTTTCCCACAAAACAAAAAATGACGTTACGCCTTACTTGTCAGAATATAATTTATATGGCGTACATAACGTCATGATTTGCTGTTTCGCCTCGCTGTCTAGCATGATATTAAAATGCTTATAAGTTGCTTATTTTTCATCAGATTTTCATTTTCTTTTCATTAATCAGCTATATTTATGGGCCACATTTTAATAGGACAATAAAAAAAAACAGTCATCTAACCTATTCACCTAGCATATTAAAAACCAGATAAATGAGTTGGGGAATCACGCACCAAGGGTTCCGTTTTCCGTAACACCAAACAAAACTACTTAAACCTATACCGGGTAAATTTACGTTTATAACGCATGAAGGTTACGGATCGCGAGCCCGCACTCGCACTTTGACTGTATTTATTATTATGTTGTTAAACCTTAGTATTACCAGGCCTGTGTCACTCCGCGTGTAGGTATTTAAACATACCTACGGGCGGCGGCCATTGCGCAAGGGCCAATCTAGTAGGCTGCCACAAGCGAAAGAAAACACACGCGTTCGCGCTATATGTTCGACCACGTTCAACTTAATTATTTGATTTGATTGATTCATTATATAATTGCAAGATGGACACAAAACGAAAAAAAGCAAAAAGATACTGTGCAGTATTTAATTGTTTAAATACGGATCGTGATCGAAATTTAACTTTTTTTTGGTTACCTAAAGACGCTGACAGGTAAGGGTAAAATCTATTTTGACTGGATTACATTATGTTCCTATATGAAATGAAATTAATTCAAACTACAAACCGTTTCTCCCCGTACTATTCCAATATCCTAAAAGTATTTAAAAGTACAATAAAAAAGACATTTTAGTCGTTTCATTCGAGTTGCATTTCATTTGTCGTACATTTACGAACTTAGACTAAGAGCCCAACGCAAAATATTTTCGGTGATACTATAGATGATACCTATGGAATTCTATTCAACTTAAAGGAAGTTAGCGAATCCATATTGAGAATTTCTTCCTTGGAAATAAATAAATAAATAATTATGATAATAAAATAATATTTTGCAATATTGCAGTAAAACTGTAGGTGCAAGATAAAAAATATTGAGTTAGTTTCGTTGAGCACTATTCACACTAAGCACACATTTAGGTACTAGCTGATACCCGCGGGTTTGCTCGCGCCTTAGTTTTTGATTTTAGAAACTGATATCGGTTTTTAACTGAAGATTAATTTTCATCGATTTAGTAGTTTTCACAAAATTTTAAGATATGCAACCACCGCCAGAAATGACATTGTAATTATAATATAGTATACATATAGTTATAATGTCAAATATCGTTCAAATTCATTCAATATGGTTACCAGACGGAAAAGAAAATTAAAATCATAAAAAAATTATCTTGTGTCGTTCATAATGCCTGTTTTAATTATTTTTTCGTTAAAGTATTAAATTTACAGACACAATTAACCTCAAAATTTATTAATGAATCTATTATAAAATGTGCGCTGAGTGGGATTAGTGCTAAAGGAAACTAACCCAAAATATCATAATCAATTTTATCTCAATATTATTAAAAATAAAAGGCCTTGACTGAATGAAATGTTTTAGGTAGATACCTATTTACTTCAAATAAATGAAATCGTACCTCTAAATTTATAAATAAATAAATATAATGGGACAATCCACACAGCGCCATCTAGCTCCAAACTACGCAAAGCTTGTACTATGGGTGCTGCTAGACAACTGATATCAATACGTAGATGCTTTTTGTATTTTATTGCATTGTGGGTTTCGTCCATTTAAAATGTTTTGTTTGTTTATTTCAGGCGACGGACCTGGTTATTGGCAATAGGTAGAGAAGATTTACTATCTAAAGATAATTTGAAGCACTCAAGTTATTATGTATGTTCGTTGCATTTTGAAAAATCAGCAATTAAAATTGTACAAAAGCTCAATGAAGATGCAAACCCAACTTTATCGTTACCTAATTACTAGTTATTATTCTGTGGTATTACTTTACTCACCACGTTTGAAGTTTCTTAGTAAGACAGATTCTTAGTAAGAAGTTTCCGTATTTACGATAAGTCGAGCAAAAACAAGTAAACGTTAAAAATATTTTCTCTCTTTTAATTTTTTATTATTCGTTAACCAATGCTAAAGTAAACTAAATCACCTAGACAATATTATTATTTATAAATGCAACACGATACATCAAAGGTACAAAAACAGATAGATATTATTATCGACTAAGCCGTACCCGCACCCTTATCATGGACGTTCGTGATTCTGATTGCGAGCGTGCGCGAGCAGGAGGGCGCATGGCGCGAGTGGGTTGGTACGAGCAGGATGGCATGCTATCGCAATCGGAATCGCGAACGTCCATGATAAGGGTGCTGGTATGATGACCGGTAGGCTCCACGATGATTGGACGGCAATCATCGTGGAGCCTACCGGTCATCATTCAGGAACGGAACCCTAAAAAGGCAAGTAATATTTTCAGTATTTCTGATTTGCTCTACCTACTCTCTGGTTTCATTGTCGTTAGTAGGTTTTCATTATATTTTCAGTATAATATGATTCATTTATGATAAACTAATTACTACTAAACTCTTCATCATAACAAGGTAAATTAATCATTTATATATACTGTAGGTAAGTATTAAAAATATGTTTCGGTGTAATGCATCAGTTAATGGAGTATGTACGTATATGTCATACCTAAGTCATAATACAAAATAAACCAAAATATATTGTATACATGCTACCTCTATACCCAATAGCTTTTTCTGAAAATGTTTCTATGTGAGGTGACCTTACATCCGTGCTCGATGGTATTTCAGTTTTTTAGTAGATTATAATAAAAACCACTAAATTATATTAACATAAAACCCTCCAACTCTGAGCAGGTAAGAAAAACCATTCAAATAAAAAGTAACCACTAGGATCTAGACCGGTTTACTCAAAATCTCACAAAACATTAACATAAAACTCAACAGCTTACTGGAGATACCAGAATTTAAAAAAATATATACCTCCGGTAATAGGTACCTGATTATTTTAAGGAAATTAGGAAAACCAGGGACGAAGAAAAAATTATCACATCACAGTTATAATAGAAATGTAAAAGTTTGTGGTATTTGTGTGTGTAAGTTTGTCACCAATTCACGCCAAAAACGCATTTGGATGAAACTCGGAATGGAGATAGCTTATATCCCGAAATAATCTAAAGACCACTTTTTAAAATCATCGTTATCGCTTTTCATCATCACGTGGGAAACTGCAGGGCGCAAGTAAGTAGGTCTATATTGGTCAACTCATGCATCTTTTTAAATAACATAATATTAGACCCGTCCTCTGACAGATCTGTTGTTACTGATTTAAGGTTTTTTACTTTTTATTCGACCTTTATCGATAAGTTACTAATTACTGCAGCACAACACTATCACCAAAGATAAAGAAAAACACTTACGGATAAAAATTTGACAGCTAAATTTTTAAAATTAAAATAGGCACAAGAAATGCAACGTTTGGCCAACACGCGAACCGGCAACGGAATAGCCACGAGAGGGGAGAGCAATAGTTTTATAGCAGCGACCTGTCTGTAGGCGCATGACGCATGCCAACTCAAGGACTAACAGTTCACGAGATTTCCCTTCAATGATCACACTGACTGAACACCACTTTATGACCTGCAAACTTCGTAAAATACCTACTAAAAACTTTAATGAAATTACAATTAAAAGTTACTATAAAAAGAGTAGGTAGGTATAGCTGTATCAGAAAGAGTTGTAAAAAAATGGAAAATCGTTCAGCAGTGGACGTCTCCGGGCTGATGATTATTTACGAGGTCAATACAACAGCCAATACGATCGATTGAATAATAATAATGAATCGTCAAATCACCCGAACGTATATCGAGGATATCTATAGATATCTCTCATCATCATCATCAGCCCGGAGGCTTCCACTGCTGAACGAAGGCCTTAGACCGCCACACTGTACGAAAACCTGCCATATGCATCCACCGGTTGCCTCGACTTTTACAATGTCGTCATACCCAGCGACGGTGATAATTTTATGATTGTCGCTGATCATACCTACATGTTAGCTTACTTAAAATTCTATGATTCTGGATCAATTAGTTCAGCTGCAGGCGGAAAAGTTCTCCATTATTTCAGTTGCGTGTTTTCACGCAATATCTGTATCTAGGTATATGATCTAGATCACTGTTATATGAACACAATACATACCTACTGCAGCTTCCGTGGTGCAGTTAACGAATTAGATAGTGGTCGCCAGTGAGTTGAAATAAAATATTAGGTGGTGGCACGGCACGCGAGAGGCACCGGACCGACCGTAACATACTGCGCACAATAGGCTAGATGACTATAGGCTAGGCTATAGCTGATTAATGAAAAGAAAATTAAAATCTGATCAAAAATAAGCAACTTATAAGCATTTTAATATCATGCTAGACAGAGAGACGAAACAGCAAATCGTGACGTCACTTGTCAGGACGCCATATAAATTCTATTCTACATACTTGTCAGAATAGAATTTATATGGCGTATAATTTATATGGCACGCCTTACTAGGCGTGACGTCATTTTTTGTTTTGTGGGAAAGGGACAGAGTTGTCTCTAACAAAAACTTTAAGCGCTCATATATCAGAACATTATTAACCGATTTAAATAATGTTATCAATTACCATACTATATTTACTTAAATTCTTCATCAAAGCTATTGGTTTCAACGATTTAAACATCAGTCATCTAGCCTATTAACTGGTGCGAGCGAGACGGGCGTCTCGAGAAATTTCTTACGGTGTGCGAGACCTAGTACAAAATGTATGCACGGAGCGCCTTCGGGCGCGACCGGACGGTTTTTCTATCGGGTTTTTCCTCGTCGTATGCGGCCGGTCTTAACTAGGAATTTGGATTTGGGACAATATACCTTTATTCACAACCTACCTTCAATAGTTAGTTCTTAGAAGTTGGGGCACAGATAAGATCTCTGTGTGTTGGGGCCATTTTTGTCACGTTATATTATTTTTGTTACAAAAGGACAATTTAGTTAGGTAAAACCACTCTAATCGCAAATCCACAGACAGCGTTGCGTATTTTTCGCTTACTTATATATAAGTACTTACGGCCTTACCTAAAATAATCTCGATTCTCTTAGTCACTGCTTAAACTTCTCTGTCCTTTTCCAGCACGTGCAACTTCACGTCAGAGAGAAGATGGCAGAGCATCTTAAGCAGTGACTAACGGTTGAAAAGTTTTTTTAAGTAAGGCCGTTAGATTCTGTGTCCCTAAGCACAGATTAAACTATAATAATACCTAAGTAGGTAGGTAGTAAGAACAGCGTAACGCTCCTGGCGTAGCTTGTCTAAGTGAGTCTAAACGTTCACCGACGGTCCGGTCAGTCTTCGGATGAGGACCGTGAGTGGCATTTATTTCTGAGCGCTACCGTGGATCGGATGACAAGTTAAATTGTTGGTCCCGGTTGCTTATTCTAGTTTCTATAACAGCAACCGTCAGCCATGTCAGAGGCCTTCGGGCGGCTCATTAACTCTGACACTAGGGATGGCCGGTCAGCCTATACGAACTTACTTACTTAGTAAGAACATTGCGTATGGACAGCGGCGAGAGTAAATGAACATGTTTGTGATGTGTTTGAATAACGTGGATTGCAACCACGAGTACCCTAAAATTGCACTTCTTTCACAATTATTTTATCACAATCGCGAGGAGGGCTATAAATATCGCGTGTGTAGTCTGTCTTGTGTATGGCTTGTTGGAATTACTCCGGGAAATCAGATGATTATGCGGAGGCAATAATGCTGGAAAAACAATGGCTACGAAAGGTCCATCTACAGGAAGTGCGTGAACCCCTTAGAGAAAAATCCGGTCGATAACGATAATTAATTAATTATGTAATTTGTGGGAAAAATTTAAGTTAAGCAAGTATATTAAACAACTACTTTTCTCATTTTTTTTTTCTTTTACGTAGGTAAGTACTACGTATTTTTCAATAAGTTTTATAATAGTTTCAATAGTAGGTAATTTATGTACTAGGGGTAGGTAATGTAGCTAAAAAATTGCTCAGGATGATTTAAAGTGGTGAATTTTGGGAGCGGGCCGAATTTCTTCCGTACGCGGACGAAGTCGCGGGCGACCTCTAGTGATACAATAAAAATGAGTGATTAGACAAACTAATCTGAAGAGAAAACATAGAACGTTATTTATTTTATCGTTAATTTGACATTATTAAACGTAACAAAAAAAAAGTATTAATTTGTTCTAACGAAATCTGTCAAATTACGGATATATTGTACCTATATCCTATATTATATCCTTATTGGGCGAAGCTGTTGAATCTAAACCAGACCTCTGTATATATTAAATCTTGTACTATCACACAGTTTGACAATAAATGATCCACCATCATCATCATCATCAACAGCCAACAAACTTCCACTGTTGGAAGAAGGCCTCCCCCGTAATAAGGGGATTAAGGGAGAGGCCTTATTCGAACAGTGGACGCCCCCGGCTTGCCCTAATCCCAACGCTTGGCAGGCCGCTTGGGGATCGCAGAATGCCCACCACCGCTTATCGAGAGGACGCTGCTGTGCTGCCCGCCCTCCGGTGGTTCTGGATGCAGTTTTAGGACATATTTAGGACATACCCAGGTCCAATCAAATATTATGATTTTCAAAATTATACCCACTTATGTAAGGAGGCTAGGCTAAGGTTCTTATAGCCTCATTACGCAAGCAAAACAGGTCACGGGCTTCCAGAGATTCCAGACAGCCGGGCGACCTTCCCGTGGCCGTTGCCTTCGGGAGTCGAGTTACCGGCCCTTCAGCAAGGATGGCGGCTTCTGTTCAGGTCGGATGGCCAGCGGCTACCGTGACCACAACAATAGAACAAATGGAACTGGACGCGTTTACACCAACGTATCTCTGGAGTTGACCAAATTACGGAACTAAAGTTTACTATTGAACGGCTGCCAGTTTAGCTTATGAAACACGACGGTGGCTCCACTAAAATAAGTCGGGTCTCAATGTACAAACAATAAACATCATTTTACGGTGGCTGCGACGGTTTCGACAAGTGAGTGTATGGTATCAACTTTCCAAAAAATTACTTTTTTATCACATCTATTCAAAAAGACCTACTTTGTTCATCGCAAACAGGGCAGAAATGAGTTCTTCCTTAAAAAGAGGTAAAATAACTTTTCCTAAAAAAGAAAGGCGCGCGAAGAGTTTTTGGCGGGAACACGGAAAATCATGTCGTTGCATTCTATTTATTTTCTTAAACTTGTGTTTTATCGCGAATTAATGATTAAATATGGTGGTGTTTTATTCATTGAGTGTTGAATTACATGCACGAGTGTGGCCAAGTGATATAATGTGGTGAAACATGTCTTTTTTCAAAACGCCGTAGAAGCTCATAGTAAAGTCGCCACAACTTTACTAGGGCATGACTTGGACTAATTTCGTGTGACTAACTGTGATATCATGACATATTTGACTTGATTTTAATATAAATACTTGAACAAAACATAAACTTGACACTGGCAGAATGCACAACGTGCGATGCCAAGAACTAAGAAAAAAAAGGCGCGCGAAAAAATAAAATAAAAAAGTTTGTGAAAAAATAAAAACGCGCGAAATGCATTCCGCCTTCGTAATTCGGATTTGACTTTGTTTTAATATACATACTTTAGTGTATTTTCCTCAATAAAAAATGAGAAGTGAGTATGAGTAGTGAGAATGAAATAAACTTAGGTACTATTCTTATTCATAAGTTGCACTTATTTATTTTCTCATAGAGGGTGATAAAAAGCAGAGTGTCCGTCTCGGGATCAACACTATTTTTATGGTCGAGTGCTCACTCGAGTAAACACTCTCGCCTTAAAAATAATTGTTTCCTCCCTTGGTAAACAATCTACTATTTTTTGTAACGACTAAGCGGAGTGGAAGTGCAAAAATCCCCTCACGAATCATCATCATCATCGTTCTATTATTATTTGTGGGATATTAAACAGAAGAACACGGATTTATTATTGAACAACCGTGATCAAAGAATACTACTTATTACTCACAGCGGGAGGGACCGTGATAGTTTAAAACAGTGTTCTAGTACATCGTTTTAAACGTAAGTAGTACCAGCGACAATGATAAGATGAATGGACGGGAAATAAGCGCACGGATTTTGAAGACTATATGTTGAGCGCCAGCTCTCCTCTCGCTTCAGTCATACTCTGCCTTTGCGACATGCGAGCCGTACGATACGACAATACAAACTTCTAATACATGTACATAATTATATGTGTTCTCTTTTTATCATGCAGTAATTAGATTCGCTATCTTTATTTCCGGCAAATGTAATTTGCATACTTTTAGCTAGATATGCTTGATTGTGTTGTCTTGTTAATTTTGATCGATTTGCGCTGGGCCCGTCCATTCCATTATCACAGTCCCTGCGTAGTACAATACCCAAAAGCACAGATTAAATAATAGTCTCTACGTCCGAAAGTACGAACCGAAAAGTCCGATTCTCACTTATTTGTATCCTGACATATTTTACAAATTAGGAGATAATCGTAGATATTACACAAGATATCTAAACAGATTAGCTTTTCCGCAATGTAATAATGAATTGTACCGTAGAAACTGTTATAAGTATAATGGCACTAAGAGTATACTATAAAATCCCAGAACATTTAAAGAACTCCCTTATAAAAAATTTAGGGGTAAACTTTACAGGTGGCTAACTGAACGCTACTTCTATGAAATCAAACATTACTTTGAATATGATTATGATTATAGATATAGCCCATCCAAAAACTAGCTAAGATATATGTAGTCATAATACAATTATTGATCTCACCTAAACCTAAATAAGGTAAATATATATAGAAAAATATTTAAATACTGTTATTTAATTAATAAAATAGGTACTTAGTCTTATTTTATTATTATTAGGTATGTATAAACTTAGCTAAGATGTAATTTCGCATGCCATTAAGGGTAAGATTGTGCTGTACTATTGAAATATTTAAGACCTGAAATGTTACCACATCTAGACTTGAACTTGACTTGAACTATATGACCACAACCGCCATTACGTTTGAATCAGCCTATATACCTGCTCCTTCCGATTAGGCACAGAATAAAATAATAGTCTCCATCCCATAAGCTCGAATCGGCCGGGTTTTCCGCCAGTTACCTATATGAGCCATCACATTTTTTGTGGTCAACACGAATTATATATATTACTCATAAATAAGTAAGTAGGTATCTACGATAGAGAGCTGATTCCTCCAAGGTAGAGATAGAGACCTACCTATAACCCCTACCACAGTGAAAGCAGACATGATGATTCTTGACATAATTATACCTACAAATAAGTGAGAATCGGACTTTTAGGTTCGTACTTTCGGACGTAGAGACTATTATTTAATCTGTGCTTTTGCTTTTGGATATTGTACTACGCAGGGACTGTGATAATGGAATGGACGGGCCCAGCGCAAATCGATCAAAATTCACAAGACAACACAATCAAGCATATCTAGCTAAAAGTATGCAAATTACATTTGCCGGAAATAGAGATAGCGAATCTAATTACTGCATGATAAAAGGAGAACACATATAATTATGTACATGTATTATTGTCGCTGGTTTCAACGATATAAACATCAGTCATCTACCCTTTTGCGAAGGGAGTAGGTATCTTGCTACAAAATTTTGCTCTAAAAGTTCAATGTCGTTAAAAGTAGTAGAAATGTAATGTTTTTAAGGTCAAAAGTTCCTACTGTGACGATCTCGAAAGAAAAATGATTGCTACTCAATAATTATAGCGAATTATTTATGTTTAGACATTGTATTTCAAAGATTTGAAGGTTAATTACAGAATAATAATAAAAAAATAAAACAACTCATTTTAATTAATTATTTCTTTTGTGACTAACTGGAGCGTGTTCGTGCGAACTCTTGCTCAAAAATTAAGGTTATCACCATGAACCTAGAAAAAAACTTTTTTTCTAGGTTCATGGTGATAAAAACTTTTTTTCTAGGTTCATGGTTATCACAATGTTTTTCATATTACTGTTATATATTTATGTTAAGAATAAGTATATTTTTATCAAATAACATAAGAAAATACTACAAAAAGTATATAACACAAAAATCAACTCCGGTTCGTCACGTGTACATCTTTTAAACATTATTTATGAGAGTCCTCAAAGAATTTTGGCGGAAAGCGCAAAAATCATATCGCCCCATTTTATTATTATCTAAAACTTGTGTATTTTCGTGTGTATAGTGTTGTTTTATTCATTAAGTACCAATTTACGTGCATGAGTGTGGGCAAGCGATAGAAAGTGATGACATAATATATTAATGTCCTTGCGTGTAGTCTGCAACAGGTAGTATGTCCTTACGGCTTTAGCCAACCCTATGAGCAAAATAACATCAACAAATATTCCTTCTCATATCTTGTGACAAATGAGATGTCAGTGTCATTTATAATGTCAACGTCAAACAAGTTAAGTCAAAGCAAAGGTGTGCTGCGTTCCGTAATGCGCTAAACGTGATAATATCGCGAATCCAACCAAATTAAATAGTCATAAAATCAAATCACAGCCCATATTTTTTGTGAGTATTCAACTTGGTCGGATTCGCGATATTATCACTTTTAGCGCATTACGGAACGCAGCAGTGGTAGACGATTGATTTTGATTTCATTTCATTCCAACTTTCTTTTGCAAAAAAAACTGAGATTTTTCTCACGATCATGTGAATATTAGTGTTTTTATTATTTGTCCGTGCATAAACTTCAGTTTTTGTAACAAAAATGGGTGATAGTAGTGACTCTGAAGAGTTTTATGATGCTGAAGAGTTCACACCGATCAAGGGTTCAAAGTAAGCAATGAATCATTATAACAATCAGTATTTATCTTAGATGCTTTTATCTACCATTTCTGCAACTTATGAGGATATCTGCAGCTTCTTACGTGCTTAATTTGCTATTAATTTGGGTATAAAGAAATAGGATTACTAATAGTGGGTTTGTAATCATAAACAGATGTTTAGAATTCAATCAATAGATAAGCGTCCTTGATAACGACAGGTCGTCAGTTGCGAAAACATTGGCGCGATGTTGCGAGGACACTCGACTCATATGGAACAATGAGTTATTAGACCAAAACAAATAGAAACAATGCATGCACTGACAATCACAACTTGTTCTTTTGAATCTTTGTAGTAAGCACCAATAAGTATTCATTTCAAATCTACCTTTAATTCTTTGTAGTAAGGCTTGAAGTTGTGATGTTAATCATTGACCAGTCATGCAACACCCTTGTGTAGGCTGTAGTAATATAATATCAATAAGCTAGTAAAGTGACTTTTGTAAATTAGTGACTTGGCTGGACCCACTTGCATAATTACGTATTGTATGCCCAGTTACCAGTGAGTGGAGTAAAATATTAGTACATGAAATAGTGCCTGTTGTTACATCTAAATACTCCTCAAATCTAATTGAATCAAATAAGTTTCTTTGAGTCAACTTTCATTATAACATTGGTGAAATTGCGATGGCATCTATACTTATATCAGAGGCAGTGGGCTCTTTACAGAAGTATTATTATGATAGTGATTGCATGACATGCATGTCTCATATACTTCCTCTAGTGTACAAGTGGAATGGTATCATTGTCTTAAGAAAAATTACAGATAGACATCCATAATAAGGGTGCGGACTAGTTTTCTGTGCTATTTTGGTCTATGAAGAAGTGTTTCTTTACATTGACAGACTATATACAGAATATACTGTTAAATCTTCATAATTTATATTCTTCATTGATGGTACGATGAATTAGACACCTTCGACAAAAGTTGGGACTACATCCCAAAACCAGCAAAAAAAAAGTTAGGGGGAGGCCTTTGCCCAGCAGTGAGATCTAACAAGCTAAATACAATTCCTAAACTGAGCCTAGAGAGGATTCCTGAATATAGAATCTTTAATACAAGTGTTGGGGGAAGTGCTAATTAATTCACAACTCTAAACGTACCTTGATAGTCTAAACCTTAGAATCTGATGATAAAGTTATCCAAATGATGCCAGCAGCACTTACATTCCTAAAAGTATCAATAAGAACCATGGTTCGAGGATATATATCAAGATATATATCCGATATATATCAAACTGGGTTCGAATTAGATATATCAATATATCAATGGATATATATATCATATATAATAAAGGTTTTATGTTTTTGAGTTGATTTTTGATATTTAAGATTTTATGTTTTTTAGTTGATTTTGCATGTTTTGGTTTTATTTGTCTGATTTCAAGTACCTAAATAAATAAAACATAAAAACTTTTTTTTTTTGCTAAGTTTAGTATGTTTATGTAACACATATGCAAATAGTATTCATAAATAATACAATAAAATAATAATGGCTTTCATACAAAATTGATATATGTCATAAATATCTGATATTTTGATATTTATGAATCCTGATAAGAACCCACATAGAATGAGCCAATCTTATTTCTGTCATGTATAGCTCTGTCAATGTATTTTGCACCATGCACTAAAGTGTTCAGAAGACTCCAGTATGGGTGTGAAACGAATTGGCCAAGAAAAGTGGTGAATGGCAATATGAACTTTGTGTCATATAACTTACAACCTTTTACAAGTTTCATGTTTTTGTTTATGGATAGCAATTGCATTTGTTTCTGTATATTTCCAGAAGGTCATCAATATGCAAGAGTATCAGCCTAACGGACAATGTAGACGGGCCCGACAAGAACCAGACGAAAGAGACGGAGTCCCAGCCCACTTCCTCGGCAAGTATAGCAGGAGCTATTGAAGATGACAGAACTAACGTGAAACATGTTAGTAAATATAGATGGTGATTTAGGTTTTATTATATGGTGTTGGTACGATATATCTATGATTTGTTGGCTTACCCAAAATAACAGTTTTTTTTTTTTTTTAAAGCAAAACTACCCTAAAATTACATAATAAGCAGCCATTCAGTTGGTATATTGCATTGAGGTTGATGAGGGTGACCAACTTCAAAAAGGTAGGAAGTTCGCAATTCGATTGTATATATATTTTTTGCTTTTTAAATGTTTATTACCTCAGTACTCTGTCATATAAACCCACTTGTGGCACTAGTTCTTAAATATAATAATAATATATCTTTATTTCGGACTCAAACATCCATAAAATTTCCATATTTACATTTCGTCAAATAATAATAATAATAAATAATTAATTTAAAGTTAAAATTAATAATTTTAACTGGCAATTGCCACCCATTGTCGATACGTTGCACTCAGCAGCAGCCTGTCCGCCAAACTTCTAATAATAATAATATCTTAAGGTTATTGTTTTTACTGTTATTTTATTTTAGGTGTGCACAATAACTATCTATCTATCTATCTAAAAACAGATTTGGAAAATTCTTGCTTTTATTTGAAAGGAAAATACTATTTCTTGGTTGAACATTTCTATGGGAGAAATGTTCAAATCAATGTGAAAATCGGTCATCAGTCTAGTTTATAAATGAAAATGACTGGAAAAGATATGTCATCCAAGTAAACTAAATTGCGTATTTTGCTTTGAAATCGGTTGTTTTTTTTCACTAAGTATTTGTTGAACTTGATATAGGATAAATGCACAATACCTTGGTCAGGCATTGATTTGAAGAGGCAGTTGTATCATTGGAGTGTTGGGCTCTAACATATGAAGTGTGCATCCAATAACTATAATATACATAATCAGACAGCCAGAGAAATGCGACCAAAGCGCCATCTCTTACATGGTGGGAATTCTCCACATATGAAAAAAAGTTTAGTTTTGAGCAAGGTTGTGGAACTCTCTGCCAAAGTATATGTGCTCCATGATGTACAACATGGGTGTCTTTAAATCTAGAGTAAAGTAGTTCCATAGTAATAGCACGAAGCATACTAGAACTAGAAGGAACAAAACTACTTTACTCTATCACGTTCGCACCGAGAGCCCATGAGGGACATTTCGTGCGGAAATAGCCCACGCACCAAGTACCACTTTAGTGAACCGTTGTTTAAGGCTTGTATT
This sequence comes from Erannis defoliaria, assembly GCA_905404285.2. NCBI lineage: Eukaryota > Metazoa > Arthropoda > Insecta > Lepidoptera > Geometridae > Erannis > Erannis defoliaria. The sequence continues at coordinate 1,554,957 of FR990077.1, read as the reverse complement.
TACCAAATTTGCCCCTCGCAAAATCAAATTTATTTAGTTTAATTATAAATAAATAAAATAAAATAAATAAATATCGCAGGACATTTTTCACACAGCGCCATCTAGCCCCAAACTAAGCAAAACTTGTAATATGGAAACCAGATAGCTGATAGAATACTTATATACATTTTTTTTATGTAATTACATACTTATAATACATACTACACCCAGACAGAACAAACATTTATGTTCGTCACATAAATGTTTGCCCTTGGTGGGGATCGAACCCACGCCCTAGAGCTCTGAAAGCAGACACGCTACCGCTGAGCTATATGGCAGTCAAATTACTATATTAAAAATTACTATATTTAAAGCCCAAAAATACAAAATGCTACAGAAGAACATCCGTCTTAGTAAGTTTTGTGGATGAAAACACGATTGATTATACTTTCCTCGATAGAAAAAAATACCGAAACAGTGTCTATTTTTAAACCATTTTCAGTTTTATGTCCTAATTACAGCACATAGTCACATGAAAAAAATATGTATTATAATTGCTCGAGATGATTTAAAGTGGTGAATATTGGGAGCGGGCCGAATTACACGAAAAGACATGTTTCACGTCATTATATCACTTGCCCACACTCGTGCATGTAATTCAACACTCAATGAATAAAACACCACCATTTTTAATCGCGAAAAAACACAAGTTTAAGAAAATAGTTAATAGTATTTTGGAGAGCATGCTGTGGTTCAAAAGTTATTAATTTCTATACTTTTCAAGTAATCTGAGAAAATCTTCAAAAATCGAAGTTTGACACGCACGAATCTGCGTAACCGCCATATTTTTGCTCCGCTAAATGTGACCCTACCTGATACAGCTTTAGACTAATTATTGATCTCATTAAAAAACGTGCTTGAAACGTGGAATACCCGGCCTTAATATCGGGCAGGGTGTGGTGAAAGACCAACAAATTCTGAATAAATAAAAAAACATAGCGACAGCGCCATCTATCGAGGCTGCCGAGCTATTTCTAATGCTTCTTTATGAATATTGCCTATTGTACCTGCAGGTGGTGCAAGGGCGGCGGCGGTTCGAGGAGCTGCGGCGCTGCATGCAGCACGAGGAGGAGGACGAGGGCGTGATGCCCGACCCCGCCGGCTCCGTCGACCACTACACCTTCCAGATAGAACACCCCTTCAAGTTAGCTAAGTTTAATTTATTGTTTTAAATTAACTCGGCTGTTCACTACAGTTTTATTATTATTTACGTGATGTTTACAGTGATTATGTTGTTAAACGAGCTCCCGATATTTCGGCGCAGTTGCATGCACCATTTATGTGTGTATGTCGTCAGTCTGCACGTGAACATGCATGCAACTGCGCCGAAATCCCGTAAATAATAATAACACTATTTTTATTATTTAATTTATTCTTGATAACTAAGACTAATTAAATAACTAAATTATATTTTAACGATAAAGCTAATTATAAGTTAACCACAAATAATCTTATAAGTAGTATAGATAACAAAACAAGAAAAGCCAGACACAGAACAAGAGCTCACAGAGATGACATTACACAGAGATGCCCTAAGACTGAGGCTGGTGCAGTCCTAGTGAACTCGCTGCATGTCCACACTAAGTTTAGCTTTACATGTGGCGTATGTTTGTGATGAACTTCATTTGAGCCATTTATATACACATGTGTATGTTTTGTATACATAATATAATGACCGAAGAAATTCGTCATTTTCATAAAATCCGTTCGTTTACACGCTTACCGTAGACCATCAAATGCAAGCTCATCAGACAATAAAAAAAATTACGACTACGGTAATTTTAGGCGCCATCTCCACGAGCGAGTGTTTCGCCACGAGTCCGCCCTGCTATCTCCTCATGACGATTATTCTTCTGTTTGCATATAGTCACGACTCGTTACTAGCACCCTAGCTACTGGCTAGAGTGCTAGTAGCTAGAATAGCGGAGGACGCGTCTCGCGGCGAGTTGTTGACGTTTGCTCGTCGTCGCGTCACGTATAGGATGATTTAGCAATACGACAATATTGCCGCGATAAACTCGCCCGTGGAGGTAGCGCCTTACAGCTACATACAAAAATGTACTGTAATGTTCAATGTACATACAGTTGACTCACGCGCTGAGCCTCTCTGTCGACTATAATCTCTGTGTCAGTATTATAATATACATAATATATAACTATAGCAGAGAGTTTTGGAGGGAACACGGAAAAATCATGTCGTTGCATTCTATTATTTTCTTAAACTTGTGTTTTTTCGCGAATTAATGATTAAAAATGGTGGTGTTTTATTCATTGAGTGTTGAATTACATGCACGAGTGTGGGCAAGTGATATAATGTGGTGAAACATGTCTTTTTGTGTTGTTTTCAAAACTCTGTAGAAGCTCATAGTAAAGTCGCCACAATTTTACTAGGGCATGACTTGGACTCGACTATGACTAATTTAGTGTGACTGACTGTGATATCATGACATATTTGACTTGATATTAATATAAATACTTGAAAAAATCATAAACTTGACACTGGCAGAATGCACAACGTGCGATGCGATCAACTAAGAAAAAAAAACACTATAGCAGAAGTTTTGCGTGAAATTTGTTTAGTTATGTGTGCCCTCCAGCTAAGACACATTGTATTTTCTGATCTTCAGCCAGGGACCATAATTTATGTAACTAACAACATGTAGCATAAGTATATATACATATTCAATAAATAAACTGGTATTTAATGTGCATAGACAGTTACGGCACAAGTTGATGGTTGCATAATTTCCCAGTTTATGGCAAGTAAATTTTTACAATCGCAGAACCGTTACACATTTGAGCACAGGACTGGCGAACAGTGGAGGCTATGTGCTTTAGGAGAGGCCTATATCTAGCAGTGGAATAAGGTAGGTTAATGACTTTTCATAAGTAATTTAATTGAGAATGAGTATGGGGTGTGCATGTGTATTTTCTGTGTTTCCTTATGATAGCACACCCCGTCCTTTGCCTCTTTAGCTTTTTGATAGTCGTTACTTTGTTATTTTTTGAAATTTTTGGTGTGAACAATAACAAGTTATCTTATGACCCCAGGGGCCGTACCGTGAACTGCTTATAGCGGGACCGAATACGCTCAGCTGCCGACGCTGCGCGACTGTGAGTTTTATCGCCTCACAATAAGGTTCGCGGTCGCGCGGTGTCGGCAGCTGAACCTATTCGGTCCCGCTATAAGCAGTTCACGGTACGGCCCCTCGGCCCTGTTTTATAAAGCTACAAGACCACCAATGTACAAACTACAAATACAAGCACTTGTATATAAGTTAAAGACAAACCATCTACCTGTAACTTGTAGTTACTGGTACAAAAAGCTAGTACAATTGTAAGCTTGTGCTTGTGGCTTTATAAAACAGGGCCCAAATAATATAATAATTAGATAGATATATAGTTGAAGTGACAATGGGTAGGCCCCATCGTTACCCGATACGCGATTACCAATGGGGAAGAAAGGTTCTTGACCACGAACCAGAAGACGCAGCGTAAATATAGGTAGGGCTCCTGTTAGGTGGACCGACGACACTGTGAAATTCGCGGGCAACCGGTGGATGAAAATGGCAGGTTGTCGTACAGTATGGCGGTCTAAGGGGGAGGCGGAGGAGGAGGGGGAGGCGGAGGAGGAGGCGGAGGTTCAGTTGTGGACGTCCGGGCTAACAATGATAAGATATATAGATTAACCGTCTTATGCATAAAATACTAAATCGTATGTTTTTAAAGCTTAAACAGGAAGGGACTCGATACGAGCAATCTCTATGGGTCCTGCTGGAGGTCATAATTTTTCTTCCTGTATAAGCTTTAAAAACATAAAAATACCACGTGTGGAAAACACTTAATACAAAAAATACACTAAACGTATTTCAAACTTATTTTTATAAAAAAGTGTTTTGTCTTCTTTTTTCAAACCCAATCCGTTATTCGAAAGAAATTGAAAAAAACACTTTTTAACTAAAATTGGTTTTAATGTTTTACGCATAAAACGGTAACTTTTTATTGCTCATGCTCATCCCAAAAAACACAAACAAGGCACTCAATAGCATAAATACTTGAGTAACAAATAGCGGCCTTATCGCTAAAAGCTATAACGCCGCCATTCGCGATCTCTTCCTGCAGCGCTAACATGCGCACCGCGAGAAAATTTTGTCGTGTCTTTATGTCGTGCGAAAACGAGACAAACTTATACAGATTCGTAGCCTTGTCCTGTTTTGTAGAATCGAGAAAATTTTCTCGCGGTGCGCATGTTAGGCCTGCAGGCCACCTCACTACGCTATGATATTATTTTTCATTACTCATACTCGGAATGTAGGTTTGAAGTTGCCTGAGGAGCGGGTTGAAAGTAATACATTTCGGCGCTAGGCACTAGCACTTTCAACTGACAGTGACAGTGGACAAATGACACATAAATTATTAAAAAAAAACTAGTTCTATTTTCACATAAATTTGTATTGAACCATGTTCCAACTTTTTTTTTTCTCAGTGGATTATGGTCCCGCACTTCTCGTGCAGTCAGTTCATGTTTTTATTTTTAGTTTCCTTGTATTCGTAATGAAAAGCACAGTGTTTACCTCGGGGTTAAAGGCTTATTTAGTCCCTCGAACTATTAGCCAAACCCCGTCTCGGGACTAAATAAGTTACTTTCACCCCTAGGATAACCATGTACTATTAAAACTATGCTATACTGTTTGTTTATAGAATAATAGCGCACGACACGATGAGCCTGCAGAGCATGACGTCCCTCGGCCGCATCGGCAGAATACTGAGCGGCGCCTCCGACTCGCACCGTGAGTTCTAACTGCACTAATCTGATAATTTACAAATAGAAAAAAACTTGGACCGAACGTGGAACTGAAAAGTGAAAAGTGATCCAATATGTGCTCCTATGGAAATAAATAAAATATGACTAGAATGAGACAGAATGAGAATTTTTAAATTAAAATATATTTGGTGCCGAATACGGCATACGGCACAAAATGATATTTGGCGAGATTTATTTGGAGATTTGGCGGGACAAAATGATATTTTTTAATGTGGGACGAATATGGCATAAATCTCTGTTGTGGGCTTTGAGCAAAGAAACAGATGTTCACATCCTCCCACCGCGTCCCACCTAAACCTGTAGCGACATATTATTACACATGCATTGGATTTTAATGACCCTTGCAATTGCAATGTATGACGATTGACGCAAGTGGAGCTCATCAGTCGTCACTCGCCCGACGCGATACTAACACGATAGGTGGACCAGCAGGGTAATCATGTAACTGTTCGGGATCGCGATTTGTCATAAATGTCACCTGTCACTGTCCCGCCAAAACTCATTTTGACCCTGCAGAGCGGGACGAAACGTCTTATTTTTTTTCTTTTTTTTTTCTTAGTTCTTGGCATCGCACGTTGTGCATTCTGCCAGTGTCAAGTTTATGATTTTTTCAAGTATTTATATGTAAATCAAGTCAAATATGTAATGATATCACAGTCAGTCACACGAAATTAGTCATAGTCGAGTCCAAGTCATGCCCTAGTAAAGTTGTGGCGACTTTACTATGAGCTTATACGGAGTTTTGAAAACTACACGAAAAGACACGTTTCACCACATTATATCACTTGTCCACACTCGTGCATGTAATTCAACACTCAATGAATAAAACACCACCATTTTTAATCATTAATTCGCGAATATACACAAGTTTAAGAAAATAATAGAATGCAACGACATGATTTTTCCGTGTTCCCGCCAAAACTCCAACGTCTTAATTAGGAAATATGTATTCATTCGATAACGCTAACGAGAGAAATACCTCCGTGATACCGTGAAGCTGTGACAGTGACAAGTGACATTTTTGACAAATCGCGACCCCGAACAGTTACATGATTAGCCTGCAGGCATGAAAGGTTAAATAAACGAAAATCAATAAAGAACATACTAGTGATATACCCTATTACTACTAGGACCAGGGTATGACCCAAAACTGCATCCAGAACCACCGGAGGACGGGCAGCAGCGTGCTCTCGGTTAAAGTAGCTAACGGTAGTGAGCATTCTGCGATCCGCAAGCCGCCTGCCAATCGTGGGCATTATGGCGACCCTCCATATTAAGGGGAGGCCTTCGTCAAGCAGTGGACGTCTTCTGGCTGTTGATACAATGCTTGCATACTACTGCTTGGCGGAGGCCTAATACCACTACATAGGATTTCTAGCACTGCAAATATGTTTGATCTTCTGATCTAAAAGCATTGCGACATTTTTGCCAACTAAGTTTACATACGCGAACCGTCCTACGCAGCGTAGGCGCGGCCTCCCACTAGGTGGACCGACGACAATGTAAAAGTCGCGGGCAACCGGTGGATGCAGGATGTTGTACAGTGTGGCGGTCTAAGGGGGAGGCCTTCGTTCAGCAGTGGACGTCTCCGGGCTGATGATGATGATGAGGTTTACATACCATACTTTTCATCACTATAGACCTAGTGCGTATAGTAAATATCCTAAACTAAAAAACTACTCACCGAAAGATGGTGCAGTGAAAAGGTTTAATTATTTATTTTTCATCACACTTGCTGGTAAACTGGATCTTATTGCATCGGTTTTAGGCTCATAATCCAAGTTATTACGCACGCGTGCTTTTTACTTTACATTACGGCACATGGTGCTATAATAGGTATAACCCGGTAAAGTCAAGTTTGTACGTAACTGCAATTAGACGTACGTATACGAAGCACTGCACTCTTAATATAGCCGGGCAATACTTAGTTTTTTTTTTTTTTTTTTTTGTTCTATCTGCAGTCAGCTGTCTTAGCTATAATCAGATTTTTGAGATTATCATAAGACTGTGAGTTTTCAGCACCCCCTGATGCATCAACTATTTAAAATATTCCGGAATCAAATCAAGGCTATTCTTTTTCTTTTTACAGTTTTTTTGTAATACCAATTTATTTATTTATTTATTTAAATTTAATTAACACGGCAACGCCAATTACATTAATTAAATCAAACTGTTAAACAAATTACAATTTACTCATTAGAACTATAAATAGCATTAAAAATATATATTAAAGAAGGCACAACACTTATAATAACCAAAATGTGACAACAAAGAGTTCTTATGCCGCTGAAGTAAATGTCAACCTGCGCGCGCATTACTGATTTGGGCGCCATTTTCCGCAAATGTTTGTTGACGTTTTCGCTGTGTGGTTGATTATTTATCAACAAAAATGTGTTGTTTCCTCGCAAGTGTGACGAAAACAGTCGTATGAAACTCTTGTGCTATGTTTCAATACACTCTCGGCTTCCTTATCGCGCTCGCCTGCGGCTCGCGCGCATAATACCGCCTCTAGTGTAATGACCGACATAGCACACTTGTATCATAATGTACTATTAGTGTTTTGTTTTCAGCGAATATCCGCGATTCTGCGCCAATACCGTCCGGGTCGTCCAGAGAGCCTTCGACGATATCAGACGACCCCTCTACCTCGGATAACAGAAGTCAAAATGGTAATTTCGTACAACTGGCTTGTTCAATTTACATTGTGTATGTTTACTCGACTTTTTTATAGTTCGAAGTCATTGAGCTAATATCTATAGAGTCACAAACGTGCAAAAAAACGTACGCCCCAAAAAAAATATTGTTTTTGAACCATTGAACTACGATAAGACAAAAGCGCTCAAGCATACATTTAACACTATACAAGCGACATAACGTCTAAATTCGAACAATTGTGAACTATATAATGCACGTATAGTTATGTACAACGGCACTCGGACGTTTTTTGACTGGTTTCACTTAGAGATTGGGACTCTTTAGATATTAGCTCAATGTTCGATGTCCAGGTTTTTGGCCACAGCTATCCAAAAGTGATGGTATTGTCGAAGATGGCAAACATACTTAGACGATAATAGAAAGAGACCTTAAAAGCATTACTCACTGCCATTAATACATTTTCTAAAAGATACTTAGCAGTTAATAAATCGATTTTGTTGGAGTTTTCACACAGTACCATCAAACTAAGCAAAGCTTGTAGGATGGGAACCAGATAACTATAAACATTAATTATTCACCAAAACAAGAAAGTATCTACAAGAATGTTTAGAGGAAGACTAATAATAATCACCACATATGATTAATTAATGGGTCGGGGCATAGATTAAATATACAAGCTATTTAATCTATGGTCGGGGTTACAAATAAAAAATTATAATTCGTAGTAGGCTAGATGAGTGGTTTTTTATTGTCTTATTAAAATGTGGCCCATAAATATAGCTGATTAATGAAAAGAAAACGAAAATCTGATCAAAAATAAGCAAATTATAAGCATTTTAATATCATGCTAGACAGAGAGGCGAAATTGCAAATCGCGACGTCACTTCTCTGTACGCCATATAAATTCTATTCTGACAAGTAAGGCGTGACGTAATTTTTTGTTTTGTGGGAAAGGGACAGAGTCGTCTCTAACAAAAACTTTAAACGCTCATGTATCAGAACATTATTAACCGATTTAAATTATTTTTTCAATAAACATACTATATTTACTTAAATTCTTCATCAAAGCTATAGGTTTCAACGATACAAACATCAGTCATCTACCCTGTTATCAGAGTGATTTATGTTTCCACTTATACAGGATTAATGATGCTTCATTAAGCTGGATACTTGACAGTGGCGAAGGGTGAAAATTCAGTAAAGGGAAGCCGAAGCAAAAAAAACGTAGGTAACCAACCTACCATCGTGCCGAAAGCAGTAGAAACAACCGAAACCAAATCGCGTTAAAATCGGCGGGTCAGTGTCGGCGATTTTGGCGCGCTATCACATTGTCACATTCACGTTAAAACAACAACAACAGAAACAAATATACAAAAAAACCTTTTTTAATAAATAATAATTACCGATCAAAACACGACCATAAGTATTGTAGCTCAAAACCGTATCAACATTAATTTATAGTAGAGATTATATTTTATAGATAGCTCGGAACTCACTTCTATCAACCTAAACAATACAATGAATAGGTATCATAAGCCGAAAATCATCGAGTAATCCCGCGTGTGTGAGCGAGCACGAACGATACAAAAATTCACGAGTGTGAGAGAGATAGGTAGCGCTTCTGCGCGAGACGTTGTGTTCGACATGCAAACCTTGTGAGACAGGCCAGTCTGTGTCGGCAATCCGGCGCCCACCGGCTTACCGCGCATAGTAACTAATACTTATTCTGTGAAATTGCTGTGGTACTCACTGTAATGTATTCTGTGGCTCGCATCCGATTGCGCTCATAGTAGTTATTACTTATTCTGTGGCGAATGCGTAACTCGACGCGGAGCGGGTTACCGCGCAAGTAAGTAATATTTGTTCTGTGACATTGCTAAGATAATTTAACGGCACCTCGGAGATTATTGAGAGGTGGTAGGTACTAGATAGTATGTCGGTTGTAGATACTTACATACACATTTCCAAAAGGGAAGCCGATAGGAATCGGGTAATATGGGCCCTTCGCCACCGATACTTGAACTAGTGTTTCGGTTACATCCAGTGACATTTTTCAAGAAGTGTGAATAGAGCGTGCGATGCGACCGCGTCCTTCAAGTTTTCGTAGTTATATTTATCAGAGTGAGTTTATAATTCCTACGTAAAACCTAAATCACATGTACCAAGCCAATGATAAGATATGTTATAATTAGGATGCAACTCATTAAATAAGTACTTAAATATTTTTGTTTTATTTATACGGTTTTACTCACGTTTAATTAAATCGGATACTCCGACTATAGTTTCGATCACATCCGGTGACCTTTTTCAAAGAGTGAAAACAGAGCCCGACGCGCGTGCAGCTGAAACAGCGTGACTTAAATATTGTATATATTTTTTTGTAATTACATACATTTAACCATCAGTAATTGTCTGGACGTTCCCCAGTGCTAGCGATGGCGGAACCGGATGTGATAGCGAGTACCAAAGCGAACAGCCTGAAGCAGAACCGGAGCTCGTCGGCCGCCATCGTGGCCGTTTCGGGCTCCAGCGGCGCGCCGCAGCCGGTGGCGCCGCCTCGCAAGAAGAAACGGAGTGAGTAGCTGCAACTGTATAACACGGACATTCCGACCCGACCCCATCGGCCAGGATTCAAAAGTCACAAAGCTTTAATAATACAATCACAGGGGCTTATAGCGGGACCGAATAGGTTCAGCTGCCGACACTGCGCGACCGCGAACCTTATTGTGAGGCGATAAAATTCACAGTCGCGCAGCGTCGGCAGCTGAGCGTATTCGGTCCCGCTATGAGCAGTTCACGGTACATCCCCTGGAGAGAGAAGTGAATAGAACGGAAATGTGTCCGGCCACACTAGCCGGCATTAAGTGCAAATGCGCTTAATAACATTTTTTTTTTATACAGTCAAGTGACTCTCGTCACTAGCCCGAGCAAGACTTTCACCTGATGGTAAGCGTCACGCCTGCCACTAACAGTAGCAGTGCGAGAATTGCGAACTTGCGAACACAATCCTGCGCCGCACTGCACTGCGCTCGTCACCCTGAGATATTAGATGATAAATCTCTTCATACTCATTAATTTCTCTGGTAACATTGCCCTTCAAACCGGAACACAGTAATGGTTGCACACTACTGCTTGGCGGTTGAATAACTGGCAAAGGTGTGGTACTTCCCCAGGCGGACTCTGCAGTAGAGTCCTACCACTCCTTTACTGAAGGAGCTGCCAATGAGGCCAGTGGTCTGCAGAGGAGTCCGGCGTGGGGGCGCTCGTGGCTAGTAGTGCGTTGTTGCAGACAAGCTGCACGGCTCGCAGTCGCTGTCGACGGCGGACGGCGACAACCTCAGCATCTGCACCGTGGACACGGACGACATGCGCCCCCGGGTGTCCACCGCCGACAAGCCGCACCTGCAGGCGCTCATTCTGGTACCTACACCACATCAACATCACTCAGAACATGCTATAATACTATACTCCGCCAGGTATGACACTCCCGAGCGACAAAGATCACTGTGATGACACAAGCCTACGTCGTTGTTGTTTTTAATAGTTTCTGGCCACGGATACTAGTCCTTCAGCCGAATACATTTTTCTTCATCGATCCTTCTTTCTCCAGTTAAATGAGTCGTAGTCACAGTCCAAGTCACACACAGTAAGTCACGGTCAAGTCCAAACATGCCCTAGTAAAGTCATGGCAACTTTACTACAAGCTTCCTCGGAGTTTTGGAAACAACACGAAAAGACACGTTTCACCACATTATATCACTTGCCCACACTCATGCACATCAGTCGGCACTTAATGAATAAAACGCCACTATTTTTATGCATTAACACCCGAAAAAACACAAATTTTGAAAAATAATACAATGCGGCGACGTGATTTTTTCACGTTCCCGCCAAAACTCAAAGCCTACGTCATCGACGTGAAACGACCAGTAGCGTGAAATCATAACTCCCCGTTCTCCTTATATTACCTGTGGGAATCCCATAAAACTATGTGATTTTGGTTGAAACTATGTTAATTCGTGTTTAACTTGAATCATTTCGCTTGAGCGGACACGAAATGACAATTGAAACGATTTGTGTATTTTATAATTAATAAATGATTAACAGGTGTGATTCCCAACTTTCCAATTTAGTTGCCATAAAGTGGCAACTGGAGTGACGTAAGCAAGTGTCACTCCCGGAGTAGCAGACCTTGTTTTATTGGATCATGAGTCAGAACACATCCAGCAGGAGGAACGGCCTCCCTCCCCTTAATTCGTCCCTCCCCGTTTTCTACAATTTTACTATGGGGCCCACCCAGAAATCGCGAAAATAAAATCAGCGGTCCTATACAAAAAGTTAATTGAGCTTGAACAGAATGTATGGAACAGCTGATTTAATTTTCACGATTTCGGGATTGACCCCATAGTAAAAGTTTTTCATAATGATGAGTACATACATACCCTTCAGTACTGTTGAACCTTTTTGTTACACATTGTAGAAAACGGGGAGGGACGAATTAAGGGGAGGGAGGCGTTCGTCCTACTGGATGTGTTCTGACTCATGATCCAATAAAACAAGGTCTGCTACTCCGGGAGTGACACTTGCTTACCTTTGGCAGGTGGCTTGGGGATTGCAGAATGCTCACCACAGTTAAAAGAGAGGACGCTGTTGACCTACCTCCGGTGGTTTTGGGTGCAGATTTAGTACATACCCAGGTCCCAGGAACATACAGCACACGGTAAAGGTTTCCCGCCACTGACGTGGCAGTGAGTTTAGACTTTAGTGTGCTGTGTGCGGTTTCACTGTGTCTCGTTGCGTACGCCACCATAAGCTGTAGCAGTTTGGACAGGCCTGGCCGCGGTTGCAGTCTAACGCACTCTAGGCACATAAACGTATTTATGTGTCATCCGAGGCATGGTAGTGTTTTGTTGTCAATGTCGCTCACGGGCATATCCAACGACAAATCGTATCGTCCGCAGATTAACTTTGATGTTTTTTTGGGAACTAGTCAAACTAATCCACGAGCTTTCGACTATACACTATATTTGTTGTTGTGTTGCGCAGGCGGCGCCGGGTGCTGTCGCCAGTAGCGGCGCGCTGCCGAGCCCGGCCAGCACTATCGAGTCGTTGACCAGGGAATTCCAGGACTCGCTCGAACTAGACACCTCCAAATATGGTGAGCACATCACTAGTACTCTAGGACTACCGAAGCTCAGAGTGAATAGATATACAGTATGAAAATGCAATGTGAAATAATTGAATCTTTCTTTTTGATAGTCGATTCTTTTGGGTATCTGTTCTCTGTTAAGTACAAGTCTGTCTCTGTCTGTCTGCATCTTAAACCCCGTAACTTATTTGGATAAAAAAAATTATACCAGTAAATCTATTTCTATTAAATGAAAGTCAAACAAAAACCAAAAAATTCAGTCTTTATACATTTACTTACTGAGTTAACACGTTGTTCTGTTACCGATGCCTGTATGTATTCTGGTTTCAGCGAGCGACAGATCCATTAGTGTATCAGAATCTCGCGGCGACGCCAGCGCCTCGCGGCGGCCGCACGACTCGTCTCTAGACATCAAACAAGTTAGCCACGGTAAGAAGATCATGTATTATGCGATAATATGTCTTGGTGCGGTTCAAAATAGTGACGTGCTCCAACAGCGACAATGAATTCCAATACGCCACTGATGTTGATATATATTAACTACTATACTACAATTAATTGACACTTTCAAGGCGGGGAAGATGGTGGGGAAGGCACGTGGCGCTAACATACTCCCCCATTTGAAAGTGCACAAGTGTTTATATTTTTTCGGGCTTTCATCATTATCATCATCATAAACAGCCAGAAAACGTCCACTGTTGGACGAAGGCCTCCCACTTAATGGGGTTCACCATAATCCTTTTTTATGCATTATAGTCTTGCGTTTGACTGCTTTCTCGTCTGATGTTATGCCAAGATGCCTACGATGAATCACGCTTGCTTAGAAGAAACCAATTCACTCGCGACTTGGAAACTGTCTTCAAGTCGCGAGTGAACCGGAGTGAATCAGATTGTAAATATCGGGAAACACCCACTAGGGCAATGCTTTCCACTTTCACAACCATTTAGCTCGTGTTTGTGTTGTATTAAACATAAAACCGTGTCGCATTTACGAGGTCCTGCCGTCCGTCATGGCCGTCAGATAGAATAATGGGCAAGGGGTAATCAGATCATGCAAATCCGAAGCACACTCCGAAATCTCCACGCTTGGCAGGCGGCATTGGTTGGCACTCTTAAAATAAATAAATTATAATCGGTGGAAATTTCACACAGTGTTAAAAAGTGTTGCTGTGTTTAATTTTTTTATTTTAAACATGTAAAAGTTAATAATTAAACAACAACTCTTTTTCACGTGTAAATATTTTACGCAAAGGGTCATCGGTAGTCCGTGCGGGCGACGAGGAGCGCGCGCGCGGCGGAAACAGAACACACAGCGAGGGCCGCGCCGCACCCACCCTGGGACACTCCAGCCTCGGCTCCTCTTCCAGGTTAGTAGCCCCGAGCTTATTGTGGCGCATGTTGATCGCTTGTGGCATACTCATCTCCGTTGTCGGTACGTACAGGCGGGGAGTGAGCGGGGGCGGGGGCGGGTCGCGGCGTCGCTCTGCGGGGGACGAGGCGGCGCTGGGGCTGGCCGCGCTGCGCACGCGCACCACCTCGGGCCATCAGCTCACAGACATCGAGATACTAGAGCAAGTCACCGTGCTTAACCTTGACACCGGTAATATAACTCTAACACTTTGCTAGACACTTTCTTAGACTTGACTGGTAATATGTTTATATGCTTACACTCTGTTAAACATGTCTTACAGTCTCTACACTGCGTGACAGGTTTTACATTTTACTAGATACGTCTTCCGCTATGTAAAATTTATTTTTATAATAGTATTATAGTAAGGTTTGATGAAACGTAATCTGCCAGTGTTTAAACTGTCCTGTATCACAAAATTGTCAAACCTATTTTGTATGGACAACGACAACAAAAACTGGCATCACGTACTAGCCGGAAAAAGCAATAGTATCGATTAAGATATCCTTTACAAATCTCTTGTTTCCCCAAGTAGTGATATCTCAATAACAGCGGAAGGCGTTTGGTTCCCGGCAGGCGAGCGAGTGCCGCTCTCGGTGGCTGAACACAAGCTGCCTCAGTGCATCAACCCGCTCAGCCTCCACATCATGCGCCTCACTTCCGAGTACATTGGGAGGGCCAATGACGACGATAATACTAGGTGGGTTACCGCATGGAGGTAACATCGGACCTATACTATTCAATATGTACATTGAATATGATAGACACAGCTGTAATGACTTGCAATGCTTACTTAGGAATCGCATGTTTAAGGCATGAAATATATCAATATTATGAATAAAGCGAATTGACCTAGCAATGTGTCACTAAAACGTTTCTAATCTGTAGTACATATTAGTTCGCTAATGCATTGCATGAGTAAGTGCATAAACTCGACTGATCTTCCAGCTCGCGTCCAAAAGTGACGCCATCGTGGCGCAAGCGAGTCTCTCTCGTGATCCACGCATCGGCTTTCATCGGCAATGCGCGCAGACTGCCCGCGTCCGTTGCACGCGCAAAAACTAACACCGCAATTAGGTTATTTTGACACTAACATTTATTTTGTTTGGTATTTTGGGTGGGGCTTTGGTAACAATGGCTTTTGATTGTTTAATAATTTGGTATTTAGATGAGGTTTGATTTGAAAAGCCTAAGTATGGATCTTGGTATTTGGGTAGACTAGAAATGCTTATTGCTTGTCTACTGCTTTAGTATTTGGGTGGGGCTTGCTTTGAAATGCCTAAATTGATTGTTTGGTCGTTTGGTATTTCGGTGGGGATGGATATGTTATGTAATGCCAATAACTGTTTGGTCTTTTGGTATTGTATGTAGGGCTTGATTTGAAATACCTATTGGTTGTTTGGTATTTTGGTGGGCTGGGTTTATGCCTGTAAATGTATGGTCCTTCATATATTGGGTCGGGCTTGGATTCAAATGCGCATTGCTTGTATAGTTCCTGCATACTTAGGTGCTCACCAAAACAGCAGTTGGAGATGGCTATTGATTATTTGGTCCTTTGGCATCTGAGTGGCTCTTGGTTTGACGTCATTGATGACTAATGCAGAAATAAAAAAACTCCAAACGAAGGCCCACACAAATACCAATTAACCAAACAAACAATTGGTCATGTGTATAATTCTTTTAGCCGGAAATCTTCAATTCTTCGATGAGCAAAGGGTGTTTACAGTTTCCTTGATAATGCACAAGTCTCGTAGATATCATAGCAATTCTATCCTTACAATGAAGCCTATATGACTCTTAACTAACCTTTGCCTTGTTTTTAAACTAGACTTTTGAAATATTCACAGAGACGCAAAAGCACTGTCGATAAAATGATTCTTGTGTGTTTTTTTAATGTTTTGTAATTAGCGTATGTTTGACTGTCAACACGCCTGACGTAAAGCGAAGATGCAATCCAATGGAGCACGCTTGCCTAGAAGAAATGATTCACTCGCGACTTATAATCAGGTCGTTCTGAGATCATGTTTAAGGCCAGGATAATCCACGTTTCAAGCACATTTTTTAATGAGATTGATCATTAGTATCAGGTAGGGTCACATTTACCGGAGCAAAAATATGGCGGTTACGTAGACCGTACGTGTCAAACTTCGAGTTTTGAAGTTTATCTCAGATTACTCGAAAAGTGTCAAAATTAATAGCTTTTAAACCGTAAAATGTTCTCCAACTTACTATTATCTTTTAAAACATTTTTTTTTGTGACAATGTCGTCATTTCTGAAGGTTTAAGTTGACAGAACTAAACTAACTAAAGTATTGCTGTCCTTAGCTAACATGCCTAGTAAAAACGTGACAGCAATATTTTAATTAGTTTAGAATTGTCAACGAAAACCGTCAGAATTTACCACAGTGTGCTGTAATTCAGACATAACTAAAATAAGTTTAAAAATAGGCACTGTTTCGATATTTTATTCTATCGAGGAAACTATACATTAATCGTGTTTTCAACCGTAAAAGTTACTAAGACGGATGTTCAACTGTAACATATATATTTTTTGGTTTTAAATATAGTAATTTGACTAAACAACATTGATTTTGCGACGAGTAACTTTGGAATATAGACTTAAGTTATGTGGGCACCGGTCTTTACTTAGATACTATTGTCAGGGAAACGGACGAGGAGAGCGAGTGCGTGGCGGCGGGCGGGGGAGAGGAAGACGGCAAGGAAGCCAAGCGCGAGGCGAGCGACCGCACTACTACCATCAAACGGAAGACTGACAAGTTAGTACTAATCCCAATGATACTATATAATTATATTATAAGGAGCGAGATGCGTCATATAGCGCCCTCAAATGGCCCCGTGAAAACGGCCCCAGGGACTGTCTCGCCTGTCTGCGCTCACTAAGCGAGACGCGCGTTATCCCTATTGCTCTCATAAAAGTGCTATCTTCTTTCGCACTCCAGCGCAACTCGTAAACATGACGGCACGGGGGTCATTTTCAAACGTTGTTTTTTACGCGATAGCGCATCTTTCGTAATCTTTGACTAAGATAATATCTGATAGTAAACAGTACTCTGTACTGAGCTTTTACCGTAAAATGTCTCAAAGTCGGAATATAAATAGTAGGAAATTCAATCGGGAGCTTGACTGCTCAGGCTATAATAAGTTTCCTTTGGTATATTCCTTTTGTAAAGACGTTAGTTTATTATTGTATGTATTAGTCATTGAGCTAATATCTAAAGAGTCGCAAACATGCAAAAAAAAATGTGCGCGCCAAAACTCGGCTATCTCTCACGCTATGCAGTGCGCCGACATTTTGAACGACTTGAACTACGATAAGACAAGCGCTAAAGCATACATTGAACATTATACAAGCGACATAACGTCTAAATTGGAACAATTGTGAACTATATAATGCTCGTATATGTATGTACAATGGCAGTCGGACGTTTTTTGACTGTTTTCACTTAGAGATTGTGACTCTTTAGATATTAGCTCAATGGTATTAGTTAATAAAGTTATTAAGTTTTGACAAAAGGCTTTTGTAGTGCTAGGACTCTATTATTGCAGAGTTCATCTGACGAAGAACCACACCTTTGCCAGTTATTAAATTGTCAAGCAGTAGTGTGCAAGCATTACTTTGTTTCGGTTTGAAGGGCAATGTTACCAGAGAAATTACATGGCAGGAAGAGATTTGACATCTAATCTCAGGGTGACGAGCGCAGTGCAGTGCGGAGCAGGATTTTGTTCGCAAATTTTCAATTCTTGCACTGCTACTGTTATGGGTAGACGTGATGCTTACCACCAGGCGGACATCTCGCTCGCCTTGTCACTTCACTGCTTAAAAAAACATAGGTTCAGACCACGGAGTCCGTGGAACAAAGCAACAAACAAAACCATTTCAATAGTGACTAATGTTTATATCGTTGAAACCAATAGCTTTAATGAAGCATTTAATGTTATACAGGGTTAGTTCTAATCAGTTAGCATCCTTTTAAGGGCATATTCTGTACATCAAATCAAACAACTTTTACTATGGGGCCAACATTGAAATCGAAATTGAGCCCTGATGCAGTGGTGAGTGTTCTTGTGACTTCGTTTTGACTTTGTTTTGTTTCTTTACAAGTTCTGCACTACTGACAGGGCACAGGGAGGGTTTTCCCGTACCATCACAAGTTCACGACCACTAAGTTCAAGTTCAAGACCACTAAGTAATGACCAAGTTTTAACTAAGTGCCCTACGAAGTTTGAAAAAAGAGACCTGTTTTTGTTTTGACATTAAGCTAGATATTGCTGAAGGTTGATTTGATATTTTGTCGCTTTAGGCCGCCGTCGCCCACTTTAGTGAAATGCCATTCGCAGGACAACATCAACGTCAGGTGATCCGGCTTTTGCGACTAATATGCTCATATGCAATATATTTTTTTACTATACTTTTTGCTTAGTTTAGAAAAACTAAATACTACTTTAAGTGATGAGTTTGCTATCTAATTGAGTGGTCGTTGATTTAAAACGCGAATGGAGTGACTTTTTTAAATAAGATAAACATGTGATTTCATCATCATCAACAAAAAAACAAATAAACATCGACAGCCTTCCTTATCCAACTGCCACTGCTTATCTTATTATAGGCATCTCTCGTTTTGTGTTTTATAGTTTTTTTTATCAAGTGTAGGAATGTATATAATATGTAGTCTCATAATGAAAACATAAATGAGTTTGTGTATAATATTTTAAAATGAGTGCGTGTGCTGTGAACTTATTTTTTGTCGTTTATCATCAGTTTTTCTCATTATTGTCTCATTTTCATGGCTTTTATTGGCTATTTTATATACACCGCAATTTTTTATTAATGTCTAATAAGGGGTCATTGTACTCATCATTGTGAACAAATTTTCCTATGGGACTAACCTTGATACTATATACAGTCGTGGTCAACTAATTAGGGACAATCTCTAGTTAAGCCAAATTGTGACTTTTTTTTTTCTTTCAACGAGTCTTAACAATATTACATATCTTTTACATGTAAGTATAATTAGTCATTGATGTGCCCGATTTTACAAACAATAACAACTTCTTAAACATTAACCTCTTTACAGTATAGCTGATAGATTATCATAGTGCTATTTGTTCAAATAATGCTGGCTGGCCATTTAATTAGGGACACTGAGATATTGCGTTCTATTTAAAAAAAAACTCAATACTCTTTATTTCTTCTCTTATTGTTTCGTGGTAGTTTTGGCGGCAATCCCGATTTTTATTTTAAGTTTTGAAAAATATTTTGAACAAAAATGGGCATAAATAAAAGTTGCGATCCAACACTACGAAAAATTATCATGAAGTTTGTTGACGAGCATGGTTGGTCATACCGAAGGATAGCAGAACATTTAAATTATTTAATAACTATGGTATACAATGCAGTGCAACATTTCAGACGCAATAACACAGCTTTAAATGTGCCCAGAACAAAAAGAACGAGAAAAACAACTCCGCAAGAAGATAGAATGATAACCAGGTTAGCTAAGAAAGATCCGTTTCTAGGCTCTATTTTAATTAAACACGAAGTGTTTGGAGCAGACGAACGAGCCGGTGTCTCAGCGAGGACCGTTCGACGACGTCTGGTAGAAGCAGGGTTGTTCGGAAGAGTGGCTTGCAAAGTACCGTTGTTGAAGAAAGAACATAGAAATGCTCGTTTGGCGTTTGCACGTAAATATGGACATTGGACCTACGCCCAATGGCAACATGTATTATTCTCTGACGAGACCAAGGTTATTTTGATTTCTTCAGATGGAAGGCAATACGTACGGCGTCCAGTAAAAGCGGAAATGAATCCAAGATTCACAAAAAAGCAGGTGAAACATGGCGGTGGAAACATTAAAATGTGGGGTTCATTTTCTGGACGTGGAGTGGGACCTGTGAGGAAAGTTCAGGGTAACTTAGACCAACATCAATACAAGGCAATATTGGAAGAAACGATGCTTCCCTATGCTGAGGAGCATCTCCCTATTATATGGACGTTTCAGCATGATAACGACCCGAAACATACCGCCCGTTCAGTCAAGTCGTTTCTTACCAGTCAGTCAGTATCGGTGCTAGATTGGCCAGCAAATAGCCCGGACCTTAACCCAATCGAGCACCTTTGGCACGAAATCAAGAAAAAAGTTGCCACTTATCGTACCACAACTTTAGATGAACTTAATGAAGCTTTTTGTGAGGCATGGGCAAACATTCCTGTCGAAACATGCCAGAAACTGATAATGTCTATGCCACATCGGTGTCAAGCGGTAATTACTAACAAAGGTTTTGCTACTGGGTACTGATTTTACACGTAATAAAATGGAGCTGTTAAAGATATTATAATACTGCAGATTATTAGTTTTGTTTAACTCTATTTTTCATTATAGTTTACTGTCCTTAATTAAATGTCCAGCTACAGAATTATAACTTAAAATTGAATACATGTTCAACCTTTGATATTAAATACTTTTTTCTATTTATTTATTCTTTTATTTACAGCCATTTATAGCATAATAATCGGACCAAATTATGCAATTAATAGGTGCTGAGAAATCAATAGGGTTTTATATTTATATGTACACAACCGGTTATTGCTCTTCGCTATCTTGAAAGTCCCTAATTAGTTGACCACGACTGTATATACTTGAAAATGCATAATGTCAAGCACTGGCTGAATGCACAACGTGCGAAGGCAAAAACAAAGAAAATTATAATAATAGTTGACAGAGTCACTAATTCAACTGATGTCAATGTCACTTCCGCAGACATCTGAGTTTTTTTTGTAAGTGTGATTGTTTTCTTCATCTACTTATTCGCCATTTATGATCCACTTCAAATGGGAAGGTTTCTGACAGCTGTCAGAACGTAGTTCTACAGCCTAAGGATTGACGGCGCCTGACGATACATGGAGAATCGATTCTATTTTTTTCGCATTTGGATAATTAAAAAGCAAACACAACTATTACTAATCCGCCCTCACTTACTAATTTATATTCAAAATTTTTATTTTTTATTTTTTAAGTAAAACTGTTAAAAAGTTTTCTGACCGCTGCTGTCAAAACGCAGTTCTACAGGCAAAGGATAGATGGCGCTTGACGTGACATGATCCTCTTTTTCCCATTTGTTTAATGAAACACTACTAGTTAATAATCCGCATTTACTAATTTGTGATGTGGAAGAACAAAAGCATAGGAAATACAATGGGCAAGTACTTTGTTAGACAAACAATAACCACAAAAAACGCATGACTGATCCGATGTAATAAATGAAAATGATGTAATGATGTAATGAGTGAAATAAGGATATTTTTTTTGACCTTTTGACTTTGCTTCATTCGTTTAAAATCGTCAGAACCACAGACTTGAACAGAACTGTTCAGATCCATGTCTCAAAATCGCCATCTAACGGATTATTATGAAGACTTTTTTTTTATTGGCTGTCAGAAAACCGCCCATTAAATTGCTATAAGACGTAAAAATAGGTTTTCATTAAAAATATTCTTGGCAACGCTGGATTAGACCATCCACATTTGACTTGAATGTTAAATTGTAGGTTGAAACGTTTCTTCGGGAGCACTGTCCGGAAAACTGTCGACGCGGCGAAGTCGCTCGCGCAAGAAGTGTCGCATGCGCGGCACAAGGAGGACGTCGCCGACATCGCGGACGACGTGCGCGGGGAACACAACATCAAGCTGAAGGCGAGCAACTCGCACAAGGGGCCGTATGACTTCGACGGGTGCGTGAGGCATGTCCAGGTTAGTATATTTATTTTATATATCTATTTATTACTTTTTACTTTTTTTATCTTTTATCAAGTCACAGTTCGTTTAAACTCTGTTTAGTCAAAAAAGGCAAAAAAGTTACGTTGCGTAGAATCCAAAACTGTCAATCGGTGTTTTTTATTGTTTTTAACTAAAAACAAGAAAAGATAAGAATTATTTTTTCCAGAAATCGTTTTTATTTTTGTGTTTGTTTCGGACGTGCTTTAAATGAAAGGGCATATAGTTGAGCAAAAAAATCTTATAACATTTTTTTTCTATTTTGGCCATAATGTGGACAATCTATTCAGTGGGTGAATTCGTCCATTGAGCTGAATTCATCTTCCTCTTGACGTACCATGGGATTTCTGGCATGGTGTGTGGGGCCCCTATTAATTTCTAATCTTATTAGCTAAGCTAGAGATACTTAGCTTTAATCCTGAGTCATGTTGTTTGTCCCCCGCAGGAGATGGGATCCGGGCACTGCGGCGCCGTGTGGTGCTGCAAGTTCAGCGTGTGCGGGCGGCTGCTCGCCACCGCCGGGCAGGACAAGCTGCTGCGCGTGTGGGTCACGCGGGACGCCTTCCACATGTTCCAGGTGAGTGTACTCGCACAGGAGGCGGGGGCGGGGGCGGGGCGGGGCGGGGCGGGGCGGGGCGGGGCGGGGCACTGCGGCGCCGTGTGGTGCTGCAAGTTCAGCGTGTGCGGGCGGCTGCTCGCCACCGCCGGGCAGGACAAGCTGCTGCGCGTGTGGGTCACGCGGGACGCCTTCCACATGTTCCAGGTGAGTGTACTCGCACAGGAGGCGGGGGCGGGGGCGGGGCGGGGCGGGGCGGGGCCGGGCACTGCGGCGCCGTGTGGTGCTGCAAGTTCAGCGTGTGCGGGCGGCTGCTCGCCACCGCCGGGCAGGACAAGCTGCTGCGCGTGTGGGTCACGCGGGACGCCTTCCACATGTTCCAGGTGAGTGTACTCGCACAGGAGGCGGGGGCGGGGGCGGGGCGGGGCGGGGCGGGGCGGGGCACTGCGGCGCCGTGTGGTGCTGCAAGTTCAGCGTGTGCGGGCGGCTGCTCGCCACCGCCGGGCAGGACAAGCTGCTGCGCGTGTGGGTCACGCGGGACGCCTTCCACATGTTCCAGGTGAGTGTACTCGCACAGGAGGCGGGGGCGGGGGCGGGGCGGGGCGGGGCGGGGCGGGGCACTGCGGCGCCGTGTGGTGCTGCAAGTTCAGCGTGTGCGGGCGGCTGCTCGCCACCGCCGGGCAGGACAAGCTGCTGCGCGTGTGGGTCACGCGGGACGCCTTCCACATGTTCCAGGTGAGTGTACTCGCACAGGAGGCGGGGGCGGGGGCGGGGCGGGGCGGGGCGGGGCGGGGCACTGCGGCGCCGTGTGGTGCTGCAAGTTCAGCGTGTGCGGGCGGCTGCTCGCCACCGCCGGGCAGGACAAGCTGCTGCGCGTGTGGGTCACGCGGGACGCCTTCCACATGTTCCAGGTGAGTGTACTCGCACAGGAGGCGGGGGCGGGGGCGGGGCGGGGCGGGGCGGGGCGGGGCACTGCGGCGCCGTGTGGTGCTGCAAGTTCAGCGTGTGCGGGCGGCTGCTCGCCACCGCCGGGCAGGACAAGCTGCTGCGCGTGTGGGTCACGCGGGACGCCTTCCACATGTTCCAGGTGAGTGTACTCGCACAGGAGGCGGGGGCGGGGGCGGGGCGGGGCGGGGCGGGGCGGGGCACTGCGGCGCCGTGTGGTGCTGCAAGTTCAGCGTGTGCGGGCGGCTGCTCGCCACCGCCGGGCAGGACAAGCTGCTGCGCGTGTGGGTCACGCGGGACGCCTTCCACATGTTCCAGGTGAGTGTACTCGCACAGGAGGCGGGGGCGGGGGCGGGGCGGGGCGGGGCGGGGCGGGGCACTGCGGCGCCGTGTGGTGCTGCAAGTTCAGCGTGTGCGGGCGGCTGCTCGCCACCGCCGGGCAGGACAAGCTGCTGCGCGTGTGGGTCACGCGGGACGCCTTCCACATGTTCCAGGTGAGTGTACTCGCACAGGAGGCGGGGGCGGGGGCGGGGCGGGGCGGGGCGGGGCGGGGCACTGCGGCGCCGTGTGGTGCTGCAAGTTCAGCGTGTGCGGGCGGCTGCTCGCCACCGCCGGGCAGGACAAGCTGCTGCGCGTGTGGGTCACGCGGGACGCCTTCCACATGTTCCAGGTGAGTGTACTCGCACAGGAGGCGGGGGCGGGGGCGGGGCGGGGCGGGGCGGGGCGGGGCACTGCGGCGCCGTGTGGTGCTGCAAGTTCAGCGTGTGCGGGCGGCTGCTCGCCACCGCCGGGCAGGACAAGCTGCTGCGCGTGTGGGTCACGCGGGACGCCTTCCACATGTTCCAGGTGAGTGTACTCGCACAGGAGGCGGGGGCGGGGGGGGGGGGGGGGGGGGCGGGGCGGGGCACTGCGGCGCCGTGTGGTGCTGCAAGTTCAGCGTGTGCGGGCGGCTGCTCGCCACCGCCGGGCAGGACAAGCTGCTGCGCGTGTGGGTCACGCGGGACGCCTTCCACATGTTCCAGGTGAGTGTACTCGCACAGGAGGCGGGGGCGGGGCGGGGCGGGGCGGGGCACTGCGGCGCCGTGTGGTGCTGCAAGTTCAGCGTGTGCGGGCGGCTGCTCGCCACCGCCGGGCAGGACAAGCTGCTGCGCGTGTGGGTCACGCGGGACGCCTTCCACATGTTCCAGGTGAGTGTACTCGCACAGGAGGCGGGGGCGGGGCGGGGCGGGGCGGGGCGGGGCACTGCGGCGCCGTGTGGTGCTGCAAGTTCAGCGTGTGCGGGCGGCTGCTCGCCACCGCCGGGCAGGACAAGCTGCTGCGCGTGTGGGTCACGCGGGACGCCTTCCACATGTTCCAGGTGAGTGTACTCGCACAGGAGGCGGGGGCGGGGGCGGGGCGGGGCGGGGCGGGGCGGGGCACTGCGGCGCCGTGTGGTGCTGCAAGTTCAGCGTGTGCGGGCGGCTGCTCGCCACCGCCGGGCAGGACAAGCTGCTGCGCGTGTGGGTCACGCGGGACGCCTTCCACATGTTCCAGGTGAGTGTACTCGCACAGGAGGCGGGGGCGGGGGCGGGGCGGGGCGGGGCGGGGCGGGGCACTGCGGCGCCGTGTGGTGCTGCAAGTTCAGCGTGTGCGGGCGGCTGCTCGCCACCGCCGGGCAGGACAAGCTGCTGCGCGTGTGGGTCACGCGGGACGCCTTCCACATGTTCCAGGTGAGTGTACTCGCACAGGAGGCGGGGGCGGGGCGGGGCGGGGCGGGGCGGGGCACTGCGGCGCCGTGTGGTGCTGCAAGTTCAGCGTGTGCGGGCGGCTGCTCGCCACCGCCGGGCAGGACAAGCTGCTGCGCGTGTGGGTCACGCGGGACGCCTTCCACATGTTCCAGGTGAGTGTACTCGCACAGGAGAGGGTCTGCCACAAACATGTGGCTTACCAAGTAAGACCGGACCCTATTTTCGTGTGCTTCAAATAGGGTCGGGACCTCAGTTCGAAAATTAGGTCTAGGCAGGCCTGGTACACTGCACAGGTGTTGTACGACTTTGCCTTTGAGTTTGGAATGGCCGCCCGGGATCTTTACATGAGAGCGATACTTCTATATGTTGTACTATTAAAATTTCTGTAGTTTAAATAACTTCTACTCAATACCAAAGTTAGGGAAATAAATAAGAGCATCATTGGGAAGTAGTGACATTCAACTTCTTTTGAGTATTGAAACACCAAAAACCTTTCGTTCTTTAGCGTTGGAACGTCATCACGACTGATATAAGGCGATACGGTCTACAATGAAGTACAACTTCCAAGGAAAGAGCTATATACCGGGTGTTAGTTTGAACATCGTTATCCTTCTAGGATATCATTGTACTCATCATTATGAACAACTTTTACTATGGGGCCAACCCTGAAATCACGGAAAAAAACAGCTATTCCATACATTTTGTCCAAGATCGATGAATCTTTTTGTATGGAAAAGCTTTTTTTCGTGATTTCAGGGTTGGCCCCATAATAAAAGTTGTTCATAATGATGAGTACAATGTATAGCGTCCCAGTTGTATTGAAAATAGTAAAGTAATGTAATTTATTAAGTAAAAGTACAGCAATAGTTAGCTGAATCCCACTCACGCGTCTGTCCGTCGCGGTGCTTCAAAGCGCACTCCTATGTCGCTTTAATGTACTCCGTACACAATGATATCCTAGAAGGATGACGGTGTTCAAACTAACACCCTGTATAATAGGGAATATGCATGTGTTTTTTTATAGACTCACAAAAAAGCTGACTGGCGACAAAACAAATCATCGAAAGTAACATTTTATTATGTGCACAAATAACGAAGTGATAAACATTTTAGTTTCATGTTAGACAGGGAGGGCACTAGGTTTATGACGTCAAACTTCACGATTCGAAACAAATTCTATACGATGCACGTGTTTTGCTAGAAAGGGACAGATGACTCCCTCCCAAATACTTTGAACGCTTATATTTCAGAAATTTACCAGTCGATTTTAATTATTTTATCGACGTAAGCGTCAGATTCAGTTAAACTCTCAATTTAACCTATTATTTTTAATAATTTAAACACATGCATATTCCCTATTTCATATTCGAAGATGCCCTGGATTGTATCTATGGGGATACACCCACTCAGCAGGGCATTTCACTATCAAATGGTTCGCACAGTAATAAACGGCTAATACAAATCCTGCCATTCGAATTCACTGTATAATAACATTGCCAGCAAGCATTACCAACAATTCTGTTCTCTCCACAGGACATGCGAACGAAATACAACGCCGAGAAGAAATCCTCCCCCACCCCCTCCCAAGAGTCCCTCGCCTCCCTGTCCGGGCCGCCCCCGAGCCCGGAGGACCAGCCAGCCCTGGGTCCGTCCGCCCCGTTCTGCCCCAAGCCGTTCTGCGTGTACTCGGGCCACACTTCCGACCTGCTGGACGTGTCCTGGTCCAAGAACTACTTCATCCTGTCGAGCTCGATGGACAAGACGGTCCGCCTCTGGCACATCTCCAGAGGGGAGTGCCTGTGCTGCTTCCAGCACATAGACTTCGTGACGGCGATTGTCTTCCATCCGAGGGACGACCGGTACTTCTTGAGCGGGAGTCTGGACGGCAAGCTGCGGCTCTGGAACATTCCAGATAAGAAGGTTCGTGTGGTGTTTATACTAGAATTATAATTATGAATATTGATCCCTTGTGTTTAGATCTCAAACAAATTATACATTATAAGTAGTGCAATATTTTCACCGAACCGTCCTACGCAGCGTAGGCGCGCCTCCCACCGACGACATTGTACAAGTCGCGGGCAACCGGTGGATGCAAATGGCAGGTTGTCGTACAGTGTGGCGGTCTAAGGGGGAGGCCTTCGTTCAGCAGTGGACGTCTCCGGGCTGATGATGAATATTTTGTCTTGTTCATTTCGTAGTACCGCGGTTAGGTTGTGGCCTTATGTTAGTATCTATAACATTTTTTCGCTGTCGTATTCAATGTCTAGATTTTTTTGTTTTGTCTAGTTTTTTTGTTTGTCTACCTTATCAGAACTTTTCAAATTTCGAGATGGCAACTCTGAAAGGGTTAGACTCGGCAGTGTTACAGTATAGGTTGGAAAAAAAAGCGGTATGGTTATCCGACCCGACCACTCCTAGCAACAGGAAGTATTCCGTTTTTGGTATAGGCGCCGGTTACCAGAGGCACACAAACACGCACCAACCTCGCCGGCGGACTCCCCAGGTCTGTCAGAAGATCGGTTAGATTCTCTCCAAATAGTCAACCAGTTCAACCTACTAGGGCCGCAGGGCAAGTCTGACCCCACTCCCGGCGACGGCCAAGCCGAGGTTCGTACCACAAAAAAGCGAAAGCCCTACTTCTTAGGTAGAACGGCTGTCAAAATAATGTTGTAAAGCAATTGGAAAACCGCTGTCGCCAGTTTAATACTTATTTCTATAGAAACTACGACGAAAAAATGCCAATCATTGGTCGCGCAATTGAACTAAAACATTCCAAATGTAATTTTGGAACAGATTAAAATGGATCTAATTACGATGCAATGTGGTTTGGTTTCCTACGCGTCTATTTAAATTGTGTTTTTGAGGAATCTGTTTAAAAACATTATCATCAAGCGCATTTGCACTTAATGCCGGCTAGCGCGGCCCGTCACATTTCTATTCTATTCACTTCTCTCTTCAGTGGTTCGTACCGTGTGAGGTGCCCTTGAGCTAGTCGCCTTTAACCTAAACTAGGCCGAGCGCCATTTGCGCTTGCCTAAAGTCCGGTGACGCTGTAGAGGCCATCCGAGGCCAACAGCATCAGTCATCATAAAAAAAAACCGGTATGGTTACATTCCAGGTAGCGGTATGGAACGAAGTAGACGGCAAAACCAAACTAATAACAGCCGCCAACTTCTGCCAGAACGGCAAGTTCGCCGTCGTGGGCACGTACGACGGCCGCTGCATATTCTACACGACCGACCAGCTCAAGTACCACACGCAGATCGACGTGCGCTCCACGCGCGGCAAGAACTCCACCGGCCGCAAGATCAGCGGCATCGAGCCCATGCCCAGCGACGACAAGATCCTGGTCACCTCCAACGACAGCCGCATCCGGCTCTACGACCTGCGGGACCTGAACCTGTCCTGCAAGTACAAGGGCTACGTCAACGTCTCCAGCCAGATCAAGGCGTCCTTCTCGCACGACGGCAAGTACATCGTGAGCGGCTCGGAGAACCAGTGCATATATATTTGGAAGACGTACCACGACTATGCCAAGTTCACGTCTGTGAGGAGGGACAGGTAAGTGTTTGCTATCATTTGTAACAACGCTATATAATTAGAGAATATGCATTAATAGGATAAATGGAGAGTTTAATTGAATCTGATGCTTACGTCGAAAATCATCTGCTGGTAAAGTTCTGAAATATAAGCGTTCAAAGTATTTGGGAGGGCGTCATCTGTCCCTTTCTAGCAAAGCACGTGCTAGTATAGAATTTGTTCGGAATCGTGAACTTTGACGTCATAAGCCTAGTATAGTGCCCTCCCTGTCTAACATGAAACTAAAATGTTTATTACTTCGTTATTTGTGCACGTATGAAAATGTTACTTTCGATGATTTGTTGCCAGTCAGCTTTTTTGTGAGTCAATAAAAAAACACATTCATATTCCCTAACCATTTGACGTATTTTTTTTGTAAACTGAGGTAGCAATAGCTGGTTGGGTCATATCTGTCGCAGAACCGATAACCGAACTTGTTCTAGAGTAGAGACCAGCACCGATCGGTATATGCTGCCCCTCTTACTTTGCGAGATAAAATCCGGAACGAGGATATTCGCCAAAGAACCAAAGTCACCGACATAGCTCGCAAGGTTTGCAAGTTGAAGTGGCTGTGGGCAGACCACATCGCTCGAAGAACTGACAACCGATGGGGAAGAAAGGTTCTTGAGTGGCGACCGCGAACCGGAAGACGCAGCGTAGGAAGGCTACTAATTATATTATATACACAACGTTATTTTTAGTAAAGCGCAAACCTGAAAGTAGTTTGTTCAGAATCACTAGGAGAATCGATTGGTATAGTTTTTACACCACGTTACATTTTGTCCCAAAAATGTTTAAAAAACGGTGCAATTTGGACATAGTTATTAGCAACGCAAAATCAATAGATCGCCTGCGGCGGCAACCCTTGCATGCGGCGCGGGCGCATCCCCGCCGCGCTGAAACGAACAGCTTGCGTTACGGTGACCATGATTTTGTGGGAACAACAAGCTAACTTAGCAATAGCGCAACTTTGCGAGCTTTAAATACTTTTGACTTATTTTTTTATATTATTTCTCTTTGAAATATAAACTTTTTGGGGTAAAAGTAAAAAGTAGTTTCGGCTTTTCTCTATACTAAAAATAACGTTGTATAAGTGGACCGACGACATTGTAAAAGTCGCGGGCAACCGGTGGATGCATATGGCAGGTTGTCGTACAGTGTGGCGGTCTAAGGGGGAGGCCTTCGTTCAGCTGTGGACGTCTCCGGGCTGATAATGGGCACGTTTCGTGTGCTAGTAGTCATTTTACTAACGTTTATGGCGACAGATAATGGGTTGTATGATGATGGTTATTAAAGTAATATTGTTATTTTAGGAACGACTTTTGGGAGGGCATCAAAGCTCACAACGCGGTAGTGACGTGCGCCGTGTTCGCGCCCAACCCTGATCACATGATCAGAATGATCACGGAGCGCGAGCGGGAGGCCAAGGTGGCCAACAAGGAGGGCGGCGACAAGGCTGAGGAGGTGGTGAGTTTTAATCTTACCTTTCTATTAAAAAACACTCTAAATAGGGAATCATAGCGGGAGGTTTTGAGGTTCTAATTTTAATGTATTTACTTGATTATTTACCTTTAACTCTCTGGGTGTCTTCAACTTTTTGGGTGTGTGCGACTGAATCGGTTTCTTCTGTGCAAGCGTGCTCCACCGAAGACTGCATCAACGTTTAACTGGCGTGTTGGCGGTTAAACGCAAGATCACTAATCAATTAATAAACCTCATTATCTATAAATACACAACTATAGATAAAGTGGCAAAGTGATGTTTCTCGATATGCAAAATGGCGTGGTGACCTTTTTGACGAATGAATGTTGCTATAAAATTACTATAATCATATTAATATTTTAAAAAAACATTATTTATTTCCACAAAAAGTAGGTAGGTACAATCAGTTTATTTATGGCGCTACTCCTCGAACTAAGTATGTTTAAGCACCCGTCACAAAATATTATATTTATTCCGTTTCATTCATAATAGTACATTATGCTAAATGGTTTAACATTAAATCCTCCTTTTGTACATTAATGTATTTATGTGTAACAAGTGTGCTATGTTGGTCATTACACTAGAGGCGGTATTATGCGCGCGAGCCGCAGGCGAGCGCGATAAGGAAGCCGAGAGTGTAATGACTAACATAATGCAAGAGTTTCATACGACTGTTTTCATCACACTTGCGAGGAAAAAACAAACTTTTTTTGATAATAATCAACCACACACTGAAAACGTCAACAAACATTTGCGGAAAATGGCGCCCAAACCAGCAATGCGCGCGCAGGTTGACATTTACTTCAGCGGCATAAGAACTCTTTGTTGGTATTACAAAAAACTGTAAGTATTACCCGGCTATATTAAGAGTGCTTCGTATACATACGTCTAATTGCATCACGTACAAACTTGAATTTACCGGGTTATACCTATTATAGCACTAGTGCCGTAATGTAAAGTAAAAAGCACGCGTGCGTAATAGCTTGGATTATGTGCCTAAAACCGATGTAATAAGATCCACTTTACGAGCAAGTGTGATGAAAAGTATTTTTTCAGCTATCTGGTTTCCACTGTACAAGTTTTTCTTAGTTTGGGGCTTAGATGGCGCTGTGTGAAAAATGTCTACCGATATTTATTATTTTTGAACACCGTGGTAGCCAAGAGTGTAAGCCCCCCGCGTGGTTCCAGGTCCCGGAAGGCGGCCTCGTGTCCTCCGCAGCGCCGGGCCACGTGCTGGTGTCGGCCGACTTCAACGGCTGCATCAAGGTGTTCGTACACAAGGCCAAGCCCAAGCACAGCTCGCTGCCGGCCTCCGCGCTCGCGTAGCTCGGACACGGGCCTCGCGACCTGGCTGCACCGACACTACGCGGAGCTGGGCCACGTGATATGATGGTATACAGGGTTAGTTCTAATCGATGGTGGCCCCATAGTAAAAGTTGTTTGTATTGATGTACAGAATATGCCCTTAAAAGGATGCTAACTGATTAGAACTAACCCTGTATATCTCCAGAGCTGTGCTATTAGTTTTGATTACATAACGTAACGCGACCACGTGACGAAATACGCGTGAAGGCGATTCACAGAACTAGGGGCGCGATAAGATAAGATCGAGTCACAGGTAGATGTCTCTAGAGCGTAGAGATTCGTATTGTTTACAGGCTGAGTCAAACTTCACGGCTGTGAAGTTAGGCGCGAGACGCTGCGCAGGAGCAACAATGAGGCGTGCGGTGTGCGTACTATCGCAGTCTCGCTTGCGGCGCACTTCACAGCCGCCATTAAGTTTGAACTTACGTAACGTGGCAAGGTATAAGTGAAGGCGAATCGCGGAGATACGGGCGCCATTTAATATGACTACCCACGTGATACGAAGTCACTGTTATAGATGTCTCTAGAGCTAGACAAAGTGTGAAGCTTAGTATGGCGACCGCGTAGTATAATACAACTGCCGATAATACAAAACTAGAAGCACTCTATGACTCGCCAAGTGATAGAGTGTCACTTGGAGACTAGTCTCTATTCGATGCGGCACGTAATAGATGCGATGTATGCCCCTATAGCTATACGACCGTTTCTTCCCCGTGGTCCACCTACGTGGTCCACGGATACCTTTTTGTACCCGTGAAACACCAGGTGTACCGACTTGTGAAGCTTAGTATCGCGACCACATGTCTACAATGAAAACGCAAAACTAGCGCCATATGATATGACTGCGCCAGTCTAAGGCCGTTTGTCCACCGACGCCGTCACCGAGAACGAGACGTCGTCGCAGTAGCGCACAGATTACTATAGCCGCGTGTCCACCGCGCGTCTGTCACGGCGCTCGGGTGACGGCCCAACAGTCACTTTACGAGCTGTATTAGAAACAGCTTTATGGAGACGTCGCCATCTAACTTTAATCGTTGTTTAGTTACGCGTAGAACTCATTTTTGTTGTGATATGTTTCGAGCTGGGCTGCGTTTAGAACACCCACCCAGACTGTAAAAAACAGAATGTTAGAATGTCACAGTTGACTAGAATATAGCGTGTGAATATTAGTTGGGTGAAACCAGTTTTTTTAAAAATAAATAATGCTAACGACGGCAGATAATTTAATAAATGGACCAAGCATTAGTGTGCAAGCATTACTGTGTTTCGGTTTGAAGGGCAATGTTAACAAAGAAATTACTGAGCATGAAGAGATTTGACATGTAATATCTCAGCGTGACAAGCGCAGTGCAGTGCGGCGCAGGATTGTGTTCACATCACACATCAACAGCCGGAAAACGTCCACTGCTGGACGAAGGCCTCCCCTTTAATAGGGAGGGGTTGCCATAATCCCCACGCTTGGCAGGCGGCTTGGGGATCGACACAGGATTGTGTTCGCAAGTTCATAATTCTTGCACTGCTACTGTTAGTGGCAGGCGTGACGCTTACCACCAGGCGAACGACTTGCTCGTCTCGTCACTTCAATGTTTAAAAAAAAAAACATTTTCATATTGCCAATTATTTTGATGCTGAACCGATTTCGATAAAATGTATATGGAACTACAATACAATACTAATGTTACTAGAGAAATTACATGGCAGGAAGAGATTTGACATCTAATCTCAGGGTGACGACCGCAGTGCAGTGCGGAGCTGGATTTTGTTCGCAAATTTTCAATTCTTGCACTGCTACTGTTATGGGTAGACGTGATGCTTACCACCAGGCGGACGTCTCGCTCGCCTTGTCACTCCACTGCTTCAAAAAACATAGGCTCGGACTCCGGAGTCCGTGGAACGTCATGTACTAATTCAATCGCCTTCCTCAGATATAATAAAGTTGCTAGTGTATAGCTATTTGCGATAGTAGCGCCCCTATTATAATAATTTCTTTACTTGTTTACCAAGCTATAAATATCGGTTTTTTTACTTGGTACTTAGTGAACAGTATTCGTAGCTGCATCGTATTCGCAGCTTACCTTCTCCCTTAGGTATTACTAGACAAATATGCAATAATAAATGGCCGCTGCTATATAATGTCTTAACTTTATCGAACATCACAAATAATGCAATTTGAAACTCATTTTTGTCGAGTGAACCGTGCAATATATGTTAACGACCGACGGGTAACAGAGTAGTTTGTTGAGGTGCCATAGTTTGCGCCTGCAAACAACTATACAACATGTAACAAAAAGGTTCAATAATACTGACGGGTATGTATGTACTCATCATTATGAACAACTTTTACTATGTGACCAACCCTGAAATCGCGAATAAAAACAGCTGTTCCATACATTTGTCCAAAGTCAATTATTTTTTGTATGGGACTGCAGTTTTTTTTTCGCGATTTTAAGGTTGGCGACATAGTAAAAGTTGTTTAATGATGAGTACATACCCCTCGGTATTTTTGAACCTTTTTGTTACACATTGTATATCGATTATACAAATGGCATAATTATTGTTGGATCATTATATTGTTGTCCTTAGCAAAAATAAAATCATGTTTTTTTATTTTTATTTGAAGAATTGCTGGTTAGAGTATTTTTTAGCTGCTTTTATGTAAAAAAAACAGCAATAATTGCTATTCTCTTTCTCTATGTAAAAAATCAATTAATGCAAAAATGGTTAGTGATATTCAGAAAAATGTTTAGTTATTTAAGTATTTATCGATAGAGTTTATTCTTTATAGACCCATATTATGGGTATTGTACATTGTTTCAAAAAACATGAAAATTATAGTTTTGATTTATATTTTATGGTGTAGTTCTTGCCTTAAATGTAAAAAAAAATGTGATTAAAAGTATAATATTTTGTAAGTGTACATATTTGAGGTTAGTGTTGTATAAAAAATCGCGATGCCATTGTAATCATTATAGAAATATTATTTTTATGTATATTTTTAATTCGCATTTATGTTAAATAAACTGTTAAATGAAACTAGGTGGTTTTCCTTTCGAAATAAAATATAATATCGATTCAATAACATATACTAGGAATGTCACTATATTTTTTTCAAGTTACAATAATATAGCATATATCTATGGATTACTTATAAAAAATCATTAGATGTACTTTTATCGCTTTTTACAGTATTACATATAAATATGCATCAGCAGGGGTATTCACAACTCAATCGGAAAATCACATTCTCCGTCTCCGTCATTCTGAATGTAGATGACTGGGATCCGAACGGAAGCCTTTCCGATTGAGTGGTGAATACCCCTGCTGATGTAGCTATGTCGCTTTTAACAATAAAAAAAATCAGATAATATGTTCATTATGAACCACCACAGATCATATAGCCTGTTGATGGCTGGTGAACATAATTCCTCCTACAAACACGACTCACCGTTGCGGGCAGGGGGCGAGGTAACGTTCTATGCTTGCGATTGGCCAATCACTAGGATGACGTAATCCGAGTTATGAAATACAATGAGATTCTGACGTACTCGCAGGGCTAGCAGTGGTTTTTAAACTACTAATTTTTGCATGAGGGTAAGTCGGACGATCAGTCGACAGGGTTTTTAGTCTATGTGAACCACCCTTCCACCACAGGGTGCAGGTGTCTCCTGCTTTGCGATCAGCCTCGGTGCTGCGCTAATGTAGTACAGCAGGCTAATCATGTAACTTTTCGGGATCGCAATTTGTCATAAATGTCACTTGTCACTGTCCCGCCAAAACTCATTTGACCCTGCAGGGCAGGACGAAACGCCAAAAGACCGACGGGGAAATCAATGCATTCGTTCGTTAACGATAGCGAAAGAAACTCCTCCGCGATACTGTGAAGTTGTGACAGTAGCAAATGACAATTATGACAAATCGCGATCCCGAACAGTTACATGATTAGCCTGCTGGTTCGACTCCCGATTGTAACATCGAGACAGATTTTCAACTCTCGTGTAACGAGCCAGCTGAGGTAGAATGTGTTCTACTATTTCCCCGCTATGTTTACCCGACAGCTCAAAGTTAACTCAGCTCAACGCTGCAAAATTCGGTGGGATTATAAAATCACAGTTAAGTTCGACGGCGTCCTTATTTAGGTTACATTTCCTTAGAGACGAGCACATACACACTTAGCACACATACACACTTAGACGAGCACATAGTTACATTTCGATCAATCAAATTGGAGACTTGATATTGGCGTCTGCTTTAGCCAACAACTTTAACTTAGTGTTGCCACCCAACTTGGTAATTCCGTCAGTATTGCCACTAGCCACTTTTTCTTAATTTATTTTTAGCGGCCTTAATTAAAATCGCCGCTTAAGGTAATATTTTAGGAAAGGGACATTCTGCTACGGAGCTATTCGATATACTTATGTACTTTTTCATGTATATGCCAAGGTACTATAGTGGAAAACCACTGAAATAAGTGTCGTTGGCTTTTATACTGGTCGTAATTTCCGGCAAATCATATTTAGTCAAAGAAAACAGCAACATTTTAAGGCCCTTGTAGTCGGGCTTCTTAGCATGAAATACGGTCCTATCCGGCAGAAAGCATGAAACTTGGCATGCTTATAGCTTTTATATATGTGCTTCGATGTAGAAGGAGAAACACGTTGACAACTGATGGTTTCTTCTACTTTGAACCATAGAACGAGGATTTCTGTAAACTATCTCTGAGCAAAATGTTTATCCTTATAATACAGGATAACGGTACGATTGACAAATAAATGTAATCATATTAAATGTCAGTTTTGCAACACTGCACAAAAATTTTAAAAAATGCCTATTTGCAGGTCCCGAACAAAAGAAATTGTATATAGCCAGTTTTTTGTATATTAAGTTTTAAGTTTAGATTTTATCACATTGGTTTAATAAAAACGTTATTTTAATTAGTCTGCCCGAGTGCCTCCTGGAGAGGCTAGGGCAGTGCTAGGCCTTCCAAGGCGGCTTAGAGGCGTTGAGAGTCCGCCTCGCAGTCCTGTCGCGCGGCTTGTCGGCGCGGTCGCTGGTGGGCTCCTCCGCGGGCTCGGGCTCCGGGGCGCGGGGCTCCGGGGCGTGCGGCCCCGGCCCGCCGCCGGCCAGGCCCGAGGGCTTCGTTAGCAACTGCGGACATGGACGGGACATCAGTGCGGACGTTTTATGTATCATGTGGATCTGTTTCAGCACGCGTAATAGAGCGTGAACAAGACAATAGTACATTATGATACAAGTGTGCTATGTTGGTCATTACACTAGAGGCGGTATTATGCGATAAGGAAGCCGAGAGTGTAATCACTAACATATCACAAGAGTTTCATACGACTGTTTTCATCACACTTGCGAGGAAAAAACAAACTTTTTTTGATAATAATCAACCACACAGCGAAAACGGCAAATATTTGCGGAAAATGGCGCCCAAACCAGCAATGCGCGCGCAGGTTAACATTTACTTCAGCGGCATAAGAACTCTTTGTTGGTATTACAAAAAAACTGTAAGTATTACCCGGCTATATTAAGAGTGCTTCGTATACATACGTCTAATTGCAGTCACGTACAAACTTGACTTTACCGGGTTATACCTATTATAGCACTAGTGCCGTAATGTAAAGTAAAAAGCACGCGTGCGTAATAGCTTGGATTATGAGCCTAAAACCGATGTAATAAGATCCACTATAATACGAGCAACTGTGATGAAAATTATATTTCTTTCTTTGAAAGAGCTCATCGGTACGAATTCTGGATAGTCAACTTCATATAAATTAATAACTTAACAGCTATTCTTAATCTTAAAGGGCCCGGGGGGATTCGAACCCGCGACCACAAGGGCGGACCCAGGGGTGGGGCACAAGGGCAAATGACCCGCCCAAAACGGTTTAAATATAACAAAGAACTGGGAGATTTATAAGATACCGTTTTGATAACATTTGTTTCTTTTTGCATAAAAAACATGTAATTTCTCATAATTTATTTTTTATGTGATTGAATCAGGCGTTACTTTGCGGAAGTTCGTCTTAATCAAACTGTTATGTATCTCTAGTGTATATTTTTTATTAAAAATAAATATATACAAATAATAATAAATATATATATATATATATATATATATATAATACTATAATATATAATATATATATTTTTTTAAATTGTTTTAGCCAATATTAATTG
This sequence comes from Erannis defoliaria, assembly GCA_905404285.2. Classification (NCBI taxonomy): domain Eukaryota; kingdom Metazoa; phylum Arthropoda; class Insecta; order Lepidoptera; family Geometridae; genus Erannis; species Erannis defoliaria. The sequence continues at coordinate 1,517,249 of FR990077.1, read as the reverse complement.
ATTACAGATTTAAAAATTATTTGTTTTCAGATTAAATATATCATTTCTTTCAGATTAAATAAATTAATTGTTTCAGGTTTAATAAATTTATAATTCAGATTTTCTTTCAGATTTAATTCATTATTTGGTTTAGCCTTTAATACCTTTTTTATTACAGATTATTAGCTCCTTATTCTTATTAGTACTCCATACGATAGTACAGCGGAAATACACTAGAGATGCAGTTTTCAGCAGTTGGATTTATTTTTTATTAAAAGTATGTTTTATAGTTATTCTTGTTTATGTCATTGCAAAAGGTTCGATCCGAAAGACAGCATAGGACAATACTATGAGGGAACTTGGCATATGGCCCATGTGCCCCTCCCAGAAATAAGTCCTGGATCTGCCCTTGCGCGACCTCTATGTTTTTAGAGTCGCGATAATCTGACCAGTTTGGAGTTTTGGCGGAAACACGGAAAAATCATGTCGTAGCATTCTATTAACTTCTTAAACTTACGCGAATTAATGATAAAAAATGGTGGTGTTTTATTCATTTAGTGTTGAATTACTTGCACGAGTGTGGGCAAGTGATATGATGTGTTGAAACATGTCTTTTCGTGTTGTTTTCAAAACTCCGTAAAAGCTCATAGTAATGTCGCCTCAACTTTAGTAAGGCATGACTTGGACTCGACTATGACTAATTTTGGTGTGACTAACTGTTATATCATGACATATTTGACTTGATTTTAATATAAAAACTTGAAAATTTATAAACTTGACACTGGCAGAATGCACAACGTGCGATGCCAATAACTAAGAAAATAAATACTGACCAGTTTGACGTAATGCTGCAGCTCGGAGTCGCTGAGCGCCTCGAAGTCGATGGCGGGCCGCTCGCGGGAGAGCGCCTTGTCCGCGAACGTGGGCATCGTCAGCGGCGGGATCCGGGGCGGCGCGTAGTCCTGCGCCTGCGCCGCCGGCGACGACACTGCGACCACAACACTCTCGTTACATCACTGCGACTCCACCACGCTGTGCAGCTGTGCTAGTAGGTTAGTGTGTACCGCTGTGGGGCCGGGGCAGGTCCAGCGAGGACACGTGCCCGCCGCTGGTGAGGATGAGCAGCGCCTGCCGCCACTGCGACTCCATCACGCTGTGCAGCTGCGACGCGATCTGGCCTCGGCGCCGCTTGTACGACTCCAGTTTGTTCTGAAAACACACATCACTGATCACTCTCTCATCCAGTTTGTTCTGAAAACACACATCATTGATCACTCTCTCATCCAGTTTGTTCTGAAAACACACAACACTGATCACTCTCTTATCCAGTTTGTTCTGAAAATACACATCACTGATCACTCTCTCATCCAGTTTGTTCTGAAAACACACACCACTGATCACTCTCTCATCCAGTTTGTTCTGAAAATACACATCACTGATCACTCTCTCATCCAGTTTGTTCTGAAAACACACACCACTGATCACTCTCTCATCCAGTTTGTTCTGAAAATACACATCACTGATCACTCTCTCATCCAGTTTGTTCTGAAAACACACACCACTGATCACTCTCTCATCCAGTTTGTTCTGAAAATACACATCACTGATCACTCTCTCATCCAGCATCTTGGGGTGATCATTGCGGTTTTTATATACTGTTGGGTGTACCTAGGTATGTCCTAAAACTGCATCCAGCACCACCGGAGGACAGGCAGCAGCGTCCTCTCGGTTAACGGTAGCGAGCATTCTGCGATCTCCAAGCCGCCTGCCAAGCGTGGGGGGCAACACCTCCCTATTAAGGGGTAGGTCTTCGTTCGTCAAGCAGTGGACGCATCCTGGCTGATAATGTAATATACTGTTCGAGGGTTCGGAGAACGGGCAGCAGCGTCCTCTCGGTTTACGTGGAGATTATGGCAGCAACCCCTATCAGCGGGAAGCCTTCTTCCAGCAATAGACGTATTCTGGCTGATGGATGTATAACATTTATAACATCAGGTGGACATTTCACATCAGCATTAGCTACTTCTCTGTCATCAAGTAAGCTAGTATATCGCTGCGAACTAAGACCACGCGATCCCCATATCTGGCCCCTTGACCAATTTTTCTCATATTCAAATTTGATAAATGTATTCACGAACTACTTGCTCACAGAATTTTATAAAGATCGGATCAACACGGTTTGCAAGCTATCGTCGAATCGTGTTCGTTGCGCGTCCGTCACGTGTTCGTTACGCGTCCGTCACGTGTTCGTCACGTGTCCGTTGCGCGTCCGTCACGTGTTCGTTGCGCGTCCGTCACGTGTTCGTTACGCGTCCGTCACGTGTTCGTTACGCGTCCGTTGCGCGTCCGTCACGTGTTCGTTACGCGTCCGTCACGTGTTCGTTGCGCGTTCGTCACGTGTTCGTCACGTGTCCGTTGCGCGTCCGTCACGTGTCCGTTGCGCGTCCGTCACGTGTTCGTTACGCGTCCGTCACGTGTTCGTCACGTGTCCGTTGCGCGTCCGTCACGTGTCCGTTGCGCGTCCGTCACGTGTTCGTTACGTGTTCGTTACGCGTCCGTCACGTGTTCGTTGCGCGTCCGTCACGTGTCCGTTGCGCGTCCGTCACGTGTTCGTTACGCGTCCGTCACGTGTTCGTTGCGCGTTCGTCACGTGTCCGTTGCGCGTCCGTCACGTGTCCGTTGCGCGTCCGTCACGTGTTCGTTACGCGTCCGTCACGTGTTCGTTGCGCGTTCGTCACGTGTTCGTCACGTGTCCGTTGCGCGTCCGTCACGTGTCCGTTGCGCGTCCGTCACGTGGTCGTTACGCGTCCGTCACGTGTTCGTTACGCGTCCGTCACGTGTTCGTTACGCGTCCGTCAAGTGTTCGTTACGCGTCCGTTGCGCGTCCGTCACGTGTTCGTTACGTGTTCGTGACGCGTCCGTCACGTGTTCGTTGCGCGTCCGTCACGTCTTCGTCACGTGTTCGTTACGCGTCCGTCACGTGTTCGTTACGCGTCCGTCACGTGTTCGTTGCGCGTCCGTCACGTGTTCGTTACGCGTCCGTTGCGCGTCCGTCACGTGTTCGTTACGCGTCTGTCACGTGTTCGTTGCGCGTCCGTCACGTGTTCGTCACGTGTCCGTTGCACGTCCGACACGTGTCCGTTGCGCGTCCGTCACGTGTTCGTTACGTGTTCGTTGCGCGTCCGTCACGTGTTCGTTGCGCGTCCGTCACGTGTTCGTTACGCGTCCGTCACGTGTTCGTTACGTGTTCGTTACGCGTCCGTCACGTGTTCGTTGCGCGTCCGTCACGTGTCCGTTGCGCGTCCGTCACGTGTTCGTTACGCAATCGTCACGTGTTCGTCAAGTGTTCGTTACGCGTCCGTTGCGCGTCCGTCACGTGTTCGTCACGTGTTCGTTGCGAGTCCGTCACGTGTTCGTTGCGCGTCCGCCACGTGTTCATTCACGGCGCGCCCGCTCCGCTTTGTAAACGCTCGCATACCGCAGCAGCAGATAGCAGTCTAAGAGACCTTCCCTTCGCTTCGGTCAAAGTCTACTTACCTCAAGTAATCCAATTTTCTCGCTAGCCTGCGCTAACTGCAGTCGGTATAACTTTATTTCCTCCCTTTGCTTTTCTTCTAAAACATTCACTTCCAGTTTATGCCTGAAAAATGGTAAACATGCTTAGCTTTCATACAAGTTAAAATGGATTTGTGGTCTATTTTAATAAAATAACTACCATTGCAACCTAAAATTTGTCCGTCGCCTAACAGAATATTGATCATCCTTTCAACGCCGTCATTATTAGTTTTTATTTACGACTGCAGGACTCTCTCCTGCACGCCTCTTCTCTTCCAACCTAACGTATGCCACTGAGCTTGGTCGACATCATTGCCTAAACCAATTTTGCCTGCCGTCGTCATTCCACCTAGCTTTTGCTTAAACGCAATCTGCACTCCTAAACTCGTCTACCTCAGCGATTATCATATGACTCACTGCCACTTACTAATTCTTTGAGTCTTTCTTTCTGTCTTTTTTCTTTTTTGCTATTTCATTGTAGTGGTAGGACTCTATTGCAATGTCCGCCTGGAGAAGTACCACGCCTTTGCCAGTTATCCAACCGCCAAACAATAGTGTTCAAGCATTACTGTGTGTCGGTTTGAAGCGCAATGTTACCAGAGAAATGACTGGGCATGAACACATTTCACATCTAATATCTCAGGGTGACGAGCACAGTGCAGTGCGGCGCAGGATTTTCCTCGCAAGTTCCCAATTCTGGCACTGCTACTGCTATGGGCAGGCGTGACGCTTACCACCAGGCGAACGTCTCGATCGTCTTGTCCATTGAAAACAAAAACTTTAATTGATAATTCTGTTGTTAGTACTACGTCAGATGACTTCGTTCCAAGATCTCTTACTGTTCTTCTATCCGGGACAACTGCTTGTTGAAGTTGTCGAGCAGCCCCGCCTCCTTGACCCGGGCCTCCTGCTCCATCTCCCGCTCGGTGCAGTCGAGCTGCTTCTGGAACTCCTGCAGCTTGCTCATCACGGCCTCCTCCAGCTGCCTCTGGTAGTGGCACTTGAGCTCGCTCTTCTGCATCTCCAGGTGCTTGCGGAGGGACTTCACTTCGCTGTCCAGGGTGTCCTGTACGTACGATACAGCTTATCAAACAACTGTATGAGGTTTTATTATGAAATCTGAGGAGCGCGCGCGGCCGGCTGTATTCACTCCTTAAAAAGGTCACCGTATCCGGTGATGATTCCAAACCGGTGCGTCGGTCGTTTTTTTTTTTTTTCATTAGAAAGGGATTAGAGTCTTTTAATATACAATGTGTAACAAAAAGGTTCAACAATACTGAAGGGCATGGGCTACTCATCATTATGAACAACTTATTCTTTAGGAAAGATTAGAAATGCAGAGTAGTGGTCCTCATGCAATGGCTATTAAAATTTTCAATAAATTACCTAACGACTTAAAGAGTGAAAACGAACATAGTTTTGCGATTAAATTAAAAAACTTGTTAATAAAAAAATTTTATTATTCCTTAATAGACTTTTTAGACGACAAAACATTATAAATGAATCAAGCAGAAAACAGATCGGTCCGCTCCACACTTAATTGCCATACCCTTATTTGGGTCATTATGTTTATGTTATTATTATTAATTTTACATAATCTATAATGTGCAATAAACGATTTGACTTTGACTTTGACTTTAGGGCCAACCTTGAAATCGCGAAATAAAAATCAGCTGTTCCAAACAAACAGTTCATTGGTTTATTGCTGTTCCTTACAAAATGTAAGGAACAGCTGATTTCGCGATTTCAAGGTTGACCCCATAGTAAAAGTTGTTCATAATGGTAAGTACATATATACCCCTCCGTATTATTGAATCTTTTTGTTACACATTGTATATAACTTGCGTATTTTACAATAATGGGAAACATTAGAAGTGGTCATTGACCGGTGTCGGCTCTTCCGTCGCGTCGCGTGACGTCATCATGCATGTCGATTCAGAGCAACCGTTTCCGATGCGTACAAAGTACAAATTTGCTTGCACGGAATGTGATCTGAGATTATAGGTAATAAGAGAGATAATTTATAAGGGAATGTGTTTTCTAACCTGGGTATGTCCTTAAACTGCAACCAGACCCACCGGAGGACGGGCAGCAGCGTCCTCTTGGTTAACGGTGGTGAGCATTCTGCGATCCCCAAGCCGTCTGCCAAGCGTGGGGATTATGGCAACACCCCTCTATAAAGGTCCTCGTCCAGCAGTGGACGTTTTATGGCTGATGACGTGCCGTTTTTTCTATACTTTACTATTGTTATTCTATGCTATCGTGTGGGAAATAAAAACTGACTCACACATTTCTCGAGTAATTCACTGGTTTGGTTCTGTTTCTCGCATAGCTGACGCTCGGTCATGTTGCATCTCGCTCGCTCTTCGTTCACCTTCTCTTTCAGGAGGTCCCGTTCTTGTGTCAAGATGCCCGCGTCATCGGAGAGGGACTGGATCTTACGAGTTAGTTCGGAGATTTTGAGTTTGGATTCCTCATGGTCTAATCTTTCCTGATAATAAAAAATATTAATGAAAAATCATTAATTTTTTTTGGCTCCGTATTTAACGGACTATCAGGGTAAATGATGATGTTTGCAGAACGTCGGCACGTGAAAACGTCTACATGGTGACAATGTCTTGAGTGGCAAAACGACTTACTAGTAAAACGTCCAAAATGTGAAAACGTACATTATACAAAAAGTCAGAGACAGCCATAGGCCAGTCATATAAGGAAATTCATCTGGGAAAGTTAAGACTTGTTTTTGTAGTGGTAGGACTCTACTGCAGAGACCGCCTGGGGAAGTACCACACCTTTGCCAGTTATTCAACCGCCAAGCATCAGTGTGCAAGCATTACTGTGTTCCGGTTTGAAGGGCAATGTTACCAGAGAAATTACTGGGTATGAAGAGATTTAAACGAGCGCAGTGCAGTGCAGTGCAGGATTGTGTCCGCAAGTTCACAGTTCTGGCACTACTACTGTTAGTGGCAGGCGTGACGCTTACCACCAGGCGAACATCTAGGTCGTCTCGTCACTTGAATGTATAAAAAAAGGCAAGAATCCAAAAATGTATACCTTTGTTTTGAAGTTTTGAAGTTTTGAAAGTTGGCTCATAAGTCTCATAGTACCTGGTGTCCGAAACTTGAGTTATTCGAGATCAAAGTTCGCGAAAACTGAAATCTCGGTTTCTACGCATAATATCTATTTGCATTTTCTTGAAACTTGTAGCACACAAAATTCTCTACAAATTTGATTAACATATTTGTTTTTATAGAATTAATAGTTTTTGAGATAGAGCGCGAAGAATGCGGAGCGCTCAGCTATACATAGCATAATGCAAGGCCAATTACTGTTAATCCCCTTGACAATTTAAACATTAATAAACATTAATAACTGTCAATAATTTCAAACATTGGGATTGACAGTTGACCTTGCATTATGCTATGTATGGCTGAGATTCTTCTTTGGATTTTTTACCTTTTGATTTTTATGGGGTTTCATGACAAAAGACAATGTGACCGGATTCCTTTTGCCTTCACCTTAGACCAGGTTTTTAGAGATGGGTTATTTTATTTGTAGAAATTGTAACTGTTATACAAAACTTATAATGTAATTGTAATTATTATGTTTAGTTTTTTTTTTTTAATATTTTAGGTACATAAATAATAAATTAAATAATATAATTAAATATAATTAGTAAATTAAATTAATACGGAGCTCACCTTTTCTAAAGCATTTTCTAAATTCTTAACACAGTCTGTTGACTGCTTGTTCAGTCTCATAACGGTTTCGTAGTTTTCTTTCAGTACTTCTATATCTTTATCTTTACTACTGATAATATCTTCCTTGGCTGTCAGCAACTTTTCCGTAGATTCTTGTATTTCTTTCTTTTCTGATATGAGCTGTTTACATTTCTCCTGGTAGTCGTGGGCTAGGTCTAAGGTTTTGTAGAGCTCGGCTTCGAAGTGATTGGTTTTCTGAAATATGTAGGATAACAATTTTAGTACCTACTACCAGAGCCACATAGTCTCACACTATCAGTATCACTTATTGTGTGCTGATGTCGCAGAATAAATTATTTTCTTTCATTTCTTTCTTTCTTTCTTGTTTCTATCCTACAAGTTCTGTCCTATCCTACAAGACTGTTCAAAATATAGCAAATGCAAATAGGGAAAAGTTATATTATATTTATAATTCAACCAACTTCGAACTTTTATGAGACTACCTCGAGAGAACCCTATTACAAACAAAAAAAATATTTCTATAATCGGAACATTAAAAAAAAAACTTAGTCGAACATCCTCCTTTTTTGAAGTCGTAAAATCCAAACAAAAAATGCAATCGTTATTTATACCTTTATTAGTAGGTTAGTAGGTATTTACTGGAATTAGATTGATCCAGATCACATGTCTAATAAATCAGAAAGCAAGAGAGGAAGTTTTATTGGTAAAGTTTGTGTGATTAACATTAATCAGAGCATTGGTAGATCTGCTGCCAGGCAGATTGAAGATATTGTCACCATCGCAGGACTAACCGACCGAAACAGACCGAGGTGAACAGCAGAGCAAGAGAAAGTCCTATAGTGAAATAAGTGTGGATGATAATGATGAGTTCAACATTAACAGCCGGAAGACGTCCACTGTTGGACCAATGCCTCTCCCTTAAAGGGAAGTGTTGCCATAATCCCCACGCTTGGCAGGCGGCTTGGGGGTTGCAGAATGGTTACCGTCGTTAACCGAGACGATGCTGCTGCCCGTCCTCCGGTGGTTCTGGATGCAGTTTTAGGACACACCCAGGTATGATGAGTTAGTGTGAAGTTAATCAACAGGTATCAGCAGCTAGCTTTACCTTTTGTGCATCATCAGCAACTATCTTGAAATTCTCCACCTCTCTGCACATCTTTTCCAATGCAGACCTGTGCCGTTCTTCTGCCTTGTCCAAGCTACTGGTGATTCTCAGCCAGGCGTCCTTGAGGCGAGCGATGGCAGAGTCTTTAGCTCGATCTACTTTCAGAGCTACAGCTAGCTTCTCTTGCTGGTCGAGGAGCTTTTTCTGAAGCTGCTGAATAAGGGCTTCACAGTGCTGAAAAATGTAGTAGTTTGGATAAATTTGACAGGTTGAAGGGATAGGTATAGTATTTATCACAACTCTAAACTTTGCAGGAAGCCAGTTTGATCGGATATTGGGTATAATAAAAAAAAACCAGACTAATTATCCATAAGTACAGTGTTAGTAGTAGTGTTAAACCTATGATATTATTTTAGTAGTAGTTGTAGTAGGAAGTAAAATTATAGATAATATTTTTCCAGCAAGAGATTGATACACACTCAATTGCAAGTATAAATAGTTACAACTGAGTGTATATCCATCCAGTGCTGTACAAGCCGGCTATCAAGTAAGCTATATTATCCAATAGGACAGGATTATGAAAATAAAACTCAGTATTACGAGTTTTGTATACTAAAAATATTGCTGCAGTATTAAAGCTACTTTATTCCAGGTAGAGAAATTATAACAGAACTTGAACAAAAATGTGCACATTGAAAAATGTAAAAAATGCAAGCATTGCCTAAAATAAGAGCTGGCTCTCTCTTACACATATATCACAGAAAGATATTTTTAAATGCTTGTGATAATTAACACGGATTTCCACTTAGTTTAGTGCAAGAGATTTGCTCTTACCTCTCTTTTCAGTCTTTCTTCCTCCAACTTAATATTATCGATCCTATCTGCTCTGTCCCCTCTTTCTCCCCACAAATCACTCAAACTCAACAGTTCTGTATCAATGGAATCTATCATTTTATGCTGCATTGCCGTCATCTTAATACCTTCCTTTTGATCAAGGGAATAAGGTCTCATTTGCGGCATTTTAAATTCTTCTTTAGATAGATAGCTATCTGAGCTTTGAGTTGCCCGACTGTTTTGGGCTTTATACTGTTCCAGGACTTTTGTAGCTCGGTCATATATTTTGTTAGACGACGGCCTGAAAGTATCCAAGTAACTTTGAGTTGTAGTTGCAGGTTTCTTTGGTGTAGACGTTGGTTGAACTTTTGTTTCTGAGAAACTCAGGCGTCTTATGCTTGGAGATTTAATTTCTTCTCTCCTTGTTTTTAAATCATATTTTGGGGCCTCAATAGGCTTGTCTATACCTTCACTGTAGTGTTTACTGGTGGATTGTAGAGATTCGCTTAATTGGCTTTTGTAAGTGTTTGTAGGCACAGATTTTTCATTCTGCTGCGGTGGGTTGCCTTTCACTAAGTAAATGTACTTATCCAACACACTACTGGAAACTATTCTACCGCTGGGAAGTTTTATTTGATCATCATCTATGCTTGATGGTTTTGAATCCAGTTTTTGTGTTATGTAGTCACCTGCAGCTTTAATTAAGTTTTCTGGAGTAAAACTGTCATATTGGTCCTTGAATTTTGTTTCAGGACTCTCGTAAGATTCTACTTTGGTGAGGAATTCGTCAATTTCGTTTAACAAAAGCTTGTCGTTCTTCTTGCTGGGTGTAGAAACAATACTACTGATGTCACCGTCCATGCTTCTTGTATCATTGACAGTATCTGAATTCTTCTGGTAATGTGTTATTTTGTCTAATTTCAACGAAGGTACAGATTGGCGAGTACTTACAGAATCAAGGCTAGTAAGCGACCGATCGCGCTTACACTCTTTTCTTTGTATTTTACGACGTCTTCTTCTCGGAAATGTATAGGATTTACGGTCTAAGCTGTGATCGTCGAAACTATCGGTCGTATCCAATGTTTTATGTCTCGTTTTTCGTCCAATACTCGACAAATTATCACTGCTATATTCTAAGCTTTCTAACCTCGATTCTAACGTGTGAACTTGATTGACTAACTTATCAAGAACTTGGGCTGTACATGAAACTGGTTTGTGTACGACGGTTCTAGAAGACTCTAGTAAAGAATCTTCAGATCCTGAGCTGTGTACGAGGAAGAAATTTGGCGGAATTAACAAGAGAACATCGGTGTCGTCGGTCTCACTCATTACAGCAGTATATTAATTCATTTGCGGTAGTAAAATATTGTGCCATTATACAACTTCTAGAAATCCTTTTACACATCGGTCGATGTTAGAGATAAATCAGTTATCTCCAAAGCTTCTAAAGTCCAAACCAAATCTTATTGTTGTTGCTGGCGGGGCGGCGCGCTCAAAGAATACGATAATATATACTCTACCGAGGGCGCGCTGGTTTTGTATTTGTAAGTATTTTGTATTTTCTTTTCCGTAACTACAGCAATGCAATGGAATTCCGTAAATACAAACACAAACAAATGTCAATCTTACTTACGTCAACGTCAAACCACGTAGTGTTTTTTTTCTACTTAGTTATTGGCATCGCAAGTTGTGCATTCTGCCAGTGTCAAGTTTATGAATTTTCAAGTTTTTTTACTAAAATCAAGTCAAATATGTCATGAAATCACAGTCAGTTACACGAAATTAGTCATATTTAAGTCCAAGTCATGCCCTAGTAAAGTTGTGGTTTACTATGAGCTTCTACGGAGTTTCGAAAACAAAACGAAAAGACATGTTTCACCACATTTAATCACTTGCCCGCACTCGTGCATGTAATTCAACACTCAAAACACCACCATTTTTAATCATGTACAGTCTTACTTAAAAAAACTTCTCAACCGTTAATCAACTACTCTCTCACGTGCAAGAAAAAGACAGAGAAGTTTAAGCAGTGACTAAGTTTTGAGCGGCGTTTTTAAGTCAGGCCGTAATTCGCGAAAAAACATAAGTTTAAGAAAATAATAGAATATAACGACATGATTTTTCCATGTTCCCGCCAAAAACCCACTTAGGTTGTGTTTAATCTCTCTATGCGTCAAACACTCAGTCGTACTTGCCAGGTTTTATTGTCAGATTATTAAGCGTTTTTTTTTTGGAATGACTGATGCTGTTCGCCTCAGATGGCCTCTACAGCGTCACCGGACTTTAGGCAAGCGCAAATGGCGCTCGACCTAGTTTTAGGTTAAAGGCGACTAGCTCAAGGGCACCTCAGACGGTACGAACCTCGGCTTTGCCGTCGCCGGGAGTGGGGTCAGACTTGCCCTGGCACCCCAGAAGGGGTATGCCCTGGGGCCCTAGTAGGTTGATCTGGTTGACTATTTGGAGAGAATCTAACCGATCTTCTGACAGATCTGGGGAGTCCGCCGGCGAGGTTGGTGCGTGTTTGTGTGCCTCTGGTAACCGGCGCCTATACCAAAAACGGAATAATACTTCTTGTTGCTAGGAGTGCGGATCGGGCGAGCCCAGCGCCGCATTTTACCCCATGCCCCATGCTCAGTCTATATAGGTAGGTACAGTGCCCGGCAAATATTTTGAGCCAAAAGCAACGTAGTGGGGGTATGTTTGCGCATGTACACCTCTGTACATAATAATGATCACTGTGGACGTCGAAAAATGTAAATAGTTTATCTAAGTAAAACCTCAAAAATATACATTATTTACCGACATAGCTCGCAAGGTTTGCAAGTTGAAGTGGCAATGGGCAGGCCACATCGCTCGAAGAACTGACAACCGATTGGGAAGAAAGGTTCTTGAGTGGCGACCGCGAACCGGAAGACGCAGCGTAGGAAGGCCTCCCACTAGGTGGACCGACGACATTGTAAAAGTCGCGGGCAACCGGTGGATGCAAATGGCAGGTTGTCGTACAGTGTGGCCTTCGTTTAGCAGTGGACGTCTCAGGGCTGATGATGATGATGATGATAATTTTTTTTACTATTTAAAAAAAACTTAAAACCCTCTACTTAAACTAGATTTAAATGTCAATTTTAGTAGCTCTACGTCTTCACTACTACGTGTTCTTTCAAAGAAACTCGGAGTCTTTGCTTTGTTTTATGATGCGTTTATGTTTTGTTTTGTTTTGTTTTATGACTGACAGACGCTTTTTTGGTCTTTTTTATAGTTTCGGTTTCTTTTGTAGATCCCTGCTTCATGTAACAGTTGTAATGTTCTTCTATTTTCATCATCATTATCATTCATAACCATCTTTTGTAAAAAAATATGTAAACTTATTTTTTCCTTTATCATAACTTTTTGGCCTTCGTGTTCGGCAGCCTCGCAAGTAAAAGATTCAAATTTATTAAATCGAGTAGAAAGAACTGTCACCCTAGTCCTAGAGAAAGGACGGCAGTCTGAAGTATAACGTAGTGTTAAATTATCTTTGGTCTGAAGCAGCAGGCTAATCATCAACTAATCATGTAACTGTGCGGCAGAGAAACTTTACTACTTAGTAGAAATCTAGGGCACGTGACCACCTAGTTATTTCTTGCTCCCACACTTTGTGTTGCCACAATAAAGAATAGAATAAAAAAAGAATAATAGAATAAAGAAAGAATAGAATAAACTAGCCTCCATAGCTCGAAGGTATAGAAAGGCAAAGAGCATGGAAACTGTAAAGGGTTCCGTCATACTTATAATTTTTAATACATAACTTAATAATAGTTTCAAATGTTCTGACAAACTATTTGGTTTCTCTGTGTACGGTTGGAGGTTTTTTATAGTATGATTTTTATTTTTACTTTTACTATATTAATAACATAAAGGCATGTGACATTATACCTACATTAGGCCAGTTTATACAAGAAGTTATGGGGAATGTGTGTGTACTACTAGGCCACCTGCATATGGGAAATGTCCTAAGCCTTTTATTAGTATCAATAATAATTAAGGTCGAATAACGTATTAAATATTACGCATAATTGTACTGTAACTAAATCAATCCACTTAAAAGCGATAACTTAACAATCATTCCATAAGTTTTTTTTAAGTTTTCTATTAAAAGTCTTACAGCGGCAGCGTAGGCTATCAGCGCAACCGCCATAGCATGGTCATTGCAGTTCTCAATATTGGGAGTGTCGGTAGATTTCAATTTTTTCAGTTGGAAACATCCACTCGGTTGTTGGTACGCGAGGAAGCTGAGTAGCCAGGATCGCCGCAGGAATTGGGCGTTGCCGTCTAAAGCGCAGAACCCAACTGAAAATACAACGTATTAGTATAGAGAAAAGCCGAAACACCCCAAAAAGTTTATATTTCAAAGAAAAATAATATAAAAAAATAAATCTTAAGTATTTAAAGTTCGCAAAGTTACGCTATTGCTAAGTTGGCCTGTTGTTCCCACAAAATCATGGTCACCTTAACGCAAGCTGTTTGTTTACGCACACGGCGGCGATGCGCCGCCGCCGCATCAAAAGGTTGCCGCCGCAGCGGCGATCTATTGATTTGCGTTGCTAATAACTGTGTCCAAATTGCACTGTTTTTTAAACATTTTTGGGACAAAATGTAACGTGGTGCAAAAACTATACTAATCGATTCTCCTAGTGATTCTGAACAAACTACTTTCAGGTTTGCACTATACTAAAAATAACGTTGTATAAACAGGTACGTAGCAGCGTCCCGTGGTACCTATCATTTGTTATCTTACTGGAACCTTCTTACTTGGATAAATGCCTATAAGTATTAATTCAGGCCATAAACTATGCATGGAGGAAAGGCGCGTAAACTGATAAACTTACTTTGCTCCAGCGGTAAATCCGCTATTTGAAAACCGTTCGAAGCAATGTACTCCACCTCTCTGTAAATTTTCTCACAGAAATCAATTCTGTAGAGTTGGTCCTCATGAGCGGAAAATATCGCACAGTTACGGCTGAGTCGAGCGTGTACAAGCAATATTAGCCTGAAATAAAATAAATTTATACCTAGATAAGTAAAAACAAAGTACCTAAATAAGTAGTTTTTATGCCACACAGATGGCATTAGGTACAAAATGAATGCAAAACTAGACACAACTTTTATAAGTTCATATAATTTGTATATTTACATCGTCATAATCATTTCACCAGTTTTCTCAATTTTGCGTTACAATCTATCAGGCTTGTAATACCGAGCATCTGTACTTAATGTATTGCAATTGCAACTTACCTATGAACTAGCCAATAACCGAAATCAGTACCATTTATAATTGATTTATAACATTCATTAGGCAGTTCACAACGCAAAATATCCTCTGAGAGGTTTTCTTCACTTTCCACCAATGATCTCATGCATTTGTCTGAAACAATCTTTGTATGACCGTCTTGGTAGATCGTCACTTTCAAGCTCTCTATTAGTAGTGGTTCACTCACCAGACTGGCTTGGGCTAGGTATTCCTTTTTCTATGGCATCTACAGTACTTATGTACCTGTCCCACTGAGGATACTCACCATGTGCGTACGTCTTTTTCAGCAAATCAAAATTGAGCTTTCGCATCCGTTTCGACCACGACGTGGCGTTCGAAGCTAGAGCAGCAACTAAAAAATATATAATTTATGCGTGCGTTAGATGGTACAGTGCAACCAACTTATCTGTAGAATGTTGCGATGGCGCCACAATCGAAAAGTATTGCCACCTATTACAAAAATAAACAACTTCTGTCTTTTATAATACTCGTAACTACATGATGAGATATTTACGGCCTTACTTAAAAACGCCGCACAAACTTAATTACTGCTTATGATACTCTGTCAACTTCTCTCTGACGTGAAGTGTGACGTGCAGGAACAAGACGGAGAAGTTTAAGCAGTGACTAAGTTTGAGCAGCGTTTTTAAGTAAGGCCGTTAAAAACATGCCTTCAATTATAGTTCGCCTCCTTGCTCTCTAACAACAACAAAATGACGTTTTCAAAATGGCGTCAGTAGTTCCGCTTTTGGCCGTTCTACAGATAAGTTGGTGGCAGCGTAGGCACGTGCCATACAGTAACATTACAAGCGTTTTTACCAAAGCAACATTGGTATTTTATTGCTATAGAGTAGTCTTAGTGTGAAGTGATAACTAAATGGTAACATCAGATAAAAGTGTGTCATAGTCGTGCCTCAGATTTCTCACTTTGATGTTTTCGTAGATATGTAGTGTAAAATTATAAAAAGTGTTGATATATTGTTGGTACCTGACAGTTGCTTAACATAAACTGTAAAAGGAACTAATTGTAATACTTACTTTTTTGGTAGTTATAGGATAATCTCAAAAATTTGTAAAATTTAAACAAAAAATCAAGATTCGATAGGTATATCAGCATGCTTAATATAGCTATGGGAGTAAAGATGTACTCGTACTTACTGGCTTTTTTCAATTTACCACCCTTCGCAGAATTAAATTCAGTTTGTAGTTTATCAGCTCGCGTCAACAAGTTTTTAAAATCAATTCGTATTGATTCTGGTATAGCGTCATCTGTCGCAAATGGTCCCAAATGCACTAAAACACAAGTATAAGTTAAATTTTAAATTAAACCATAAATAATTTTAGTTACTATTGTGTTTCCATTTAATATTGTTGAATTCTATTCTATTAAACGGAAACTTACCGCTTGTAAGAAACAATCCATGAACTAAGTTAATAGATAAAATAGTTTTATTTTGTTCACAAAAATCAACTATACGATTCAACAAAGGTAAATAAACCATCAAATCTATATATGACGGTACGTCATGTTTTATTATTTCAAGATTTTCGGGTCTAATGTACGAATTTTCATGGTGTACATATCCATACATGTATATAGATAATGCCATGGCCGGAAGATATAGAAACACAAGACTTGAATTCAGAGAAATAGCCATGATTTACAAGATAAATAATATCTATTTTACCAATGTTATAACAGTGACTGCGAGAGCGGTCCGAGTTCTAATAAAAACTGTTTTTTACCAGTGATCTCTGAGCTTGTATTGCTTTCACGATAACATTAATATTATGTGTGCTCAGTGGGCCATGGGATTGGGATTACTAAAAAGAGAAATAAACTGTAGACTGTAGTCGTCGTTGTGTAGTAGACACATCTAGATACTTACATCTTGAGAGAAGTTTCAAAGCTGAGGATTTTTAGAATTCATTTTCTCTTTTAACTTATAATAATATAATTTAAAATGTATTAATGAACTTACATACCTAAGTTATAAGGTAATAATTATTATTTATTTATTTATTCATTTATAGGCTTGCGTTTGTCCGCTAACTCGCCTGATGCGCGCAACCAATATAAATGAGTGACATTTTTATTAAACTAATAATAATTCGTATTTAATAAGTCACACACAGCGAAAACTAATAAGTGCTTTGAGCGTGAGTGTAACTGCCTTGTCTGCCTTTCTTGTTAACTGCCTTATAGCTCAGTTGGTAGCATGTCTGCCTTCATAGCTGTAGGGCGTGGGTTCGAACCTCATCCAGGACAAAAAAATATGTGACGAACATAGATGTTTGTTCGGTGTCTGAGTGTGTACGGTGTAATATGTATTATATCAGCTATCTGGTTTCCATAATACTAGATATGCTTAGTATGGGGCTCGATGGCGCGTTGCGAAAAATGACCATCAATATTTATATTTATTTATTTATAACTAATAAGTGACTTTTTAAATAAAATAATAATAATAAATGAGCTTGTGAATAGTTAATAAGTGACTTTTTTACTGATACGGATAAATAGAAGTTGGAATAAAAGCCGATGGCAGGTGTTTTATCGTTCTGTTTTAAATCTTCTGTTGTATGGTTTTTGAAAAATGGTCCATCTGCCGTATTATAATAGACAGTGTTTAAAAATTGAAAAATTATTATATATACATAATAATAATAAATATTTATTAATTAATCAAATAATAATAACAAAAAGTGAGAGTAAATAACGTAAAAGTATTTCTTTTCTTTTATTTTCGTTTCTAATATATTCATTATTATTGTTATTTATTATAGCCTTGAAGACGAAGACAGGTGATAGTAATGGCGCGTTTACTAATTCTGATACCTTCCTTTGGCTTACACCCGGTATCCACACCATCAACCGAAGACGTCCACTGCTGGACAAAGGCCTCCCCCTAAATAGGGAGGGGCAGGCAGGCGGCTTGGGGATCGCAGAATGCTCACCACCGTTAACTAAGAGGACGGGCAGCAGCGCGTCCTCTTAGTTAACGGTATACCTTACTATAAATGCTACTACACCATGTACCTGCACCCTTATCATGGACGTTCGCGATTCTGATTGCGATAGCATGCCATCCCGCTCGTACCACCTTACTCGCGCCATGCGTCCTCCCGCTCTCACACGGTCGCAATCAGAATCGCGAACGTCCATGATAAGGGTGCTGTTTCATCTTAAATTTATGTTTTTCAGTAGGAAACAAAAGTCGTCCAGTTAGGTTCGTTCTTTTATGAATCGCGCAATTAAAATATTAGCATTAGGTTTAATAATCCCAGGTTTTGACAAACGATAGTGTAAGATGATTTGCTTTTTTTTTAATGCACAAGAGGCTTTCGTTGCTTTGTTGCCTATTTATAGCAATAAAACAGGTAGAAAAGGTATGAATAATTTTTATTTAGACTTTTTATTTAAGTATAGAAGCATTCTTAGAATTGTACTTAATGAAAAAATCTCAAAATTCAAGTAATGCGCAATCATTCCATCAATTGTTTTAAGCTTTCTAATATAAGTCTTATAGCAGCAGCGTAAGTGGCCAGTGCAACCCCCATAGCATGGTCATCACAGTCTCCTTTATCAGGGATATCGGAAGGTCTCAATTTGTACAGTTGGAAGCAGCCGCTTGGTTGTTGGTACTCGAGGGTGCTGATCAACCAGGACCGGCGTAAGAATTGAGCGTTGCCGTCCAAAGCACACATACCAACTGAAAATAAAAAAGGATTATTTACGTATTTTTTTCGTGATCATATTTTATGTCCTTGTTTTTTTGTTAGCAAGCTTAGTCAAAATTGGTCCTAGAATAAAAGTAGTTTCCCTGTGCGTGTTTAAAAACTATGATTTCTAGCTGATTTGCGTGGCTCGCCCAACTACAAAATTTGATTAAAATTATTTTGCCACGAATGGAAATACAATGATATCTATTGTTTAGTCATTCTCCGTTATTGTACTTACCAAATATACAGGGATATTGGTAACTTGCGCTATGACTTTAGTAGGTACATCAAGACAAACAATTTTTGTTCTAATAGTGGTCATAATGCGTCGAAATATGTTACGAGTACAGTGTACACGTGTCGTTGCGTGTTGTTTTCGGAACTCAATAGATACAAACCTCATGTAAATTTATGCTATTACTTATTTGGCATACTTAAATCATTAGTCTTTTACCATGACCGTTTAAGTTAGGCAATAATATTAACCAAAATGTTTTTTTTTTTTTACATTTACACTGTTATATGTACAATTAGTCGTCGCCATAATCGTCTTCCAAACTTGAATTTTTTTGGCCTTTTTTTACTGTTTGTACAAATTGTCGACGCCATAATCTTCTTAAATGGAAAAAAATATATCATCACGACATAGTTTATATTAGAAATAAAAAATTCTTGTCAGTGAAGCCGGATGCGTGATTTGGTAAATCAGCTCTTACTTTGTTCCAGTGGTAGATCAACTATATCGAAGGCGTTCAATGCAATGTATTCCAATTCTCTGTAAGCTTTTTCACAGAAATCAATCCTGTAGAGTTGGTCTTCATGAGCGGAAAATATTGCACAGTTACGGCTAAATCGAGCGTGTAAAAGCAGTATTAGCCTGAAAAAACGTACAATTTCAAATGTGTTTATTAATTTCATCGTTGTCCCATTCATTTAACATCTTTGGGTAAAATCTTATGTAAGGAATTATATTATTTTCAGGAAAATGCGTAGTCACAGTGCGTGTCAGCCAGCAATTAACGTTTTCTGTCTAATGATGATGAGGATAATGTTGACAAATAATGTAATGCTTGAACGTTCAAGATTCCTTTCTTTACTGTTCAAGTAAATTTTGCAACTTACCTATGGGTGAGCCAATAGCCAAAATCAGTTCCATTCAGAATTGATTCGTAACATTCGTTGGGCAATTCACAACGTAAATTCATATCTTCCGAGAGGTTTTCTTCACTTTCCGCTAAGGCTGCCACACATTTGTCTGAAAAAAGTTTATTTTTATCATAGTTAAACTGCATCCAGACCCACCGGAGGACGGGCAGCAGCGTCCTCTCAGTTAACGGTGGTAACCATTCTGCGATCCCCAAGCCGCTTGCCAAGCGTGGGGATTATGGCAACACCTCCCTTTAAGGGAGAGGCCTTCGTCCAGCAGTGGACGTCTTCCGGCTGTTGATGTGTGATGTGATAGTAAAATTCAAACGTCAGCATCAACATTTTACTTGGTCGTAGATATCACAGAGTTGCTTGTAATATACGGAAAGATAGAGATGCGGTACCTATTCATCGCGGTGTTCCAGCTTCCATTCGGGATGCTCCTTCCACCGGGTGCTTCAAAACCAGCTCAGAGCGTGGTTACAAGAGAATTTGTTTTATGACATTGAAGCTTATTTTAAATATTATTAAAAGAGATTAGCTTAGAGCTTAGAGATTATTAACGATTATAACGATTATTTTTGTAATTATTATTTCATTTCAGTGAGTGATATATGACATACTTGAAATGAAATTTGACTTGTAACTTTGGTGTTATCAATAAACTATTTGTATTTGTATTTTGTTCATCAGGTTCGTAAGATATATTTAGATCGTTGCAACGAGATAAATTACATGTCCAGCAGGCCTAACATGCGCAACGCGAGAAAATTATCTCGATTATACAAAACAGGACAAGGCTACGAATCTGTATAAGTTTGTCTCGTTTTCGCACGACATAAAGACACGACAAAGTTTTCTCGCGGTGCGCATGTTAGCCCTGCAGATGACCCAGGTTTAAACAACTATTATTTAAACATAATGAAATATACACTTATCGGGATAATAGTTATTTTGATTAGGTAAATAGATGATAATTATATTTATTTGCTTGAAATATAAGTAGGGAATGTGAAAAACTCTATTAGATGCTACTTGCATGAATAAAAATCCGTCATATTAACACAACTTCAAAATTACAGTAAAATTTTCTTTGTATTGCTATATTAATAAGTACATAAATAATTTAAAGAAATGAGACCACCTCTGAAGTATGACCTATCAAACAAAAACATAATCATTAAAGTCAATTCATAATTAGCGTAACTAACATAATAAAGATCATAGTCGAATTGAGTACAAAATTATTATAAATGTAGTATAATTTGTTCGTTTTTGAAGTCAGTTTTTAAATGATAATAGATAGATAGAAACTCTTTATTGTGCACACCAAAAAAATACAATAGAAAAAAATACAATAATCTTATAAGCTAGTGCCACAATTGGCGGCCTTATCGCTAAAAGCAATCTCTTCCAGGCAACAAGGAAGAATATACAAATGAATAAAGACTATCGTCTTATAATTATTATTTAATAATTAATTAAATTAATAATCGTAATTATTTTAGTCACGCTGATCTTATTACGTTAAGCTAGATAAAGCTAAGCTAAGCTAAGTTAAACAGGCAAAACGCATCAAGGTTTTAAGTTACGCTGTTATGATGTACTCACCAGACTGGCGTGGGCTTGGTATTCCTTTGTCTAAGGCTTCAACGGTACTCAGATACCTTTTCCACTGCGGATACTCGCCATGTGAGTAAGTTTTTTTCAGCAAATCGAAATTGAGACTTGGTATTCGGTTAGACCACGATGTGGCGTTTGAAGCTAAGGTAGCAACTGAAAAATTAAAAATAAGACTAATAGTTGAAAGTTTTAAGTCGTTAAACACGTCCTACATTTGCACACTTTTTGAGTTTTTTATTAATTGCCCTTTATGAGCAAACAATTAGAGCTAGCCGATTATTGGTTTTGAAGGAAACTTTTTTATTTGCTTGGGTTATTTTCTTTAAAATCTGTACTTACCTACCTGTGTATTTTAACTAGTGTGTGTTAACCGTTATCTCTTAGACTAGGTTGTTTGATAAAATGAATCTTGACCCTCCGCGTGGCATAGGATATACTCGTAATTAATGTCAAATGTAATGTGACGGATACTTAAGAGTACCTATAAGTTCATACGTCAATGGACGGTTAGTATAACCTAAATACGCACAAAAAATCTTGTGGAGTATAGGTGCACTTAACAGTAAAAAAAGCAGAAGATGTACTTACGGACTTTTCTAAATTTACTACCCTTTGCTAAATTAAATTCAGCTAGCAATTTGTCAACTCGTATTAATAAGTTTTTAATGTCAATTCGCAAATCTTTTGGTATGCCATCGTCAGTTACGAATGGACCCAAATTCACTAAAACAATAAAAAATTGTTAGTAAAGATAAAATTTTAAAATGAGAGATTTTTTTATTATTTACTTAAATCTTATATATTAAGATCTACATAATAAAAAAAATATAAGACTTACCTACCGTTTGTGAGGAACAGTCCATGAACCAAGTTAATTGACAAAATCGTTTTATTTTGTTCACAAAAATCTATGATGCGGTTCAACACAGGTAAATAGACCATCAAATCTATAAACGAGGGCACGTCATATTTTATTATTTCAATTTTTTCGGATCTTATGTACGTATTTTCTATGTTTTCAGGACTATGATATGAATTTTCTATATTTTCGTGTCTTATGAACGTGTTGTCAGAGTTTTCCATACGCTCGAATAATGCCATGACAGGGTAGGAAAGTATTACAATTAATAGGCTAACATAACTTAATTTTAAAAGAATAGCCATACTTTTTGAGTTAGATTTAACACTGGCTGGTATGTCTTTACATGGTTGCGAGCGAACGAGATGTTTCAGTATCTAAATTCGAGTAAAAACTGTTATTTTTACCACTGATTTCCGAGCTTTTATTGCGTTCACGATAAGATGAATAAATATGTTCTCTCAGTGGGCCATGAGATTACTGACAAAGGAAAATAAACTGTATAGAAGAGACATCTAGATTTTTAGCTGATCAGTCGGCTACCCAAGATAGATTGACTAAACTTTGTTAACTCTTTATTGCTCACACCAAATAAATTTATAAGATATTTTTATTTATTATAAATATAATTTTTAAATTAAATACTAGTGTACCAAGAGAGGTGTTATTGGTATTTTTTTTTACCAGACGTTAGAAAATTGGACTTGGACCTAGGTATGTCCTAAAACTGCACCCAGAACCACCAGAAACGAGCAGCAGCGTCCTTTCAGTTAAGGTGGTGAGCATTCTGCGATCCCCAATCAGCCTGCGAAGCGTGGGGATTATGGCAATCCCTCCCTATTAAGGGGGAGGCTCTCGTCCAGTAGTGGACGTCTTCTGGCTGATAATGTAGAAAACGTTAGAAAATTAAGGAAGAACCGCAGAAGTCTTACAAAACTTGGATTAAAAAGATTGTCAGGCGTATCATCAGTATTACTAACTCGAAAGGAGATCATTGTGAACAGTTTTTGCAATGAAGCCAATCCTAAATACGTGAAAAAACTGCTGTTCCATAAAAAAAAATTATTTTACTTCGACGAAATGTATGATGTATTCTTTTTACAAATTCATGGTTCACCCCACTGAAAAATGAATCACATTGGCGAGTATAATGACCTCTTTTTGGCTTAGAAATTAGCGCTCCGCGTGACCTTTTTAAATTTGCATTGTTTAGAGTTACAATTAATTTGATCTAGATTGTATTCCTTAATAAATGTATATTGGGCCATATGTATTCTTAACCTTTCAAATCAATTCAAAAAAATTTATTTAATAGTTACAAGTTACAGTCCCAATTCTCTCCCAATTCGTCTTCCGGCTGTTGATGATGATGATGACAGTCCCAATTTATACATAATTATTATTTCTAACTAGTAAATCATAGCTTGTAATAATCTTTCTATGTCTTGTAGCACCTACACTAAGAATTACTTCTTGCGTCGTAGGTGTCTACGTACCTACCTTCATATTTTTACTTTAAGACTAGTACTTAGTTAATTTGTAGACTCTTCTCGATATAACCTCGAACCTCTACACAAAATACTCTTTGACGTAGCCTGAGAGAAAGAAACGAAATTGGTTTGAAGCTTTGAAGGACCGCAAATAAATTATTGTTGGGATAAGCCGTGAATAAGCGACGCTGCGGGCGGTGCTGTCGACAATAGCCATCCGAGAGAAATAGGGATCTGAATATAATTATGCAAAACAAGGTAAACATGGTGACGTCTACTATTTTTAGATAGGTATTGAGCTAAGCCCGGTACGCACAATTTCAAAATTATTTTCGTTTGTTACCTTTATACATAGCCTTTAAACGCGTGCATTCTCCTGGAGGAAAAGTATCAAATTTCTAATTTCAGATTTTTGTGTATGTCGACGTGTAAATGTGTATTATATTTTGAATTTGTGCATTTAGCCAATTTTGAGATATTTGCACAGTGGGACGTTCTCTGGCGGAATCTCCAGCGTCAAGAAAGGACTTTCCGAGAAAAAAAAGTATGCCTCGAATACTGTGATGGATGGACTAATATAAATAACGTTTATAAACTTTTTCTGTTAAATTTTATGATATCATTACGAAATCATGAAATGAATATGAATCATGATTTTATCATCCTAGTTTTTTAAGTTATATACATATCAACACAACTGACACAATATAAACTTAATAAATTAAATTGTGTTTTAATTATTATTTTCTTGCTTGCCCAGCGCGCAGCGCGGGGATTATAGCAAGCTATGGGAGAGCTGTTCGTCGGCAGTGGACGTTTCCTGGCTGTTGATAATAGTTTTATAATCATAACATGGCATAATTATTACGATATATTTCATATACAAAAATAGAAATATATATTATAGCTGTGTGTGACGGGCTTAAAGACTCTACGTTTATCCCAAAATGTTTAAAAAATGAATGTCCTCCCGCGCGAAACCGGGACGGGCCGCTAGTATATTATAATTGGATAACTTCATTAACGTAAAATGTGTGATCTGATACTATTACTATGGACAAGCATTTTGATATTTAATATCAAAAAGATTAATACGCCAGTTGAACAAGTACGAGTAGGAACTATTACATATCTTAAAAACATTTTTTTATCTGTAATAACGTTGTTTAAATTACTCGTAAAAATAACATTACCTACTTGTTCAAACACAATACAGAGTATGAATAAATTAAAAATTAATTGAAAACGTAATAAAGTTTATTTATAAGTTGATTTCATTACGAGTTGCTAGTGAGTAGTCATAGATAAGAAACATTTGGCTTTAAGATAAATATCCGTTAAATCGAACATTATAACGTTTTCTGTGGTTAGTACAGGAAATAAATAAATAAAATAAAACTTTACAGATTTTTAGATGGTTTAATCCATGTTAGTTCAACTATTAAAATAATATACATTTTTGATAAAGCTTACTTATTTTAAGTCCCTAACAGGAATAGGCTATAATTGCTTTACAAAACTTGACCTCAGACGGGACGTCATTGTGAAAGCCGCGGGCAACATGTGAATACAAACAGCAGGTTGTCGTAAAGTGTGGCAGACTAAGGGGGATGTCCTCTGTTCAGCAGTAGACGTCTACTGGCTAATAACTGGGTTCTTCCTCGTGGTCAAATTAGATAATCTAACTGATTTGTCCAACAGGAAAAAAAACCTTGTGGTTAAATGGATTAATACTCTTTTTTTTGTAAAATCATTCAACAAGCTTTACAATGCTCCTGTTAAAACTTTTCTTTTTTATTCTAATAGGTACAACACGCAACAGTTTATTTTTATTTATAATAGATTGACATATTTTGCATTATATTCATATAGTTTTAATAAAAACTTATCATTAACATTTACTTCCCATATTCATTTATCATGATGTTCGCACAGCGTGGATGGGTGCCTGCTTAATGAAAGTATCGAGCTTATTTTTGAAAATTTCGCTAGTAATAGGTTCCCCGATACCACACAGTGGGTTTCTTACAGCATACTTAACATAAATCTCTCCATAGATCTTTTTAAGCAGTTCCCTAACTCCTTGTGCCTGGTTATCTGTGTTCATGACGAATTTTAGCCCCGATGGAGTTTCAAGACAGTGAAGCGTGTATTTCGATGTCTTGTAATGCATGAAACCGTCTTTTGGATCGAGTGGGGATATTTTGGCGACAAATGACTTTATGGAGAACAGCATCCCATACATCAGCTTTCCTTCCTGGAAAAAAATTTCGTTATAAGTTTTAGTAACGCTTTGAATACTTTTTGCGGTTTCATGTTCTTCCGCGGAACCCTATATGTAAATCATCCTGCTAGCGAAATATAATAGTACGAGTAAGGAAAATTTATTCGCTAGGCTGATATAAAACAGAATAACGCTCTGTACATAAGTCAGAGACAAAACATTATCAGGTACAGTAGAAATGGAATAAATAAAAGGAAAATAGTATTAAAATCTTACTTCCTCTCTTGACATTCCCGCTTGCTTTGATCTATTCCATTCTCCGTAGTACAAGAGCGTGCCATATCGATCAAATATGTATAAATTATGAATCGTCATAGCAGTTTTTACAATATCTTCTGAGCACTTTGAAATCAAGACAAAATCTATTTATTTGTATACAGTTTCGTAAAGAAAAGCACGATCAACACAAGATCAACATAAAAGCCAGAATCAAATCAGCTGTTTCGTTTTGTGCTGCGTTCCGTAATGCGCTAAAAGTGATAATATCGCGAATCCGACCAAATTTAATAGTCACAAAATATAAGGGCTTTGATTTGGTTGAGTAATACTTCTGACTTTGGTCGGATTCGCGATATTATCACTTTTAGCGCATTACGGAACGCAGCATTGATAGTGACTTAGTGACACTGACAGATCAAGTGTCATTGTTAGTGATGGTGTTCATTATCCCATTCCCATTATTACTGCTGCTTTTGTCTACTCGTAAAGTTTTGTGTAGTATATGGCCTATAGTGCGATAGCTATTTACTATGGAGGGTAGAGTATAAAAAAACATACGTAATTGTAAAAACAAGCGCCGCCACCACCCACATTTCGACGCCTCGACGGACGATTTCATATTCATAATAAAGACAGTACTCCATACAGTACTCCTTCTACTCTGCCCGCCATATTCTATAACTCACTCTTTATTTATCATTCATACAAAATCACACGCACCACTCACTCGAATCACTGGCACGGCACTCAGTTAGTCAGGTTCTACCGTTCGTCATTCATTCATTGGGAGTTTTGGCGGGAACGCGAGAAAATCATGTCGCTGCATTGTATTATTTTCCTAAACTTGTGTTTTTTCGAGTGTTAATGCATAAAAATGGTGGCGTTTTATTCATTAAGTGCTGATTTACGAGCAAGAGTGTGGCCAAGTGATATAATGTAGTGAAACGTGTCTTTTCGTGTTGTTTCCAAAACGCCGAAGAAGCTTGTAGTAAAGTTGCCACGACTTTACTAGGGCATGATTTGACTTGACTGTAACTTACTGTGTGTGACTTGGACTGTGACTACGACTCATTTAACTGCACAAAGAAGTATCGATGAAGAAATATGTATTCGGCTGAAGAACTAGTATCCATGGCCAGGAACTATTAAAAACAAACATTCATTCATTGGTTATTTTATGTGATTCATTCGGAATCCGTTCTTTAGAAAAAGTTGAACTTCAACCATGGTGCAATAATCGTAAATTAAAGAAAATAATACTGTTACAATACAGTAAATACAAAAACTTGTGCGGTAAATTGTGTTTTGAAGCAATCCAGAGCGTAATTAATCTATATTAACTGAAAAGTGACGATAACGCAAATCAAACACAAGTTTTGAGGTTATAATTATCTAACTGGTGTTTTAGGCTAGACAAATCGATACAGAATGGATGAATACACAAGAGAACCGTGTCCTTGGCGAATTCTTGATGACTCTGGAGGTGCCTTTATTATGGGAGCCATCGGTGGTGGCATTTTCCATTCTATCAAAGGATTTAGGAATGCACCAGTTGGTTTCAGTCGAAAAATGGTTAGTATTTGGTTTCTATCTATTTTTATGTAAATTCTACTGAACTTCCTTGTTTCAAAAGTCCATTCCAAAACCTAATATCAAGATGTTCAAATAACTCAGTACTATGGATATTTAATGTGGAAATCGAAATTGTTGTTACTTCTATCAATACTTCTCTACGCCAACTTAATTTTGCAGCTGGGCAGTTTAGCAGCAGTTAAGGAACGATCCCCAATCACAGGTGGCAACTTTGCAGTATGGGGTGGCATGTTTTCAACCATCGACTGTTCCCTAGTGTACCTGAGACAAAAAGAAGACCCCTGGAACTCCATAATGAGTGGTGCGCTCACTGGAGGTATCCTCGCTGCTAGAAATGGTAAATTATAGTTTGGCATAAAAGTCTTGGAACTGAAACTTTTCTCTCTCCGGGCAATACTATGGAAAACAATGTCATTACATTCATCCAATCATCTTCCTCTTGTTTGTGTTGTGTAAAATTGTTAGTATTTAGAACTATTTACATTAATGTAATGGCACCCCAAATTAATATTTCTACTATTGTTCCAAGCCATGCTATCATATGCCTTTTATCTTGGAGTACAGAATGGACCTGATATGAAAATTATGAATTTTATTGTACAAGATTATATACATATAACACTTCGATTCCCAAGCCGCCAGCCAAGCCTGGGGATTATGGCAACCCCTCTCTATTAGGGGAGAAGCCTTCATCCAGTAGTGGACGTCTCTGGGCTGATGATGATGACAGAATAGGAACTGACATGTAAGAGAACTGCTCAGCAGTGCTGATCCAAAAAGGGTTATGAATATTCTGAGACAATGCGGTCGATTCTGAAGATTTTAGTTGACAGTTCTAAACTAATTAAAATATTGCCATCACTTTTTTACTAGGCATGTTAGCCAAGGACAGCAATACTTTTGTTAGTTTAGAACTGTCAACTAAAACCGTCAGAATCGACACCAATAGCAATTTATATTTTGCTGGCATGCTAATAATGCATGATTTCGTTGATGGATTTTATAACATTGTATTTTAACATTCTGAATTTACATTAATCTCTGGTGTATTTCTACTTCAACCTACAGCTTTGTTTAAGATTCGGTTTTGAAGAACTTCCACAAAGTAAAATATATCCACAGTAGACAGTACAAATAGTTATATTGCATTGTGATTTTCCAGGTGTCCCGGCCATGGCAGGCAGTGCCCTCGTCGGAGGCATCCTCCTCGCCCTCATCGAAGGCATCGGCATCATGTTTACGCGGCTCACCTCGGAGCAGTTCAAGCCACAACCCATCTTCGAAGACCCCTCTGTTCTTGGGCAGACCCAGGGCCAGAATCCCACTTTCCAATAGACATAAGATCATCATGTTTAGGATTGTACAGTTTTAACAAAACTTGATTGATTGTTCCTAACTTGACTATTCCATCAAATTTGAACTTATTTATTTCGTTACAATTTTATTTAGGATATGAAGCAATTTAGTTGATTGTCATTTTGTTACAGATTTAAAAATTAAATTGGAGCATTTTATACCTAGCATGTATATATATCCAAACTAAACATATTAATACGTAATGCGTAATGTAACAGATGTTGCCAATAAATTGATTATTGATTATTTATTATTAATATTCATGACAAGGCATTATAGCAGGAATGCTAATCTACTGTACAATCCCAAGTTATCTTGCCATAGGGCATTGTTTGTATGTGATGATGCACTTACTATAAACCAAATTATTGAAATTGAATTTACCCTCAATATTTGAGTGGGTGTTTGCATCT
Organism: Erannis defoliaria; assembly: GCA_905404285.2. Classification (NCBI taxonomy): domain Eukaryota; kingdom Metazoa; phylum Arthropoda; class Insecta; order Lepidoptera; family Geometridae; genus Erannis; species Erannis defoliaria. Next base: position 1,488,061 of record FR990077.1, on the reverse strand, counting down.
GTGATATTCTCAGTCCTGTACTGATTGCTATGGCCACTCTTACAAAAATATCAATGACAATAGAGATTCCACACATAATGATGCAGTTTGTTTTGACCTTTTTTTCATGAAACGGAGTATAAAATCTCTTATCAATATTATAATAACTGTGAACACAGGTTACCAATCTATAGGCACCACACTGACAAAGACATTGCATGATCTTTGTTCGGACTCTAAAAACTAAGTTGATGAAAGCACTGTTTGCAGTTACTGATACTAAGCAATGCCATTGGCTAGCTCATGGTTACACACGTAGCACCAAAACGAGCAAATTTTTGTTTTAACTCATGCAAGGTCACTATGATCATATTCAGTGTGAATCTACAGGGGTGATCTGTTGTTGTGGTAATGCACATACAGTGAGTTCATGTTCAAAGCTCAATAAAATACTATTTATCGAAATTTAATTTTAGTTACATATTTCATAGAAGATTGCTTACAAAATGTCATGTTCAACTTAATATTTGTTCCCCATAAGTTGACTGTGACTGTGTTAAAATTGTGCTTGTATTTGTAAGAAGTTCTAAAGTTTATATTTACCCCATCTTTAGACTCCTACAAAACTACAGATGAATTGAGCACGATGTAGATAAAGCTTGTAGGTAGTGTTGTATGAAGTATGGTGAAAAATACAATGTTTTTTTTTATAATCATTGGTTTTATTTTGTGACAAAGTTGTTAACCTAGAGATACATGCTAAATACATACTGACAAATTAACTGCAGGATTTAAAAAGTATTGCTTATCAAAAACTGCAGAACTCTGTTGACTGAAGAAAGATTGCATGTGATGCTTTATGCAAAGATTTTAACTGTCTGGAAATGAAAGTTATTATTATTACTAACAAACAAAGTACTGGGTTACGATTAGTATAAAAATATAGAATGTTTTAATTCATGAACATTCCAACTCAAAGAAATGTTAATGTCTCATAATTTACTGATGTTGTCAGCGTTCATCTGCAGGCCTAACATGTGCACCGTGAGAAAATTTTGTAGTGTCTTTATGTCGTGCGAAAACGAGACAAACTTATACATATTCATAGCCTTGCCCTGAAATTTTCTCGCGGTGCGCATGTTAGGCCTGCTGATAGCAAACAGACTTGGAAGTTAATTTGTAAAATCAATTTATTCTTTACATCGAGTAGGTACACTTTGATACACTTGTTCATGGACACTTGGGATCCATAGAAAAGTATTACTCACAGGGGAGCCTTTTTACCCTTACCCTATTACCTTGAAGACTCGACTTCAAGGCCATCACAGTAATATGCATTTGTATATACTAATTATTAATGCTTGAACATGGCCCACCCCTTCCGTGGTGTAACATGAAGCATCATCATCCTTGACATTTAAGTAATTATTATTGTAATAGACACTATTTTACAAGGTGAAGATTTATAGAACCAACAAACAAAATTTGTCAGGCATTACACAGTCAGTAAAAGATCATACTTTCCACCAGTTAGTAGGTAAAAACATCATAGCTTTCCACAGTATAAGTAGGTCACATATTTTACTAGTTCGCTTGCAAATTAGCCGGTTTGTTAGCTGCAGCCTCTTCGCCCATTTTCCGTATTTCCTGAATCACATAAGCCAGCACGTCCGGTTTGACGCCAAGTTCACACAGCCTGACGCAGATGGAGAGGGACTCTACATCAAGTCCAGTGCTCAGCAGCTGTGATATTTGGTAAATCTGCTGGAAAGCTTCTCGGGCCTGCCCGAGTTGAGCAGTCTTTTCCGACGTCATTGTGAGGTAAGGTTAGATTATCGTTGTTCCCGAAACAAGGATAATAAGTTAATACTATTTGGCTATTTCTTGTGGCCGTCCTTCTACTTGTAATTTTTTATCCAAACATCTGGAATTACCGGAAACCAAATATTTCAAGAATTATGTTTGCAATTTTATTTTCTCTATTTCAAACCAAAAACAGAAACAGCTGATAAACTGACATGACAGTGACCATTGAGTAAGTAACGTAATAACAGTGACAAAAGAACTGACTTTTTTTTATCCTTAGGGCAAGATATAGCCTTAAGGCCATACTGCCTAATGACAGCTATATTATTTTTTCTGTTCCCGCGAGAGGATTATGGCGTCGCAGACGCACATTTTACATTTGCTATTCTCAAGGATTTTACTATTTTATTATTATTAATATTATTAATCATTTATTTCAGACCATCATAATCCATATTACATAAAAATAACATACATACTACATCATTAATAATCATTTAAAAAATAATAATTATTACATTACATTTTTTATTGTTGTGTATTATTTTTTTTTTAAATTATTTATTAGCTCCACGGACTGTGGGTCCGTGCCTTTTGTCAACTTTTACATTTTTTTATAAACTAAATTTTACACTGAATAACTTAAAAGCTGAAGGCTGTTGTGTATTATTTATAACATAATCTGTGATATTAAGTAGCAAATCGACATCATTATGCCAAAATCCATACAAAATCCCATATTTACTTACTCTATGCAAATCCTGTTTAATACGCTCTACGCAATAGAATTTTGTTTGTTACGTTGAGTTAGTCCAAATCAGCGAAATGGTATCAAGCCAATGTTAATAATTAATGTTACGTGCGTATAAAATTCAAAACCATCTCAGACAAATATGGCTTTAATCGACAAAAATATGGCGTAGAGTGAACATTACTAATCCTCCAGAGACAGAGCTAAATCCTTCAAGGCCCAAATCATGCCCCAGGAAAGTAGTAGTTTTGGAAACATTCGAAGAGATTTTTCTTCACTTTCGCTCTGGAGGAGTTAGCTCTTTGCTTTGCAACATCATTGTATTGTACTCCTACATTCGTGCACACGTAATCATAAATCTTGTTTGTAGAACTAAAAAAGACTAAAAGCATTTTTTTTATGTTAGCGCCAAAAACCTAAGTTATTTACCTACACGTTTTTTGCTTTAACAGATAAATGTTAGATAAAGAGCTAAATCCTCCAAGGCTTTTAGCTTGTTTAGCTTTCGATAAACGTAAATATCCTAATGCCTAAACCATTTTTAACAGCTATAGCTTATCACGATACCTATCAAAGTTAGGGGTGTTATTACTTAGGTAGGTACCTTCCTATACATACGAAGCAAACTTTTAGCACGTAGGTACTTATTTACTTCTACCCATAAATCTAAAGATTTGCGGCGCAGGAGTAGTGATTAAATTCAGGCGGGAAACTTTCTTTTGTAAATCACTCGAAACGCTACAGAGGCATTTTCTATTAATAAAACTCCACGTCTGCACTCCCGAAATAGATGCGTCTTGGAGTTTAGTGCGTGGATTCGAGAGGTAGTGAGTGTGCTGTGCATAAAAAAAATTATACGAACTCCTTTCTGAAATATTATGGTGAGCGAAATTTTGTAACGATTTTTATAATTTTGAAGGTGTCAAAATTGTCAAAAACATGTTAAATTATTTGTATTTTATTTATGGAGAAATACTCAAACGATTGTGGAAGCGCGAAGGCAAATTCAGAAAGTTTAGGAATGAGGTCCATCTGGACTCGCGTCCAAAGTTCCGAACATGAGCTTAAAAATAAATTCTTCACGTTTTATCCGTTCTCGTCACCTGATGATCATGAGGTATCTGCCGGCCATGTTTTCAATACGACTTATTTGTAGGCTAGGTGCTTTGTAGAAGTAGGTAACTCTATCTTGGTATTGCGTTTCACGTTTATTATATACTTTTTATTTGGTAGAGCTACGTTATAACACTATAGTAAGTATAGGACTTTTTGCCTTTGTGGGTAAGAAGATTGATAGGTAGGTACATTTTTTTTAATCATGATTGAATTGGAGCCCATATAAATGATTTCGACTGTTCTTATTACTCAAAAGAGAATAGTAAGTAATACATAGCAGGTACCTACCCTTTTTTATCTGTGCTGTGGTAGTAATTTCACATTTTCTTTTGGTTTCGTGGTTCCTTAGAATTACCTAAACGATAAATTATTGAAGAGCCTACATACTTCGGAATAAGTACCTACATCTTCTTATAATACATTGTAAAGCGTGTCTATACATAAGACATAAATACTATGACGTCCTTCTCACTTAGTAGGTAATACCTACTGATTATTATAAGTACGTACTTGGTAATGGTGTGGTAATTAGAGGCTTAGAGTTAAGTAAGTGTGCAGTTGTGCAGTCCATAAAATATATTGGTGATGCATTAAATGCTTAAAAATAAACCAGACAAAGGATATTTTACCGGAATCATAACACGTATGTTAAACAAGTATGACGACACGAATGCAAACGCGTTACTGCAAATTATTAATAGAGTACGATTTTCTGCGCACAAGTTTGTAAACACGATGTTCCTGGAAGCGAGGAACAAAGGTTGAAGGGCCGGAACCTGGAGCTGTTCCCCTTAATTGTTGTCCATAGTAATTTGCTTTGCGTCTGTGACCGCGATTTCCCTCGGGAATTCTACTAGGTATATAGGGTATGTAGGACTTACGTACCTACCTACCTACGTTGGTTGTATTGTTATGAGTAAAATGTTTATCTCAACAGAGTTTTGGAACGAAAACTTTTTCTCTTCGTGCAATATATACCTACCTACTGAAGATTAAATGTCATAATCAATAGATAGGTATTTGTGAGTTCGTGTTCCTTAGGTCCTTCTACACATGCCTCCGATTTATGCCAAATTCGTCCTGAGAAAGTTCGTCCCACATTAAATAATCTGTTTTCGCCCCGTATTGTATGCCGTACTCGGCCCAAGTATTTTTCTATAGACAATTTATAATTATTTCAGTACAGTTGAAGTGTCGTGGGCCAAAAACTCGGGACGATTATGGCATAAATACTGCCACCACATGCCTTTATATCGTTTTACCATCTTTTATTTTTAAAATAATTCTAATTATTTTGTAATCTGTATTTGTATGTTGGGCGGAAGGTACAGCCATCTCACAGGTCTACCTAGTTTGTGTACCAATGCACCCAGAGTTTGAATTAAACCTTATCAACCGGTCTTGCACTGTAAATCTGTAATACAAAGAAATTTGTTGACAATATTAAAAAAAAAACATTAATTTAATTTCGAGGCGAACGTCTTGCTCGTCTCGTCACTTGAACTAAAAAATAAAAAAGTTTAAAAACGTGTTTTTTTATTTTTTATTTAAAAAATATATCGGGAGACCGCTTGACATGTAGTCGTGAGGTCACGGGATCAAACCCAGGCCTGTACCAATGAGCTCTTTGGAGTTTATGTACGTACCTATACCACAGCAATTTCGGTGAAGAAAAAATAATCGTGAGGAAACCTGCTTACGTCCGGAGAAGAAATTCAATAGCGTATGTGAATTCACCAACTCGCAACTGGGCCATTCGCCCTTTGAGGGTAAGCCTAAGTGCAGCAGTGGACATTTAAAAAGGCTGATTATGCTAATGCCTATAAAATATAGAGTCGGTAGATTATATTGGTAGAGACAACGTAGTAGAAGCAGTGGCGTAGATAAAAAAGATAAAACAAAGGTAGTAGTTTTATTTAGTTTAATTGAAATGTAAATGGAGGGTTGTATTGTAAGAGGCAAGGTAAGCCGCTGGAGAGAACAACTTTTTGTAGGGTCAATACGGAACGGCTGTACAAAGCCGAAAGGAGGTAATACTTGTATCTACTCATCATTCTGAACAACTGTTATTATGGTGCCAACCCAGAAAAAAGCAGCTGTTTCAGCATTGAGCTAATATCTAAAGAGTCACAATCTCTAAGTGAAACAGTCGGAAAACGTCCGAGTGCCGTTGTAAGTACATACCTATACGTGAATTATATAGCTCGCATTTATAGTGTTTAATGTATGCTTGAGCGCTTGTGCCTTATCGTAGTTCAAGTCGTTCAAAAAGTCGGCATGCGCCGAGTTTTGGCGCGGACATTTTTATTGCACGTTTGTGACTCTATAGATATTAGCTCAATGTGTTTCAGACATTTTGTCAAGATAAATGTAATTTTTCTATGAAACAGCAGGTTTCTTTCTCTCGATTTTAGGTTTGGCTCCTTAGTAGACACAATGATTAGTACAATGAGGTCCTTTCAGTGTACTAAAACGGTACTAGCCGTTCCGTTTAACCCCGTATACCTAAGTATAAAAATTGACGTGGATAGGCCCGTACGAATAGAGGTTTAATGTGTTTCTCTCGAAGTTTTAGTTTCGAGGCTATGCTACTCAGGGGAAAACACCTCAATTTGAAAAGTATTTTTTTAAACTTTTGAGCTATTTAATTTGACGTGACCGAGATGAGAATATTTTTAAATTAGGTACTTATACATTCACAACAGACTTAATTTTTTTATTTTAGATCTTTGCAGGTCAGTAGGTTAGGTCCCTAAGTAAAATACCTTACTACCGTAGTGTTCTGTCGCCAAGCAGAACTGTATACATAAAGATATACCTACTTTAGTTTAAGTTTTAGTTAATGCGTTATAGTTAAAGATAAGTTTTAATGATGATGAGTGATCGTTCATTATCAGCCAGAAAATGTCCACTGCTGGACAAAGGTCCCTTAGGAACCCTTTAAAAAAAAAGTAAAAAAAAAACATTACTTCAAATTAATATGGGACCACCTCGGGAGTTTACCCTTTCAAATAAAAAAAGTGTTTTCAAAATCGGTCCACAATTGACGGATAAATCGATGAACATACATGCAAAAGACAAATAACAAAAAAACATAAGTATATACATACCGGCGCGTCATATTGAAGTCAGCTAGCTAAATTACAGGGCTAATGAGACACCCTGAGAGTCTTGAACTAATGAGCTCTACGCAATTTTTTTTTCTCATTCATTATGCTAAAATTCGTAGAAGGCAGCGGCTTGCTTTGAATAATGCTCAGTATTCGGCTCATTTTTCTGGATCCACATACTAATCAATGTGTCGGAGAAGTTCGAAGAATAATGTTTGGTTTCACAGGTCTCTTCTTAGGGTGGATGCTCGCACCTGTGCATTTTAGGAAATAATCATAGTGGACATATAAAAAAAAATAAGATATTGAAATTCGTCTTTAAATCAAGTTTGACAATAATAGTACATAAGTACTTATTTAGTGTACCAACTACACTACATAGGTATCTAGGTACCTAATATTGTATGATCGAGCTGTCATACTTCCGATTGATGAAGAATCCAATCATACTTTATTTTCATAAATTATCATATATACTTTAATGTATAATTATCTCCCTTTATAGGCAACAGGAAAAACGTAGCAAATAAAAAACAAAGCAACTTTTATAAGAAAACGGAATGAAGATCACTAAAAATCTCAAATTGTTATATTTCAGGCGGACCAAGTTCAAACACCGGAGTCAGGCGGCGGAGAAGGATCGTTAATTAAGCCAGAATTAAAAAAAGAAAACACCGATCAGACAATACAAGACAAAACGGAAACACAACCAGACATATCAAAGGTACCAGAAGCAACTACTGATGCTAAACCAGATCCTGCAGAAGTGAAGCCAGAACCACCAAAGGAAAACAAATCAGAGGAAGTGAAGCAAGAGGTAGCAGTGCCAGAAACTAAGATCGAAGCGGCGACAGAGGAATCAAAACAATCTACAGTTGAAGCAATAGTGGAAGCAAACGGAGTAGCAGAGAATGCGTCAACTTCCAAAGACCAAGTAAGTTAACTTATAACAAGAATATATTGATTACTGAGTGATGGCAGCCAGAAGCAAAGATTAAAAATTCTAGTGGTAATTAATATTTACCATGAAAAATTTTTCTTTTGCAGGGAGACTGGCAACAAAGAGAGTCAGACCTTCTGAAGAAGATCGATGAATTAGAAAAGGTCAAGCAAGAAAGAACACAAGACAGCATGCTTCTGGAATTGAAGGTTAGTAAAATTTTGGGTATTATTTATTTTGTATACATAATTTTACTACTTATGCCCTAAGCTCTTTTATATTTTTATCGAATCAAAACAGCTGAACTGTAGTGTTTTATTTACAAATACTACTACGATAAGTATTGTAAAGGTATCATAAGATTCTAGTTGAGGTTTGATACGAGCATGTTCGTTAAATTTAAAATCATAACCTTTTTATTTTGTTCACAGGTTCGTGAAGAAGAAATAGATCTCCTTAAAGCGAGAGTAAAGAATCTGGAAACAGAACTTCAAGCAGCTCTGTCCAAACCGACCGGGAAGAATCACGAAATGATTGAAAACATCAAACAGCAACATGAAGAGGTATACCTATGCTATATTCATTTCAGAATTATAAATAATATTGTAGAGAATTTAGACCTTATCACAGTACATTAATTTGCAGCTTCTCAGCAAGGCGCGCGGCATGATCTTCGACAAGACGAAGATGGTAAAGAACCAAGAGCTGCAGATAGAAGCACTCAGCTCGCAAGTCGTGTCGCTCAAAGACATCAATCAGATCACTAAGGACCTACTCGAGATCAGGAACTCCGAGATTAAGGCTATGGAGGTAAAGTGCTGCAGGGTATCCCGATAATTATGTCTCCCATTCGTTTGTATTGGACGTTACATGTACTTTGCTGCAGCTACTAAGACCGATCCTTATTATGTAGGATTATGAATTTATGTATAGGTAATTTAATCATCATTATCATTATCATCATCAACATAATTCATCTGACGTCGTTACTGCGTGTAAAACTCTTTGGAAATCCAGGGCCACAGACTGTATTTAATGAAAGTAATGTATTTAATATTGAAAATTTAGCTGCGTTTTGCTTAACATTAGGCGAGTTGGCGGTCAAACGCAAGCCTATAATAAGTATATAAAAAAAAATGGAACATGTCACGGCGCGCGCAGCTTCTTCTTGCTTCACACTGAAGCTAGTTTATTATTTTGAAGCTAGTTTGTTATTTTTGTAGCAGCGCTAGCTATAAAAATAATTCAAGTCAGCACCAAGTTTTTTGTACTAGAGATGATGATCACAGAAATGATGGAGTGATGGGTTTCACGTCCGTTTTCCGGTTCCAGGATCGGCTGCAAGCGATGGAGGCGCGGTTCAAGGCGGAGAAGGAGCGTTACGGGTTGGTGCTGCAGCGCGCGCAGACTTCCTCCAATATCAACGATGACCTGCGTAAAGAGTACGAGACACAACTCGCACTATTCAAGGTAAGACAAGGTAACACTATACAACCGCGATCTGGACCTGACCTGGTATTTCCTAAAACTGAAACTAGAACCACCCGAGGACGGGAACAACGTCCTCTCAGTTATCGGTTTTGCAATCTCCAAGCCGCCTGCTAAGCGTGGAGAACATGGCAACCCTCCCTAAGTTAAGGAGGAGGCTTTCGTCCAGCAGTGGACGTATTCTGGCTGATTATGATACTAGCGGGACTGGCTGGAGTTATTTTTCGCACAATGACTGCGGAACCAACGGTTTTTTGGAGAGTTTAAAAAGTCGCCAACGTATTTCCGATGTTCTGAATAGCAGATTATAAGATACTGTGATACTATCAGGCAACCGGTATGCTTGTTTGACTGGCATCATCTATCATAAAAAGTATACTTATCTACGCTTTTTGGTGCTTTTCCCACTGAGATCTATTTAGCTGATGATAAAACCTTGATTAAAAACTGGAGTTTTAGATTTTGCCAATTTAAGTAAGTAAGTACTTACCTATACCTACTTTATTTTGTTTACAGCAACTCAGGGAGAAGTACGACCAAAGAGTCCAAGCTCTAGTGACGGAAAACGAAAGGCTCAAAGGGTCCAATCCTCAGCCAACAAACGGTGCTGGCGCCGGTTCTTCTGGATAAAAAAAACAAAGTGTCGTCGTCGGTCCGACGTTTCGAAGTTTCCAGACTTTTGACAACCCCTGTTAGCGTTAAAGAATTCATGGTGTGAGGATGATCTGTCAGAGAGAATGTAAGATTATTTAATATAAAATGAACACTTTTGTATAGTTCTTGCTTCCAAATCTCCTTACCTACCTACATTTGATTTCATCGTGAACAATCGTTGTCAAAAATCGAAAATTGTGGTTTATTATGAAGACTGTTTATACGAGTAGGTAGACCTACCGATCATTTTGTAAGATTTTGTAGATTTTTTTGTACCTAATAAAATAATATTGTGTTTTTACATTGTTATTTTAGCTAAATTTACAAAGTATCTATCTCTATAATATTATCATGACCTGCCATTTACATTGTCTGCCATCTCGCTCCGTCATGCGATGCGATGCGCTTCCCGCCATTACTTACGTTCCATTTGACGTGACGCGTGTTGTCCTGTACCCAGATAATTAATATCGTGCGTCCGCGATGATTAATAGCGTGAAATGAAACGTGCCTGTATTCAGGCGCGGATCCAGGTTTTAGTTGAGGGAGGGGCAATTATTTTTTGTGTGGTGATAAAACCACAAAAATTCCAACCCCCCCCCCCTATCTCTCATAAAATTAGTTCAAAATTAAAAAAAAATACTTTTGTTATAGTACTAGTATTTTTACGTGCCTGCAGGGCACGTAAAGTGGCTACTTAAGCCCCGCTACGCAGAGCGAAAGGAACCACTTCCTCCCCGCAGCAGCACGTAAAATAGTATACAGACCACGAGAGCAAGTAAAGAGGCCTCAGATCTCATTTTTGTCATCCTCGGCTTCGCCTCGGGAGATAGTTACATGTGGCCTGAGGCTTCCTTTACTTTTGCTCCCTAGGTGATACATATACTATTTTATTTCAATATTGGCTTGCAATGGCAATGACCGCTATCTCGTCTGGTGTTAAGCGAAGATGCAGTCTAAGGTTTTGCAAGCTTGCCTAGAAGAAACTGATTCATTCACGACTTTAAGAATGATTCGCAGTCTACTGTTTAGCAATTCGCAAAATAAGGGTAGAATCGAACCGTTTTGTGCGTATTTTTGAAATATATACCATGAAACAGGCCGCTTTTTTAGAGCTCCTGGCCGTCCGATAGTAGAACGGACAGGGTGGGATCAGATCATGCAGCACCAAAACATATTCTCCGAAATGTAACCGATAATAAACCGATAGACATCAACTTTGCGTCGATGTTCAAGGCTTTGGAGCTTAGCCTGAACAAATGGCTCCTTTGTTTTTAATGGACTCCTTTGTTTTAACTGAGCCTATAAATTTCTTGACGCGTTTTTCAATGGACTCTTACGCCTCGAGCTGGTCGCCTTGACCAATCCATCCCAGAGGTGCGTGCAGTAATCCTTGTACGACCGAACTTGTGCTTGATATAACTTGAGCAACTGTTCTGGCGTGAAGTGCTGTTGTACTTTAAAGAGAACCTTTTTTGTACCTTTTGCGTTTTAGCAGCCAATTGAGCCTTTGACTCAATATTGGATCCAAAGTTGAGGGTTGGAGTCAATTAATGTCCAGTGGTTAAAGCCCTCTAATATCAGCACGGATACTCATTTCGGAAAGTAGAAGCCAGATCGGATGGCCTCTTTTTGGCATAGAACAGACACGCCTGGGTCTTAGCTGCATTGAACTTGAGGTTGGTATCGCCCCAATCTGAGACTGCCTTAAGGGACAAATTCAAGCGCACTGGATTTCTAGCCCACTTTTTTGCGCATCGCATACGTATGGGTACGCACACGACAGCACTGTTGTAGAGAGCTTTACAACAGTGCTGTCGTGTGCGTACCCAAAAGTACTTACCGTGCTTTAGCAGATTGTTAATGTGAAGCAGGAAAAGAGTCGTAGAGAGCAAGGACCCCTGAGGATCACCGGCATTATAATAATAATAATAATTTGAATTGGCATTGAAAGCCATTTGTTCGGTCGAGCGGCCATAAACGACCACTCAGATCCATCGCGGTCCATCAGGAAATACGAAATCCAAGTAATGAAACTAGTGGGCAAGCCATATGAGGAGAGCTTGCTAATTAGGCTGCCATGCCGTACCCTCTCGAAGGCCTTCGAGACGTCGAGGGAAACGGCAACCGCTTCCTCGTGTTTCTCGATGGCCTCACTCCAGATGCGAATAGCATACGCTAGAAGATCTCCAGTAGACTGGTTTTGGCGAAACCCATACTGCCAATCTCTGAGGAGGCTATTAGCTTCTTGGTATGCCAGGAGCCCATTGTTGAGGACACGTTCCATAATCTTGCAGAGTGTGGACGTAACCGGGATAGGCCTGTAGTTGGCATGGTCGGCATAACTACCTTTTTTTGGGCACAGGTTGCAGGTTAGCAAACTTCCATGTCTTCAGAACAATGGCTGGAATACCAACAGTGCTATATCCAGTCTCCGTAATTAGTCAAATCGTCGTTAAGTCGTCGTCAAGTTTAATCAGCACTGGCTTTGAACAATCCCAGTGCTCTGTTCAGAACTTGACAACGACTTGACTGGAAACTGGATAACGTTCCAACACTTGTTTTGTTTTTGTTCCGGTTTCCGTAAGTTTTCAAACAAAAAAAACTATTCAGCATGTCAGTTTTAAAAAAATAAAATAAAAACACACAATGCAAAATAACGCTCGGGAAAATAATGCCGAGTAATGCTCGGTCGGTACACAAGAGCTAAACTGACCCGACACTAGACTGAGGACATCCCAGACGTCAGCCTGTACGAGATTAGAATGGCTCTCAGACAGCTTAAGAATAACAAGGCGCCAGGTGAGGACGGAATAACGACAGAACTACTGAGAGCGGGTGGTAAACCGGTACTTTTAGTCCTCCAGAAGTTATTCGATTCCGTCATTCACGAAGGTACTACGCCTGAAGCATGGCACAGGAGTGTGGTGGTGCTGTTCTTCAAGAAAGGAGATAACACCTTATTGAAGAACTATAGTATACTACTTTAGAACTGTAGTACTTGTTATTTTAATAAACCCATGTAGTCTGCACCTATAATTGTGGTGACGTTTAACTAGTAACTAACATACCATGTATCAGATGTGGGATTTGACGTACATCATGTTGGTGTTCTTAATAAATAAATAAATAAATATAGGCCCATCTCACTCCTGAGCCATGTGTACAAGTTGTTCTCGAGAGTCATTACGAACCGTATCGAACGCAGGTTTGATGACTTCCAGCTTCCCGAACAAGCCGGTTTCCGTAAAGGCTTTGGCACCATAGACCACTTCCACACGCTTCGCCAGATTATACAGAAGACTGAGGAGTATAATCGGCCGTTATGTCTAGCGTTTGTGGACTATGAAAAAGCCTTCGATTCAATCGAGACCTGGGCGGTGTTGCAGTCCCTTCAGCGATGTCATATCGACTATAGGTATATCGAAGCGCTGAAGTGTTTGTATAGAAACGCCACAATGTCAATCCGGTTGCAGGACGAGAGCACGAAACCAATCCAATTGCAGAAAGGCGTGAGACAGGGAGACGAAAACAGTTTCTCCGAAACTGTTCACGAACGCATTGGAGGACGTTTTCAAGCTCTTGGACTGGAACGGATTCGGCATCAACATTAATGGCGAATACATCACTCACCTTCGCTTTGCCGATGATATAGTCATCATGGCAGAGTCGCTGAAGGACCTCAATACTATGCTCAGCGACCTCAGTAATGTTTCCCAACAAGTGGGTCTTAAAATGAACATGGACAAGACAAAGATCATGTCCAATGTCCATGTTGTGCCCGTACCGGTTGTCGTTGGGAACGATACTCTCGAAGTTGTTGACCACTACAACTACCTTGGACTACAACTAACCGAAAGACGCAGCGTAGGAAGACCTCCCACCAGGTGGACCGACGACATTGTAAAAGTCGCGGGCAACCGGTGGATGCAAATGGCAGGTTGTCGTACAGTGTGGCGGTCTAAGAGGGAGGCATTCGTTCAGCAGTGGACGTCTCTGGGCTGATGATGCTGATGAATGCAAAATAAACTATCAGAAAACTATAGATATATTGCATTGCCTTGCCAAAAATGGCAAAGATAACCAGTGCATATATAAATTCCAAGTACTCGGTGAATTTCAGTCGCGCACGGATTGACAAGCGAACGCAAAGCCGAAGTGGTATTTGAAAACGTGAAAATAATACACATTGATGTTTTTTAACAGCAATTCCAAGTGAAAAACATTGATCGATCGATGTATTTAATCTACATAATATAAGTTGTAACGATTTTCGTAAACAAGTCTCTATGAGGAATTTTGATGATGGCGTCAGGGGGGGGGGGGGCAATTGCACCCATTGCCCCCCCCCCCTGTATCCGCGCCTGCCTGTATTATTGTGTGCCCGAAACAAGCTTGTTTTATCGTTGCAAGTTATTAATTTTGTAATTTATGATAATTTTTGTGTTTATGCAGGTTACGTTTAACGTACCCTAACAGGTACCAAACTTTTATGTTTGCGTTTTTGTTATTACCTACTAGCATATAGCTATGTCTTGCATTTGAGGTACATAAACATGACAGTTTAATACAATGTGTTACAAAAAGTTGTAGTAATACTGAAAGTCAGTATACTCATAATTATGAACAACTTTTACTATGGGGCCAACCCTGAAATCGTGAAAAAAACAGCTGTTCTATGCAAAAAGTTAATTTACCTTAGACAAATGTATGGAACAGCTGATTTTTTCCCGTGATTTCAAGGTTGAGCCCCATAGTAAAAGTTGTTCATAATGATAAGTCCATACATACACACCCTTCAGTAAGTAAGTTCGTATAGGCTGAGTGGCCAGCCCTAGTGTCAGAGTTAATGTGCCGCCTGAAGGCCTCTGACATGGCTGACGGTTGTTGTTATAGAAACTAGAACAAACAACCGGGACCAACAATTTATCGTGTCATCAGACCCACGGTAGCGTTCAGAAATAAATGCCACTCACGGTCACCCATCCGAAGACTGACCGGACCGTCCGTTGCTTAACATCGGTGATCGTTTAGAATCATCTAGACAAGGTACGACACGAGCGCTACTATTTTATTTTGTATATTTACGCTATTAATATTTTCTATATTAATATACAGAGGCAGAGGTGCTACGAGTACCTACCTAAAGACACCTGCAGCGCGAGTACCGTTCTTGACGATCGTCATATTTGACATTTAAATCGGTAAAATTCGATAAAAATCGGTAGATATGCTCCTAAGTAAATCTGCTATACCGAGACATCAAATTTAGCGACATACTCGTAGAACGGTACTCGCGCTGCTGACTCATTAAAATAATCATGTAATTAAGTAGGTATTTATTTTCCAACTTTCTGCGCTTTTACAAAATGTGTTTTAAAAACAGCACGCATTTCGGTATCGCCGGCAGCGGGGCAGGGCTCAAGTAACCGATTGTCATGGCTGTAAAGTGAAGAACTTAACCATGCGAAATCATTTCTTTGGTCCTTCCCATCCCTAGCTAGCATAGTTCAATAGTTCATCTAGCTGTACCGGGTTTACCTAATTGTTTCTTCCCGTAGTCCAAATCAAGATAACTTCCCAGTTATCTTCCCAGCATATTATCCCTGGGGCGGGAGCCCCAGGTACCTAAGATGCCATAAGATGGTATAGCAAAAGCCTTTACCCAACAGTGACCTGGGTAAAAGTTGTGTCTGTTTATGTCGATGACGTAGGTATTGTAGAAGATAACCTAACCGAAGGTTACCTATTTATAATATGTACAAAATTTGACGGGTCACCAGGGTCATCCCTCGGTAATGGAAAATGAAAGTCTTCTGTACGAGCTGCCGCGTTATAGTTGTGATGTAAGCCCGCATGCTTTGATACGACATGTCAACCCTCTGTATATAGTATACGAGAGCGCTGACGAGGGCTGGCGGAACACCGGGCGGAAGGTCAGGGTTGGGGGCATTATGCCTGCGAACCTCGCCACAAATTTATCATTTTATCCACACCATATAACTAGCTGCGCCAGTGAATTCACCCGCTGTCCTACATAAATCCTACAAAAGTTAAAAGACGATTGTTAACTTAAGCAGCGTTTTTAAGTAAAGGCCTTAATAAAGGGGATCCACACTGCGTCTTTTTTCCGGTTGTCGGCGCATCGTTGATGCGGCCATAGTCAACTGTCCATCTCATGTAGTAAATTTCTCTGATCTCATACATTTTGTTGTTTTTTTCTAAAATTTAATGATAAACTCTTATCTGACTCAGATTACCAGAGAGAGTCTGCATATATACTATGGTTTGTACAGCAGCCCGTTGCTTTTGCTAATTAAAGCTCTGTCCAACATAAAATGTAACCAACTATCTAACCCACAAATCTATTTTCAGGTCGTCAACAGCTGCATAGATTCTTAAAACAAGGCACAGTACCCAGTATTTTTCCTTGGACTAGATTATCGACAACGCCTTCATCAAGAGAGATATAAGCAACGATTAACAAGAAAACTTGATTTTGCCACATCTAGACCGCCGCTGGCGCCATCTGCAAAAAGTTTTGCCAGTGGAACCTCATTAAATTAAGAAATAAAATTATAAGTCACCAAGTTTAAGTAGGCACCTATTTACTTAGTTATCTAAAAAATCACCTTGATTACAACTTCGACGAGTTACTCTATCTAATAGATGATAGGCCCCGATAGAATAAGCACCAATTAAGCAATTCAAGTGTAAAGTTAGATTCAACTGTGATTTCAAGTGGACCCTAAACTAGTCAATATAGTTTTTACCGTTGATTTATAAGGCCGATTTGTTAAACTAAGCTTTCAGGCGGTCAAGTTTAAGTTGGACTCGAGCACCAATGGTTCCGTTCTGCCACAGATGCTAGGGTTAGGTGCGTTTTACTTTGTTTTTTTTTGGTTTTGTACAGATACCTTAGTGTAAGGTTACCTAGAAGGAAACTATTTACTCCACATAAAAAAAAAACATATTGTACGTGACGGGAAATACAGCCCATTATCATCAGCCAGAAGATTCCACTGCAGAATGAAGGCCTACTTTCTAATATGGAGGCCCCTCCATGCCATAATCCCCACGCTTGTTAGGCCGCTTGGGGATCGTAGAATGTTCCCCACCGTTAACCGAGAGGATGCTGCTGCCCGTCGTCCGGTGGTTCTGGATGCATTTTTAAACATACCCATGGTCAAACCAATGGACAGACGGACGGATGGACGGACGGACAGACAAGCAGCGAAGTGATCTTATAAGGTTACCTAAAAGAAAAAATAAATATAAGAAAAATAAACGAATGAAAAGAAAAAAGATATAAATGAATGAAATGATAAATAATCACTAAAAATATTATTATTTACTCATTTTCTATTGGGGATCTTAGGTAGGTATTAAATATTATTTAGTCCTCCTATTGTACAGTAACTCGGCTCGGGAATTTGTTCATACAAAAAGTTATGTCAAGGATTAAAATACTAAATAAATGCTAAGTAGTAGATGCCTTATCTTTTTTTGGCTAATCAGAGACATCAAGTATAGAAGTTGTAATGAAGTGGACCCGAGATCGCTCGCCGTAATCACAGTTTAACGACTGACGGGGTCAAGTTCTCTGTGACGGGTTTGACCTTAACAGCACTGGCCGGTAAATCTTAAGGATAAATACGGTGCAATTCATTCCACAGCTTAATGAAGTCACAGAACTTAGATTACGAAGTTATGTACCTATGTAGGTTTATGTGATTTGGATTTTGGTTGACCCTTTGGGTTTTGCATGTTATACGAGTATATACTAGCACACTAGTCCCACCGACTCCCGCATTATTCCCCCCGATTTATTATATTCTGGTTAAGTTTGTACCTCACTGCAAGTTATATTTATATTTTTAAAAAACGTGGTGAATTTTGGGAGCGGGCCGAATTTCTGCTGCAGCTGCCTTGCCCGCCCTGGCGACGCCCATGGCATGAGCCTAAAACCGATATAATAAGATCCACATTACGAGCAAGCGTGATGAAAAATATGATAATTAATCATTTAACATCTACAATGAGACTTTAACCTCGTAAAAACAATAAATTCTACCTACTAAGTCTATTTCGACCGGTTTCAAAGGAAAAGAAGACTGGAATCAAAAATTCGGAAGCTATATAAGTATTCGCTAACTTCGATGGAGCTCGAACAAATTATTGCTCCACAAATCTCACGATTGTTTGGCAAACTGTAATTCAGTTTTAGAATTGAATGTCGGTTCTTATGAGTGACGGATCTATTAAAAGTCTCAGAGAATATTGACGCATTTGTTTACTATGTCGATATACTTATCCGCGCGTGGGGGATATTTTTCGAGTATTTTTAGGGACCCATAAAAGAAAAAAGGAACCCTAATAGGATCAATTCGTTGTTCGTCCGTGTCCGTCTATCTGTCAGTCAAGACGTATTTTCTCAGGAATGCTTGAAGATATCAAATTGTAATTAATGTAAATCACGTAGGTATATACGGTCCCAAAATTAAAGATTTTAAGTTAATGCGATCAAAAAATACTTCCAAAATACGGGCATTTTTGCCTAAATTGTTCGGACTCCCGACCTGAGTAAAGCAAAATACAGGGTACTACTTGCAGGGGCAGGTATCATGCTTACCACCAGGCAAACGTCTCGCTCGTCTCGTCAACCCTTGCATTAAAAAAATACACACGACGTTGTGTTTTTCAACCGACTTCAAAAAAGGAGGTTATCAATTCGACTGTACGTTTTTTTGTATGTTTGTATCGCGATTACTCCGCCAATTATGAACTGATTTTGATGATTCTTATTTTCTTTGGTAGGTAATACGTCAGAGGTAGTCCCATATTCATTTTTATAGAAATCGGTTAAGTAGTTTGGTTTTAAAATCAAAATTACTAGAAAATATGAAGATGTGATCCTGGTATTCGAAGTTGAAGTCGGTTGTATTTTTTTTAAAGCGTATTATTGTTATCTAAAGTTCGGAGTATGTAGGTAACGGCAGGCTTTATACATTACATATATGCTTGTGTTCTTTATCCTAGCTTAACTTTAATTTTTCCCACTAATTACATTATTTATGAATTATCGTTTTCGAACGGATTTTCCTCTACGAGGGTTCACGCACTTCCTGTAGATGGACCTTCACTTTTCGTAGTCATTGTTTTCGCAGCATTATTGCCTCCGCATAATAATTTGTTTTCCCGGAGTAATTACAATAAGCCATACACAAGACAGACTACACACGCGATATTTTCTCGCCCTCTACGCGACTGTGTTATAATAATTGTGAAAGAAGTGCAATTTTGGGGTGTTCGTGGTTGTAAACCACGCGCCGGCCGGCGTCTCGAGGACGCTTCCACTACAGCCAAGGAAGCTGATATACAGCCCTGTCGACGACACATATACACCTCCCACGGATTGGGTTAAGTTAAGATCTGACCCAGCTCGGTAAGTTTCAAACCCTTGTTGTACTTCTTCTTTGTCGGAATGTAGTAATATTAAAATGCATTTTTTTTCGTATTAAACATACAGTCCACTCCCACAACTTGTTTACAGTTTTTATTAAGTTACCATAAAAATTATAATTTGTATCGTCCCATGACATCGCAACCAAACTTTCCATCCAACTCTTGGAGTGACTTTATTCATAAGTATTAAGAAAGACAGAAGAATAAGAGACTCTTCTGTGCCAGATAATAGTGTGAAACGTGACAACAAAAGTTTTCTCTCTTCTAGTTTCTGTGCGCTCTATCATATAAGAACTCATGGAAAAACAAACACTAACCACCGGAACTTTCTACGGAAACTTTGGAAACTCCGCGGGAGTTCCGTTTGCTGCCACTCGGCATAACTTCGCTATGCAATCAACTCGCTTCTCTGTGCTTAATTGCTTTTAAAATACTTCAGACTCGATATTATGTATAAAACACACAAGATTATCGATTTAAAATCCAAATACTGTCTGTTTTGATTGTTTTGTGGTACCTACAGCTAATCTAGCTAGGTAAGCTAGCTAGATATGACATCATATTCAACCCCTCATTGGTCTCAGACCAATCATCGTACTTACCAAGCATTTTTATCACTAGCCAACTTACCTTTAGATAAATGGAAATATTGTAGAGCCTAAATAGGTATGATGATAATTACCTTGATGTTCTCGTTCGATTCCTCGTCCGGGCATACCTAAGTATTGATTGGCATACTTAATAATATGCCATATAAAACGTCTTCGAAAACTCAAGCGTCTGCCTTGCAAGCGGTCTTTTGCCAGCCAACGCGGGAATGCAGCCGCAGTTCTTGGAACGTTGCCAATTTAATTATAATTTTATGATTTTTAGTAAAATCTAAGTTTAATATAATGATAGGTATAGTCCATTCCCAGGATTTTCATGATTTTTGCAACCAATTAGTTTAGTGCAACGCCTCCTGATAAGTCAGGAAGTCAGTCAGTCTTTTAGGTGATTTGCCCTGTCTTATGTATATGTGTAAATCGATTGAACCCGCAACGAACGGGCGCTGCAAATGGCGAATTCTCTTGCGTTATTTTTTGCAGTTTCACTTTTAATAAATCAATTTTGATCATTCAAATTACAATCGATTATTACTTGCGTTATTCAATTTTTGTTATTGCAAAGAATCAACAAAAAAGTTTATAATTATAAAATCTACAACGTATGTTACTTACTCACAATTTAGGGGGATATACCGGTTTTTTTTCGCAGTAGGTTTGCGTTTTAAAACATCTAACGACGCGGTCTAGAATGGAGCACGCTAACCTAGACTCGGAGGAACTAGCTCTCTTATAATCAAAGAACCTGGATCAAATCTTTTTACGTTTCTCCTAATAGTATCTACATGCTTATTTTTTTATTCTTACAAACGCAGACAATCAAGTAGCCTTGTTTATAAGATTTAAAGCTAATGTGAACGTACATACAATGTTGGACGCAAAGCATAATGGAAATTCAAAAGCATATATTAGCTAAATTAAACGTAGCCCAAAGTTTCATTTAGCCAGTCTGTCCACAAGTCGGCTACACGTGGATTAAGAACGATCTTTCAAGCTTTGTACAGAAGTTCTGAGAACAAAGGACCCAAGGAAAGAGAACAATCTGAAATTATTCACAAAGCGCTTTTAGCTCTAAGCGGTCCGTTTACTTTGAGACAATTTTTGTTGGTATAACAGAAACGTAATCTTTAAAGTCTGAGGCGTTTTATCTTTTTCATCACACTTGCTCGTAAAGTAGATCTTATTACATCGCTTTTAGGCTCATAATCCAAGCTATTATGCACGCGTGCTTTTTACTTTACATTACGGCACTTGTACTATAATAGGTATAACCCGGTAAAGTCAAGTTTGTACGTGACTGCAATTAGACGTACGTGTACGAAGCATTCTTAATATAGCCGGGTAATACTTACAGTTTTTTTGTAATACCAACAAAGAGTTCTTATGCCGCTGAAGTAAATGTGAACCTGCGCGCGCATTGCTGGTTTGGGCGCCATTTTCCGCAAATGTTTGTTGACGTTTTCGCTGTGTGGTTGATTATTATCAAAAAAAAAATGTTTTTTCCTCGCAAGTGTGACGAAAACAGTCGTATGGAACTCTTGTGCTATTAGTCATTACGCTCTCGGCTTTCTTATCGCGCTCGCCTGCGGCTCGCGCGCATAATACCGCCTCTAGTGTAATGACCAACATAGCACACTCGTATCATAATGTACTATTATCTGTGACTTTTCTATATTTACCAATACCTCGTAAAATTAAACTAAAATATTTTTATTCAAGAACGGTCTAAAGAAAATTGAAAGTCAAATCGTTTAAAATAATCGAGTCTGAAGACTAAATAAAAGTAGTTTCGTTCAGCAGTGGACGTCTTCTGGCTGAAGAAGATGATGCATCAACAGTCCTTGAGTGATGTCACAAATATGGCCTCAATTCAGCATGATGCTGTTTATCAAACAGCGCCGATCTTCTGTTAAGGCTGATTCAGTGAGATCAGGCAAGCCTTAAAAAGTGTTGCCTATTACAATTTTATATGTTCCATTTTTTTTACCGACTTCGAAAAAGGAGGAGGTTCTATGTTCGACGGTATGTATGTTTTAAATGTTTGTTCGATTTCCCGATTAAGAAAATTCTTTTTTTTATTTGAAAGGGTATATCCGAGGTGAACCCATATTAATTTGAAGTTAGTTGTTTTTTTTAAAGTTACTTGTAAAATATTGAAATCGTACAGGCAAGAACTGCTAAAGTAAGTAAGTTCGTATAGGCTGAGTGGCCAGCCCTAGTGTCTGAGTTAATGTGCCGCCCGAAGGCCTCTGACATGGCTGACGGTTGCTGTTATAGAAACTAGAACAAACAACCGGGACCAACAATTTAACGTGTCATCCGACCCACGGTAGCGCTCAGAAATAAATGCCACTCACGGTCACCCATCCGAAGACTGACCGGACCGTCCGTTGCTTAACATCAGTGATCGTTTTAGAATCACCTAGACAAGCTACGCCACGAGCGCTACAGCGCTAGGAACTGCTAAAGTTTTGATTTAGAAGAAGAAAAAAATGATAACATATCATCTAAATTTCAAATCACTGCCCTTGGTTTAACCCCGCGCACTAACTAGCAATGTAATACATTGTGGTGGGAATCCCATTAGACCTCATTCGGGCGGCCAGCGGCCACTAAATACCGCCTAATGGGCTTTGTGCGTTGCGGCGCTGCCCCTCTAACGTATTACAACTCCACAAGAATACTGATTAATGCAAAAGGTACTAAGGTATAAGGAAAATCCCGAGAAACAATTAAACCTCTGTTTTTATATGGATAGGCTAGGTGATTGTCAACAGTTCTGCATCATTCTAACATCCCATTGCTAGGTAAATATATACCTCAGCGTACCTTCGAATGGCGATTGAGTGATACTCGAGTACCCTGGTCCGGTGCAATTTGGCGATTTCACATACGTCATTGAGATTGTCTCCGGGCATTGCAAGTTTTCTTACGATGTTTCTTAAAAAAATAAGCGTTTATGTATGCATTATTTTCACCACAGTTCATTTCACACGTCAAATTGTTGGTCCTAGTTGTATGTTCCTTATTTCTGTAACAACAACGTCAAGCCATGTCGGAGGCTTTCGGGCGGCACATTAACTCTGTTACTAGGGCTGGCCACTCAGCCTATACGAACTTGTGTGGTTGAAGATGTTAGACAAAGCTAGCTTGAAATGGCAACTGATTCAAGTGAGGTTGCCGGAACACACCGTTAGTGTGATATTAGTGCGATATATGACATTTATAAATGTTTGTTCTGTTTCTGGGTGTAGTATGTATTATAAGTAGGTATATATTTACAAAAAAAATATAGTATATAAGTATTCTATCAGCAATTTAGATTCCATATTACAAGCTTTGCTTAGTTTGGGGTTAGATGGCGCTATGTGAAAAATGTCCTCCGATATAAAAAAGTATATTATTCAACCGACAAGCAGTAGTGAGCAAGTATCGCTCCATTTCGCAGGACAATGATGATGCTTCCATTTTGAAGGACAATGTTGCCAGAGAAATTACCGAGTATGAAGAGATTTGACAGCAAATATCTAAGGGTAACGAGCGCAGTGCAGTGCGGCGCAGGATTGTGTTCGCAAGTTCACAATTCTTGCACTGCTTCTGTTATGGGCAGGCGTTATGCTTACCACCAGACGTGTCTCACTAGTCTCGTCACCCCATAGCATAAAAAAAAAACCCACAAATTATCTATTAAGTAGTTATAACTCGAAACTTTCAATCATTAAGCACATCAAAATAACGCGCATTGTTAACCTACGCAGTTAACTTTCCCAGAGATTTTCGCAACGTAACTTTGTAAGCTTAATAATAAAAAGTTGTTTCTTTGTATTCAGTGTTCAGAGTAAACCGTTCATTAGCGGCTATCTCTAAGCTGGGTTCATACTTTGTATCTAAGTCTAAGAACGTCATGACTTAACCTCTGCCTTAGGTTAAATGGCATAATAATCAGCCTTTTAGTAACAGTCTAATGCTGGTCTTAGACCTACCCTCGAAAAACGCCGGAGCGAAATCCTCTAAGCTGGGCCATATACGCCCATTGAACTTCTTCTACGAACGTGGGAAGGTTTCCTCACGATTTTTCTTCAAAAAGACTAGTGGTACGGAAATCCATACATAAATTTCAAATCGCTAAATGGTACGGGCCCGGGACTTGATCCTACGACGAAGTCGGGCGGTCTCCCGATTGGTCTCTAATGTACCACGGGTGCATAAGAGCGGGCTACGCCAAAATACACAAACATCGCTTTTGTAGATATTATATGACAATAGACAATAGACAATAGTTTATTCGTGAACCATCGCACACTCAGAAAAGCGAAAGCCCTACTTTTAGGTATCGCACACTAGAGGCTGCACCGGGCTTTTTGCTTTAGCAAATACTTTTACAACACATTTGCTCAAAAAGTGCATTTACAAAGTCTGTATACATCGTTCGAAAGTTAAACATTACGCACCATACAACGGAGCGTGCGGAAAAGCCTTTACCGCACACTCCCTTGTATAGCGCCGTGCGTAAACTTTACGGTATTTTTTTAATTTCCATAATAATAATTTGAGAACTCCACCAAAGAGTTTCACATTACGAGAATAAAATAAGCTGAATGATCGAGCCTCGTTGGAAGCGCTTTTGCTCAATACGTTTGTTTTACTTTAATACTAAACATAAAATGCTCGGAGGAACTAGCTCTGGCTATATTAAATAGGCTATATAATCAAAGAGAAAATGTGACGTAAGAAATTCTCTCCACAATTTTTATTTCTGATTTTCACCACGCGCACGTAGCGCCATTTGTTAATTCGCGCCATTTCATCTTTCCTCCTAGGAGGATTATGGCGTAGCACTTTGTGCATTTGCCAGTGTCAAGTATTTATTTGTATCAAGTTTTTGATAATTTTCAAGTCGAATGAACCTAAGTCAAAGTGATGTCACACTTAGTAAATCACAGTCAAGTCCAGTCATGCCCTAGTAAAGTCATGGCAACTTAACTACAAACTTCTTCGGAGTTTTGGAAACAACACGAAAAGACACTCATACTAGAAACGTTTTAATGAAGACGAACTTTAAACGAAGTTTTTTTTTTCTTCTTTTCCCTTAAAACGATTATAGCATCGCACTTTGAGCATTTGCCAGTGTCAAGTAGGAATTTATTTACGACTTTCCGTCCGATATAATAAAACAAAATAATAAAGTTTGGCTCATTATCTGTTGTAAGTACTTCTGTTAACTGTTTTCTCGCAAATGTGTTGTAAAACGTTGTATGGCACTCGTGCGGTATTGGTTTTTACAAACGAGTAGACGAATGTAAGCCCGAGACGAAGTCGAGGGCTTACCATAGTCACGAGCCGCACTAGTATCATAAATAACTATTATAGCACACTGCAGCTTACCATAATTGTACTGTAGTGGTAGGACTCTTGGTATTTGCAGAATGTATCTGGGGAAGTACCACTTGTCAGTTATTCAATCGCCAAGCAATAGTGTGAAAGCATTACTGTGTTCCGGCTTGAAGGGCTATGTTACCATTGAAATTACTGGGCATGAAGAGATTTAACATAATAATATCTCAGGGTGACGAGCGCAGTGCAGTGCATGTTCACAATTCTCGCACTGCTACTGTTGTAGGCAGTAGGTAGGCAGCGTGATGCTTATCACCAAGGGAACGTTTCGCTCGTCTCGCCACTCTAAAGCATAAAAAAATCTCTTATACTTGTAGTATAACGTGTACTACCTATTTATTGCACCGTCCTACTATTGTACAAGGCCTTATCCTCGAATGGTGTCTCGAAGGATCACTTGTGGTGACCTGTGATGATGGCAATCTAATCCAGGTTCGTAATCCTTTACAATATCGTCGCCCCGACGCGACGGTGGACATCCGAAACTTCTTAAAAATAAAGTATTATCTTGCAAGTCGTTTGTAACATCGGGGGTAAAGCTGTATAGTTATCTTATAAATTTTCTTATTATCCCGCGGGCCGCTCCAATCGTGCATAGTGAGGGGTAATGAGGCACGTATGTAGGCTGTATATAAAGGTTTACCTAGGAGTAACTTCCTTGAGCAGCAAGATAAGGGCTGGCACGTGACGTCGAGCTAAGCCTCGCTATAAAGCCTAGGTACTTACTTATTATACGAAACTCGCAGTACTATATATGTTTCATTAATAACGATTCTATCCTCATTAATTACAACTCTTGTGGCATGTCGATACCGTCTTTGACATCAGATAACAGAGAGCGCTGTGTGTTTGACGATCTCTGAGACTCAGTTGTAGCACGTTTGCCTTCGTAGAGTACGAGGTCCAGTTCTCAATTGAGTAGAACCGTGAGTGTGCCTAAAAGGAACCTGTTCAATCTGCAGTGTTTTGTACATTTCAAGGAACACAGATTCCGGCAGAGTTTCTATACGAATAAAAAGGTTAAATTTAATTTTTGAAAAACTTACGCTTTTCTCTACGGTTTTTAGTGTAATGAGAAATATAGGCAAGTATGAGCTAGTGAAACAGGTAGCGGCCTTATCACTACATGCCATCTCTTGGTAACAACAAGGATGACGAATAAATCTGTTTAGCAACTACTACTAATCTCACTATTTTGATCAAATATTATAAATGCGAAAGTTTGTCGGTATGTTTGTGTGTTTGTTACCTCTTCTCGCCAAAACCGATAAATGGATTTGGATCAAACTCGGAATGGAGATAGCTTATTTCCCGGAAACACTTAGGCTACTTTTTATTTTCATCATCATCACCGTTTTTCATCATCACGCGGATGAATCTGCGGGGTGCCTAGTATGTTATACTTCTTACAAGCGTTTCTTCCTCGTGGTCCACCTACGTGGTTCACCTAGGTGTTCCACCAGACAGGATACCAGGCGTACTATGGGTCATTAAATATTAAATATTTAATGACCCATAGTACACCTGGTGGTTAAATATTTAATGACCTATGCACACCTGGAGGTGAACCACGTAGGTGGATCACGGGGAAGATACGCTTACAAGTAAGTGTAAATACGCAACTACGTATGTATGTATATGCCATACATCAGTTTAATTGGCATCCAGCCTGCAAAGTTACCCCGGGGGGTTACGGCTTTATTTCAAGTGATTGAACACACACACATTAAATTTTAGTTTGTGTGCTCTGAATCGTGTAAACGAAAAAGAAAAATAAAGGTTTTTTTACCAAACTTTTTCGTAAGCAATTACTTATTTGAAGATAAAGTTGAGTTTCCATTAATTTGTTATAATTAGTTTTTGTGCAAAGTATTGTGCACTGGAGTGTGCAAATTAAAGATTTTTCTTGAGAAAAATTTGCTCGGGATGATTTATAGTGGTGAATTTTGGGAGCGGGCCGAATTTCTTCCGTACGCGGACGAAATCGCGGGGGACCTCTAGTTAGGTATATTATGTTAGCTAGTAACTATAATTTTTTCGTTCAAAAAATTGCAACATGGTATTCGAATTTTATGTTTTTAAAGCATAAACAGTAAAAAAAAATATGACTGAAAAATCATAATTATGAATATATATTTTTCTTTTAAGCTATAAAAACAAAAAAAAACAAAACTTTACTTTACAAAACAGAACTTTATTCACGGTTTTCATTCCACTTTTGCAGTATAATTCAGTTATTTTTTGAAAAATTGTGCAGAAAGCCCATAGAAAAATCAAATTCCTATTTGTTTAGTTAGTTATAAAACTTTTATAAAATAAAATCATTTGTAGTGCTAAGCATTTCAAGATTCTGTTTTTTTCCGTACATTATATTTTAGTTACGAATGTGGATGAAGGGGTCGTAGCAACTGCTACGCTATGAGTGCACTGTCTACTAATAGGTGCTACGAGCATAGAACATGCTATATCGTGAAGAAAACTTCTACGAATAAACAGATTCCGTTTATTTATTTATTTATTGTCTAGAAACACTCAAGAACTAGCCGTATAATTGTGAGTTTGCTACAAGAAGTGGAATTACACTATCTTTTAAGGATTTAGAAGAGCCGTTTCTGTCGTGAATATCTGAATAAACTAAATGCAAAGTTCAATTAAAATTCGCATTAAAACTTTCTTAGGCAGTCTCTTGAAAGTTGAAGCACTTTTTCATACATAAAATATCAGACCTGTAAAGTTCACTTGCAAAAATCTTGTATTTTTTGCTTCGTATTATTAAGCCTTCAGCCATATCAGCTTATCAGCCACATAAAGTCCATCATACTGATAGAAATAAGTTTCCCAATGCACGTCACTAAGCATGGTCTTCGCGTGTTTAATTCCAGCTGATAATTAGCTTATTGTACATCACTCCAGTAAAAGGAAGAACAATACTTATAAACTGCATAAAATTACTTGTCTATGGCAAGGAGAGAGAGAGCTAGGTCCTCCAAGATGGCAAGTCTTGAGCTTTTAGATAGTAAAACCTTTCCGATCCACCGTAATGACCACGGTAAGCATGCCAGACCTGCTGAATATACATTCAAAACCTAAAAAAAAATAAAAAACTGTGGTGGACAAACATAAACAAATATTGAGAGCGTACGAGCTTCTTTGTAGAAATACAATCTAGGTATAAGCCAGAGAAATTCCCGACTGTCCCGACTCGCATTTAGCGGAATTTTGGATGGGAGACTTTGACCATCGGCATATCTACGCTATGTTCTATGCCCCCAAAGTCTATGGCCCTAATCACAATCTTTTTTGAGCGCTGGATCCGCGCCTGTCCAAACATTCCAGTTTTGCCACAATCCTTTCAGGTTAGTCTCATCATCATCAGCCCGGAGTCGTCCACTGCTGAACGAAAGCCTCCCCCTTAGACCGCCACACTGTACGACAACCTGCCATTTGCATCCACCGGTTGCCTGCGACTTTAACAATGTCGTCGGTCCACCTAGTGGGAGGCCTTCCTACGCTGCGTCTTCCGGTTCGCGGTCGCCACTCAAGAACCTTTCTTCCCCATCGGTTGTCAGTTCTTCGAGCGATGTAGCCTGCCCATTGCCACTTCAACTTGCAAACCTTGCGAGCTATGTCGGTAACTTTGGTTCTTTGGCGAATATCCTCGTTCCGAATTCTATCGCGCAAAGTAACTCAGAGCATAACTCTCTCCATTGCCTGTTGCATGACACTAAGTTTCTCCAACAGTCCAGCAGTTAAAGACCACAAAGATCAGGTTAGTCTACCTAACTTAAACCGCAGAATAATCTCGTGTAGTATCAGTGCTCTTTCACTTTGCTGCTGGCTGGTATGCCATAAATAAAAAAAACCGTTTTACGATAAAGAAAAAAATTGAAAACATAAAAACACGTTTATCGTATGGGGCCTCCCCAAAGATCGAGTTGGTACAACACAGGCTATAGTAACAGTACTAGTATCGTTTTCTTTTATCTGTGGTAATAGGGTCCCATTGGACCCTTTAAGAACGGAACTATAATAATAATACTTAAAAAAACCGACTTAAATTTCGACTACCTGCGGATGACATTTTTGTAGTGGTAGGACTTCACTGCAGAGTCCGACTGGGGAAGTACCACACCTTTGTCAGTTATTCAACCGCCAAGCAGTAGTGTGCAAGCTTTACTGTGTTCCGGTTTGAAGGGCAATGTTACCAGAGAAATTACTGGGTATGATGAGATTTAACATCTAATATCTCAGGGTGACGAGCGCAGTGCAGTGCGGCGCAGGATTGTGTTCACATCACACATCAACAGCCGGAAGACGTCCACTACTGGACGAAGGCCTCCCCCTTAATAGGGAGGGGTTGCCATAATCCCCACGCTTGGCAGGCGGCTTGGGGATCGATTCAGGATTGTTTTCGCAAGTTCATAATTCTTGCACTGCTAGTGTTAGTGGCAGGCGTGACACTTACCACCAGGCTTGTTGCGGCAGGTCTTGCTCGTCTCGTCACTTCAATGTATTAAAAAAAAAACATTTTCATATTGCCATTTATTTTGATGCTGAACCGATTTCGTTAAAATGTATATCGAACTATCTCTGACCGATCACCGAAAAAAAAACATCAAAATAGATTCATCATAATTTATGTATTATTTTTTCTATTCTATAATTGGCGGAGTAATCGCGTAACATATTACATACAAAAAGACGAATTGAGAACCTCTTTTTTTGAAGTCGGTTGAATGAAATAAGTTGCAAGCGGAAAAGTGTTAACAAAAGGTCAAAGTCGGCATTCACTAGCAGTAGGAAAAAGGGCGAGCTAAACTCGTAAAAAAATGGTCCATTCTCCACTCAGTCGAGCGAACACTCGTCTCCGCTTTATGAAGCAATCTTCAAAGGAGTTCAAGGATTTCCGTGCAAACGCGACTAAAACAGATGTGTCCTCGGTCGAGTGCTCTACCTTGGAGTTATGTGGATACTAGCCGCTACATGCGGTTCCGCCCGATTTCTTCTTCGATCAAAACAGTTAAGGCCAGGATATTCCACGTTTCAAGCAAATTTTTTAACGCGGTCGAGTATTTCTAAAGCTGTATCAGGGTAGGTTGCTACAAAGATGTAGGGTCACATTTAGTAGAGCAAAAATATGGCGGTTACGCAGATTCGTGCGTGTCAAGCTTCGACTTCGTATGTACTTATGATCGTATACTTCGTATGTTCGTATGACTTCGAAGTATCGAAACTAATAATTTTTCAACCATAGAAAGTTCTCCAAAATACTATTATCTTTTTATGTGACTATGTGATGTAATTGGGACATATTATAAGTGAAAAACGTTTTAAAATAGGCCCTGTTGGGTTTTTTCTATCGAGGAAAGTATAATTAATCGTGTTTTCAACCACACAAGTTACTAAGACGGATGTTCGTCTGTAACATATATATTTTTTGGCTTAAATACCGGGTGTTAGTTTTGTCCAAGATCGATGAACCTTTTTGTATGGAACAGCTGTTTTTTTTTCGTGATTTCAGGGTTGGCCCCGTAGTAAAAGTTGTTCATAATGATGAGTACAATGATATCCTAGAAGGATAACGGTGTTCAAACTAACAACCTGTATAGTAATTTGACAAAATAACATTGATTTGCGCGAAGCAACTTTCTAAAGTACCCTAGTAGTATATGGAATCCTAAAATGATTGTTTCGTAGAGAAAAAAAAAATGAGGCCTTCGTTCAGCAGTCCCGACGCAGTCTGACGCGCGTGCGGCCGCGTCTTGATTCAGTGCGAACCAGGACGCACGCGTCCGGCTCTGTTTTCGCTGCTTGAAAAAGGTCACCGGATGTGATGGAAACTACGATCGGAGTATCCATCTTAATTAAACGTGAATAAATAAAACACATATACACAATACTGTATAAATAAAACAAAATGTGTCAAAACCACGTCAGTTTTCATAGTGGAAGTCTTCTGGCTGATGATGATTAACAGTTACATTTTAAAACCTATAGCACGTAAATATTCGCTGTTTTAGAGCTTCGACAATTTGGTAAATAAGAAAAATTCAATGTTTTTTTTTCCGGGATTCACATAAAAAATGCTCAAAACTATATTTCCCCTGTGAGTGGAAGTGACTTGGTGCAGAATTTTTCTCAAGCCTTATTTTTAGAATTGTTTAGGCTAAAATATCATATTGTATTGTTTTTTTTAAATACTTTCCAGTGACGAGACGAGCAAAACGTTCGCCTGGTGGTAAGCGTTACGCCTGCCATTAACAGTAGCAGTGCCAGAATTGTGAACTTGCGAACACAATCCTGCGCTGCACTGCACTGCGCTCGTTACCCTGAGATATTAGTTGTTAAATCTTTTCATACCCAGTAATTTCTCTGGTAACCAAAACAACCAAAACCTTTCAGAAATAAGATGCAAAATCAAAGACCCTCTTGTTTGATCTCGAAACAAAGTGTAAACAAGGCGGAGGGTGTGACAGTATGAAAATTGGGTTACGAATAAACATCGTAATACGTTCACGGCGTGGCGCGCGAGCTTCAACACAAGACTGATGAGTTCCGATACGGTGGAATTACTTTCAAACATTTTGGTTACTTGATTGAACTTGAGAGATGTAATCGTATCGATATACTGACCAAAATTATTCTAATAATCTAATCGACTATAATAAGATTCGATTTGAAAACTAATAACTAAATCGAAACGACTTCGAAAAAGGAGGAGGTTCTATGTTCGACGGTATGTATGTTTTTTTAAATGTATTTTCACCCAGTGATAATGAAATGAATAAAATGAATGCACGGAAAATAAGCGCACAGATTTTGAAGACAATATATATTATATATT
Organism: Erannis defoliaria; assembly: GCA_905404285.2. Classification (NCBI taxonomy): domain Eukaryota; kingdom Metazoa; phylum Arthropoda; class Insecta; order Lepidoptera; family Geometridae; genus Erannis; species Erannis defoliaria. Next base: position 1,455,909 of record FR990077.1, on the reverse strand, counting down.
GAGCGCCAGCTCTCCACTCGCGTCAGTCACACTCTGTCTTTGCGACATGAGAGCCGTACGATACGACAGTACAAATAAATCCAAATTATGCTTTCGTGTTTATTCCGCAAATGTAAGAACACTACTAATATTAGCAATAAAAATTTGGGGATCATATTCCATAACTTATACCACATTAATCACTACTACAGTATTTTGTCACAGCTGCAATTAATTTCATTAAATATGTTAGTGTAATCACCATTTTGAGGCGATCGTTAGGACGAGACAGAGAGACTTCGGGAATCCTTCGTCAGTGCTCGTGAATATTTGAGAGCAATAGACAATACAATAGTGTTCTCTTTTTGTCATGCAGTAATTAAATTCGCTATCTCTATTTTCCGGCAAATGTAATATGCATACATTTAGGTATGCTTGATTGTGTTGACTTATTAATTTTGAACGTTTTGTTAGCGCTGGGCCCGTCCGTTCCATTATCACGGTCGCTGTGTTCCCCGATTTCTCCGTCAATTGTGTACCGATTTTGAAAATATATTTTTTATTTGAAAGCGTATACTCCTGTCCCATATTAATTTGAAGTCGATTGAATATTTTTATTAAAACTTGTTGCCAGTATGATCTATAAGTGCACTTACACAGTTTTACGTTTTTTTAGAACCGTTTTTCCTTGGGTTTTTTGACCTGGGTAATCTGGGTATCTAAAATATCTGGTAAAATTGCATCCAGAACCACCGGAAGACGGGCAACCTACGTCCCCCTCTATTACCAAGCTGAGAGCGTGCATGACCTGCCCTTTTTAATTGTCCACTGCTGGACTGCTTACTTAGACCTTTCCTCGAAGATCGAATGGGCCATATACATCACGCTGGTCGAGTTGCGGGTTGGTTAATTCACATACGCAATTGAGTTTCATCGGGTTAGGTTTCCCTACGATGTTTTCCTTCACCGAAAAGCCGGTGGTATGATTATCCGTATGCCGAGAGCGTGGTTTCAAGATAATTTGTTTAATGACATCGAAGCTTCTTTATAAATAAGAGATTATTAATTATTAAGATATTTTTAATTTATGTTTTTAAAGCCAGTAACAAAAACAGTAAGAAAAATCCTGACCTCTGGCAGGACTCGAAATTGAACCTCTAGTTTATTTTGTTGGTGATTATATACAGGGTGTTAGTTTGAACACCGTTATCCTTCTAGGATATCATTGTACTCATCATTATGAACAGCTTTTATTATAGGGCCAACCCTGAAATCACGAAAAAAAACAGCTGTTCCATACAAAAAGGTTCGTCGATCTTGGACAAAATGTATGGAACAACAGATATTTTTTTCGCGATTTCAGGGTTGGCCCCATAGTAAAAGTTGTTCATAATGATGAGTACAATGAAATCTTAGAAGGATAACGGTGTTCAAACTAACAGCCTGTAGTTTTTACCTTACCTTAATGAAATATGCCGCGTAACTTTGGTGTCAATGATTTGTATTTGTATATTTTGTATTAAGGGGCAGGCATTCTTCCAGCAGTGGACGTCTTCTGGCTGTTGATGTGATGTGAGCCGCTTTAAGCTTCCGAATTTCTGAAAGTCACGTATTTTGGGCAGGAGTGACCTTCTGATCTATAAGTAATCAACAAAGAATAAACTAACAAAATTATTATATACTAACTGCGCCTCGCGGTTTCACCGGTGATTATTGGAATAAAAAGTAGCCTATGTTTTATTCCAAGGTATAAGCTATCTCTATACCAAATTTCATCTAAATCCATTCAGTCGTTTACATACACACACACACACACACACCGACAAACTTTCGCATTTATAATATTAGTAGGATTTTTCAACCGACTTCAAAAAAGGAGGTTCGCAATTCGACTGATAGTGTTTTTTTTGTATGTATGTTACGCGATTACTCCGCCAATTATGAACTGATTTTGTTGATTTTTATTTTGTTTGGTAGGTAGTTATGTATCCTCCACAAGCCTCCGCTCTAGCGTAAAGTAGCTGACACTGCAGTTAGCGGCCAGTTCTGCGTAACGGCCACCGCAGTGCCGGACCTTATCAGGCAAGTCTAGACCTGACTAAGCGTTTCTAGAAATAAGGCCACCTTTGTAGAGTAGGTTTCATTATAAGCTTTGAATGAATTAACGTCATTATTAATAGAGCCTCTGAATCGGCAACACTAGTTTTATTTTAGTTTTAAACTAGTTTAATTTTAGTTTTTAAAAAATCTTTAATTCGCTCCCGAAATTTAACTGGCGCAGCCGGTAGGATTTGCTCGTTAAAAGCGATCGTTCAAGGTTCAATATTACCTGCCGCGGAGCGAAATTGCGAGTGAATCCTTCGAACAAATAAATGTGTTAAATAGTGGACGCTGAGAAAATGATGCTGGTCGGTTGGTGAGTAGACTCTTCGCCATCCTTACCTATCCCGAGACTCTCCTCGAATTGTGTATTAGTATATTCAGACCTTAGTCATCGGTTAGAATTGTGTAATTAGAATAACTTAGTGAATTTTGGTCTCAAATCGATCGGAATTTTGTTAAAATAGTGTAATATTTAATCTACTTAATTAAATATTCGATATCTGCCTCAAAATAGGCTTAAATTTTAATAAATAGGGAAAATAAGTTAAGCTTTTTATATTATACATTTGTGTGTATTTAAATTGTCTATACCTGCTCATTATACGCTAAAACAATGGCCCAAGCAGAGTTCAAGGCCATCCCTAGAGAAATATTGAATCTCATCCCCATTTTTGGAGGTGACAAAGGGCAACTAAATTTGTACCTGCGAAAATGCGAGTATGTAATAAGCAGATATAGAGGTGACGCAGCTCAAGATTTATACGTGTTCAATGCGGTTACAAGTAGACTCAGTGACAAAGCGGCTTCGCTCTTGTCAGAACGGGAAGACATAAACACTTGGTCCAGCCTCAAGGAGGTACTTAAACAACATTTTGGGGACCCGCGAAGTGAATACTGCATAGGTATTGAGTTAGAGACGCTAAGAATTAAATCCGGTGAAAGTTATTTAGACTTTTGCAATCGCATCCAAAGTGTTAGATCCACGCTTATTTCCAAGGTCAACATGATAGAGGATATCAATTTACGACGCGCTAAGATAGTAATCTATAACAATACGGCACTCAACGTTTTCCTATACAACCTATCCGAAGATATGGTGCGCATAGTCCGGTTAAAAGCACCGACGAGCTTAGAGAACGCCCTAAGCATAGTTTTAGAAGAAGTGAACTTCTTAGATCAATATAACGCGAGGAAACGTATGTACGTCTATAACAACGCCGCGCTAAGGCCAACCTTTGCGCCCGCACACACCTCGAGTGGATTTAAATTCCAGACACCTCCAGTAAATACCGCGCCTAAATTCAATTTTGGTATACAACCTGCAGCAACAAAACTACCCCAAGCGCAATCGTTAAATTTTGGCTACCGCCCCCAGTTAGGACCTGTGCCTCAATTCGGGTACCGTCCGCAATTTAATTCAGTACCACAACAGGGATTCCGCCCTCAATTCGGAACTACTCCTCAGTTAGGCTATAGGCCTCAGTTTGGAAATCAAGCCCCTGCTCAGAGTGGTTACCGACCACCGCAACAATTAGGGTATAAACCACCACAGTTTGGTTACAAACCCCCACAGATAGGGTACAAACCACCTCAAGTCAACCCTCCGCACCTACAAGCGACAGACGTGTCCATGAGGACAGCCCGTCCCGCACCGCAAGGCTTTAAGCTTAACGAGTTAATAGGTTTAGACGACGAACAGTACCAAGACTATTACTACCATGACAACGACTATAACAATGACTGTGACGTGTACGACGGACAATACGAGTACATGAATGAAGCTGAAAATGACGAGATGATATATGACACTCAACAGACACATTCCCTTCAGGAACAACGGACTGAAAATTTTATGACACCAGCCTCCATAGAGGAAAAGAAATAATAGAACTGAACTGCGACCCTACACTGAAACTACCCCATATTCACATCCCTGAAATTGACGCGAAGTTTATGATAGATACGGGTAGTACTAGATCATTTTTGAGCCCTCAAAAAGCATATAAGTTTTTCTATCAGAACGTTAGAAACGAACCATTCGAAGTAGTTAGCACACACGCGTCTAGTCGACACAACGAAGTAATAGAGATTCCGCTTTTACCGACATTCCAAACTAATGACACTCACAAATTTTACTTATACAACGTTGACTCACGATACGACGGACTAATAGGAAATGATTTACTGAGACAGCTCAGCGCTATAATAGACCTGAAAAACTCTGTTTTAATAACAAAATCCACAAGCATCCCTATAATCAATACAAATTTGGATTATGAAATTCAACTGCAACCCCGATCGGAACAACGAGTCAAGGTTCCGATAGACCAACACTCAGGTGAAGCTATACTAGACTATAGAAAGTTTGGCCCGGGAGTACGAATGCCCAGTGCTCTAGTTAACTGTATTAACGGATACGCGACCACAGTTATACAAAACGTTTCGGATGAAATAGTAACTCTTACAGTTAAACGACCCTTGCAAGTAACTAAGCACGCGACTACCAGGTGTGACCTTAATGCGACTAACGCTACTAAAGCTACAGACATACAAATAGACAAAATACTGACTGAAAATTTGAACAAGATAAGATTAGACCATACCAACTCTGAGGAACGCGAGAAAATTTACAGACTCTGTACAGAATACAAAGACATTTTCCATTGCGACAAACTACCCCTAACTTTCACCAACCAAGTGAAACATGAAATTCGTACGAAAAATGAAGACCCTATTTACGTGAAACCGTATAGACAGGCCCCTGCACAAGCAGAGGAAATAAATAAGCAAGTAGAAAATTTTTTACAAGACAACGTAGTTCAGGAATCACACTCTCCATGGAATGCCCCAGTGCACTTGGTGCCTAAAAAGATCGATGCATCAGGAGAACAAAAATTTCGCATGGTAATTGACTACAGACGACTCAATGAAATAACCACAGACGACAAATACCCACTCCCCAATATAAGCGACCTGTTTGACAAATTAGGAAAAAGTACTTACTTCAGCACGATCGATTTAGCAAGCGGTTACCATCAGATAGAGGTTGTAGAGCGAGACAGACAAAAAACTGCCTTCAGCACACAAAATGGTCACTTTGAGTTTTTACGAATGCCGTTCGGCCTGAAAACGGCCCCCGCAACCTTTCAGCGTACAATGGACCATGTCCTTCGAGGCCTTCAAGGATTACACTGTATGGTGTACCTTGATGACGTCATTATTTTTTCATCCAGCCTAGAAGAGCACATACAAAAATTAAGACTAGTTTTTGACAGATTGCGACAGACAAACTTAAAGGTACAATTAGATAAATCTGAATTCTTACGTAAAGAGGTATTATATCTCGGACACACCATCACTAAAGACGGACTAAAACCGAATAACGACAAAATAAAAGCAGTAATGAATTTTCCGATTCCAAAGACTACAACAGAAATTAAAAGTTTTCTTGGACTCGTAGGCTACTACAGACGCTTTATACCCAATTTCGCTAAAGTAACCCAACCACTGACGTCATGCTTGAAAAAACGCAACAGAATTATCATTGACCAAAATTATATCGATGCCTTTAATAAATGTAAAGAACTTTTGACTCACGCCCCACTCTTACAGTATCCTGACTATGACAAGCCCTTTATCCTGACAACGGATGCCTCAAATTTAGCTCTAGGAGCTGTCCTTTCCCAAGGACAAGTTGGCAGCGACAAACCAGTCGCATACGCGAGCCGTACGTTAAGCGACACAGAGACGCGCTATAGCACCATAGAGCGAGAGTTGCTCGCCATCATCTGGGCAACGAAACATTTCCGCCCCTATTTGTACGGACGGAAGTTTTTCATCTACACAGACCATAGACCCCTAGCTTGGCTAAACTCTCTAAAAGACCCGAACAGTAAACTGACTCGATGGAGATTACGCCTTCAGGATTTCGACTTCGAGATAATATATAAAAAAGGAAAACAAAATACGAACGCGGATGCCTTAAGTAGAATCAAAATCAACGCCCTGACTGACGAAGACGCTAATTCAATGAAAGTTAACATAGAAAAAGAACGACGAGACTCAACAACTGTGACAGTATCAGACATAAGCGACACACTATCTATAGTAAGCATATCTGACTCATCGGAAGCCACGGTAAAGCTACCAGAGTTAGAGATAGAGAAACCGGTTATACCATCCCCATCTGGGAGCACTAGATCACAGACTATACACTCTATGGAAGACTTAGACTCAAGCGGCATACCGATTTTAAACGAAGCCATAGATACAAAACCAAACCAAATCCTAGTATATTCCTGGCTTAAAAACGAACTTCATGTGAAAAGTCTATCATTCGAAAAACACAAAATTCTGGAAGTTTTCCTTCCCCTTAACAACATAGAATTAGTCAAGAATTTCCTCAAAGAATATATTAGACCAAAAATTAAATATTTTATATACTTCGAAAACGAAGAACACCGCAAACAATTCAGCAATGTTGTAATAGAAATTTTCAGGAAAGGAACGATAAACCTATTTGAATGTACCGAAAGAGTAGTATGTGTAGATAACGAAAGCGAACAAAAGGCAATAGTATTAAAATACCACGAAGGTAAAACGTGTCATCGCGGTATTAAGGAAACATTAGTCAGACTCCGTAGAAATTATTATTGGAATAAAATGGACGAAATTGTTTCAGCTATAATAAATAATTGCGATGCCTGTAAAAAGACCAAATATGAGCGAAAACCACTAAAACCCGTGCTACAATTGACGCAAACGCAAAACGCCCCGTTTCAAGAAATTTTCATAGACCTTTTCACCATCGAAGGAAAATATTACCTCACCCTAATTGATGCCTTTAGCAAGTTAGGACAGGCCATTGAAATTACAAACAAATCTACCCCCGAAGTTGTACGAGCGCTACTAAAATATTTTTCATTTTACGGTATACCTAAGAAAATTAGCTCAGACCCCGGTACCGAATTTAATAACGAACTCATGAAAGAATTTCTCAGTCTACACAACATAGAAAGACACATAGGCACAGTAAATAACCCGAACTCCATGGGACTTGTTGAAAGGTTTCATTCAACCATAATAGAGATATATAGGCTAGCTAAGTATGAACGAAAATGCACCGATGCCGCGTCCGTCATGACGTACTCTGTCATGGCTTACAATCACACAATACACACAGCGACAGGTTTAACACCCTTTGAAGTTGTCTTTGGACACACCGACACTGATAACCCATTTGACGTAGAACTTGAAAAACTGTACACCCAACAACTGATTAAAGATCATAAGAAACGAACGCAATTCCTATACGCACACATAGCCGAGAAGTTAAAAGCCGGAAAGGCAAAGGTAAGAGAAAAACGAGGCGGCGAAACTAACATAGAACTTTCGGAGACAGTCTTCGTAAAGGACATAAATAAAAGAATAAGCAAAGAAAAACCAAAGTACAGAAAAGCAAAAATAATAGGCGTGACCGATAAAAACGTTGTCCCAATTAAGGTAGAAACCGAAAAGAAAAACACGAAAGCCCCTATTAAAAACATCAAACGCCCTCCGCAGGTGCAGCCTGATGATAGCGACGTCGGCAGTCGCCCTTCATCTTCAAACACTTGAAGGAAACCCGGGACTCCTACCTGTAAAGGAAGGTAGAGCCTACGTACAAACCGACAACTGGACAATTCTAAAAACTATTAAATTAAATAATATCTGGACTGACTTAAACCTTATCAGTTCAAAATTCAATCAATTCCAGCAATGGCTTTCATTTAACAAAACGTTTCCTCACGAATTTATTGGAATATTTATGCATGCAGAGTATATGCGCGATATAACTATAGATAAATATCGCCAGCTGATTCCACAACGCTTCAAGCGAGGTTTAATTGACCCACTAGGGTCCATAATTAAAATAGTAACCGGTAACCTAGACCATGATGACGCAATCAAATATGATCAATTGACCTCTGAACTAAGTCACGACCAAACTATTCTTTCTAAGAAAATCACTATAGTCTCCAAAATGTTAGATAGCCTCATAAATGCAACAGAGTTAATTTATCAAAACTCGCTAATAGTAGACAACCGATTGAAAAGGGTTGAAACTATCCTTAAGGAGACAATGACACAAGAAAATAATTTAGTTGTATCCTCTTATGTGTTAGGATTATATACTTTGTTTATAAGTAGCTTTAGAACTGTATTCATTAGGTTAAGTGAAATTGAAACCGCACTAGCCCTAAGCAAAAGCTCTATATTACATCAGTCTATAGTTAACTCTACCGAACTATTATATCATTTAAAAATAATAGCGAATTCAGGAAATTTGGTGTATGTACCCACCGAATTAAATTTAGTCAAGATAGAGGAAACAATTACTGTGAAATCTTATATTAAAAGAGACCAAATCACTTTTGTCTTGGAAATTCCACTAACCGATGACTACACGTATAACTATTTCAAAATGTACACTTTACCTATTTTCCTCAAATCCACAAACCAAACCGTAGCCATATTTCCTAAATACCCTTACCTATTGGCGAAGGGGTTGAAGTACCAGCCGATCGTAAAGCCGTGCCGCCCACTCGCTGCTGGAGACGAGTTCCTTTGCGACGACGACAATCTAGCCGTTTACAGCGGACCCTCTTGTGAAGAGAAACTCATGGTGTACGAAGATAACAATACCAGCTGCAGGCAGCACCCTATCTATGTGGAAGACGTAAAGCTGCAGAAGGTTAACAACGACAATTGGATACTTTTCACCAAAACAGAAACAACCCTTACGGAAACATGTGGGGATGAAGTCTCTAAACAGCCTATATCAGGTACATACGTCGTGACGTTGAACAAGCCCTGTGACGTCAAGGTTAACGGGATCACCATCCGCCACCACCGCGTCTACACCGAGACAGATGCAGTAAAGCCGCTACCCATCATCAACCTACCGAAACTGAGCGCGACCGAGGACTTATCCGGTGCACGCGCACTTAACATGCACGAGGTTAGACTAGACGAAGTGAAATATATGGCTTTCGCCCTGAAAAATAGTGAAGTGTTTGATAAAGTGATTAACAGAGAAAAAGACTCTAAAATCAGTGTTATAGCATTAGGACTCGTATCACTATGTATAGTTTTAGTTATTTTATACGTTTTATACATAAAAGTTATTCCGTGTATACAAAATTATCGAGGTCTTTCTCAAATCGAACGCCCCGATAATTTTTCACTTAGGGAGGGAGGAGTTATGTATCCTCCACAAGCCTCCGCTCTAGCGTAAAGTAGCTGACACTGCAGTTAGCGGCCAGTTCTGCGTAACGGCCACCGCAGTGCCGGACCTTATCAGGCAAGTCTAGACCTGACTAAGCGTTTCTAGAAATAAGGCCACCTTTGTAGAGTAGGTTTCATTATAAGCTTTGAATGAATTAACGTCATTATTAATAGAGCCTCTGAATCGGCAACACTAGTTTTATTTTAGTTTTAAACTAGTTTAATTTTAGTTTTTAAAAAATCTTTAATTCGCTCCCGAAATTTAACTAGGTAGTAGTCCTTACAAATTTTATCGTTTTATATTTTTTTGGTTTTTAAATCAAAATTACTAGAAAATATGAAGATGTCATCCAGGTATTCGAAGTTGAAGTCGGCTGTATTTTTTTTAAAAGCGTATTATTTCTCAAATTAGTTTGGTTCATCATTATTGTCGTAGTAGAGTTTATGGCCTTATTGATCAATATAACAAAGTCTCCGTAAAGACTGGACAATTTTCATCTTGTTGCATGTGTGTATGTATGGTACAGGTAGTATTTTTCAATTAATCTTGACGAATCTTGGTATACAGGTTCTGCAATTTCATAGAACATTTGTCGGCGGCGATTTTTTACTGAAGGTGTATTTCCTCCAATATGCCGTGGTGCCATTTGTGGTCTGCAAGCTAAAATCATGATGACAAAAAAAAACCTTATGTAATTGAAGAGCCTATAAACCGCGCTTTGACCCCGCGTGGACTACTGCTCGCATAATAAGTACTAAGGGTAAGTAAATTCTTTATAAGTATGTTGTAACTCTTTATACATATATAATACAATGTTTGCGAAAACCTTTGTATTAGGTGTATACAACAATAATACTTCCTTCTACAACCCAGTAGTTAGAATGTGTCGCCAATACAATGAAATATCTAAAGATCATTATAGCTCCATTGATATCTTCAATCAAAAGTTGTATAAATTTAAAAAAGACGTCAGAAAGATTGTGTTTACGGGGTACTTTGAAGATAGTAGTAGTAAGTGAGGAATCTGTAATCTGTAACTGTATCAAGATAAGATACAATTTAACTTAATTACCCCTTCCTCTTTTTCCACTTGAAACTGACTATCTACTGCATGTTGTTAAGTAATAAGCTGTGTATACATTTTTAGGAATATAGTTTGGATCGAAATTGTGTAATGTGTAAATTTTCTAAATTTATTATTGACTGTATTCTGTTTTGTGTACCAATAAACTAAATAAATAAATGTGGTCAATTTAGAAGGCTTTAGTTGACAGTTCTAAACTAATTATAATATTGCTGTTTCTTTTTTACTAGGCATATTAGCTAAGGACAGCAATACTTTAGTTAGTTTAGTTCGGTCAACTAAAAATTTCAAATTCGACCACATTGTATATACATTGTTAACTACGAGTACCCATAGAAGTGACTGGAGGTAGAGATTTTTAACTTCAAGGGTAAATCATTAAGATTACTCGCTATAGAATCTATGACAAGGATCTTTTGAACTTTAATTTGTAAAACTGGTCATAAATTGTCTTCAAATCATTGTTTATCTAAGTCGTAACTTACAGCCATTTTTTCATTACGCAACTTTAAACTCTTCAGCCATCTGTTAAGAGCCGAAAAGGGCGTAAACTTCGCAAATTCGGCATTTAGTTGCCTAATTACCGAGCAACTTTACCTGTTCACTGGTCCTCCCCAATGCGCAGGTCTTGGGGTGTCCTTCGTACTGAACCCTTAGTACAGGAGTTACTGTCGCCCCGAGCAGACGTGTCGCCTGCGATACCTTCCTCGACACGCGCACGACTTCGATAAAATTTTATTTAATTAGTGAATGACTTGTATGTTTGAAGATTGCAAAGTACGTCTTGGCAAAAACTTTCTGTTACAATACTTTGGAGTTTCAATACAAAATTATACTGTACTGTAATATTACTTAAGACGTAGGTCTATACTTTCGGAAGTTAATTTTGAGAGTTTTTGGCTGTAGTTGAGTTAAAGTAGCGAAAATGTGGTGGATTCTCCGTCGTGCCCGGCTCACTGGCGCTTCTCTCTTCAGCCAGAGCTCGGGAAACAACAACAACTCAAAGCCAGGTTTGTCAACAATGCATGCTTGTTTTCCAGTTATCTTGTCTTCAAGTCGAGAGTGAACCAGACTCTTCAATGCAAGTGTGTTCCATCGTAGACTGAATCTTCACTTAATATCAGACGTCATGACGGTCAAATGCGATTCCATTAGATAATAAAAAAGCTATGATAAAGTTAGCGCGGACGGTAGAGCTAACCCCCAACATTTAGCTTTTGAGCTGTTGGCAAAGTAACACATCGTGAAGCAAGTAAGTTGGCTAGCAACCATACTAGAGTTAGAGGTATGTCGCCTAGCCCCAAGGGCGATCCAGGCGAGGTATGTTTAGGTACCAATACTTGAGACCATACTGAGCTTAACCTTTTTTTTTTTTTTTTTTTTTTTTTTTTTTTACGTTGGGAAATGCACTTACGCATACCCGCCCCGACAAGGCGGGTACCCACGGGGGGGATACTGAGCTTAACCTCAGGTAACCTAGTCAAATAAGGAATTAGAGAAATGCCCAGAAAAACACGCTCAGAAATAATGCCGCCAGTTGAAGCACTAAGTTGTATAATTTTAACTTCATAAAAATGTGCATACACATTTTATTATGTTAACATTGCTGAATAAAAAAAAAATGATTTTAAAAACCTAACCTAACCCGACAACCACAATACAAAAGTAGAAATAAGTACAGTATTTATTTAAATTAACTAATTAATTTTATTTATTTAAACAGAATATATGCACAGGTAGACAATAGACAATACTTTATTTGAAACAAAAAACATAGCGCACTGAAATAAAGAAAAAGAATAAAATTATACAAACAGGTAGATTCTAGTTTCTTTTCCACAAAACGGCTCCAGCTCTGCATGGTGCCGGCTGTAGCCAACCGGCGCTGGTCTTCCGTTGGAGCCGGTACGCGACGTCACGTACGAGTATACACACATACGTACATACCAATACACACACAATATTAATTAGCATAATAATCAGAGAAATATACAAAGTAATATAGAAAGTATTCACAGCTAAGCGCAAATTTTAACTTTGTGGCGCTTGCTGTGGAAACTTTGGGCCCGTGGCCCGTGGCCGTGTCGTGGCGTCCGACACTAAATTTTTTTGTAAAGATTTGGCCAAAAGATTGGTCTTCGCCTCGGGGGACCTCAAAGCTGGCGCATACTTTGCCCAGAGGCTAAGTATTGCCATTCAACGGGGTAATGCAGCCAGCATCCTGGGAACCCTACCGCATGGTGGCGATCTAGACGGCGTATTTGTTTTATAGGTACTAGGGGGGTTTTTTTTAAATTATTTATATATATTTTTTATTGTAAATAAGTAGTTTTTAGTATATAGTTTAAATATTTATTTTAAGTTTTGTACATATGTAAATATTATAGATGTTTGTTTTTTCGTCGAAATATTTACAAACACGTTTGTACGAGCTTAGATATAAAATGAAGCAATTATAATATATTATTATAATATGAGAAATATACTAGTAAATTTTCTAGTAAAAACTGGTAAAATTTCAGGTAGTACAGGTAGTTCCTTATTGCAATAGAGTAGATTCTGACATAACTGCTTGGCGGTTGAACACCTGGCATGCGTGCTCCGAAAAGCTGAAAAGGACAGCAAACTTATCCTACCACTACTAAAGCAGCAAGTCTAAACAAAGCTAGCGTTGATTAGATAATAAAGCAGCGCAGTGGTCCGTTAAATCTTTATTTTATCCTGGCATCCCGCTTAATAATTCAGCAAGATAACGCAGCAGCTCGCTCCAGCCATTTAGAAGGTCTAGACAGCTTTATACAACCTATCAGTATTAAGTAATCCTGGGTCCAGAACTAAAATTTCTTTCAAGTAAACGGCCTGTTTTAAATACTACAGATTATTAGGTAGTGTTTATTTGACTATGGATATTGGTTTATGACATATTGTTTGAATCAACACCGTAACCAGCCTATCATATATATCCACAGGTGGATATATGGCCTTTCTCAGAACGCTACTTAGTCTGATCTTTAACTTCCAGCGTCTGTCACCCTAGCCAGCGTATTTTGTTACTCTATAGAGAATTAGGGCGTCCTGTGCCACATTTTTCTTGCGCGATAAAATTCGGAACGAGGATATTCGCCAAAGAACCAAAGTCACCGACATAGCTCGCAGGGTTTGCAAGTTGAAGTGGCAATGGACAGGCCACATCGCTCGAAGAACTGACAACCGATGGGGAAGAAAGGTTCTTGAGTGGCGACCGCGAACCGGAAGACCCAGCGTAGGAAGGCCGACGACATTGTAAAAGTCGCGGGCAACCGGTGGATGCAAATGGCAGGTTATCGTACAGTGTGGCGGTCTAAGGGGAGGCCTTCGTTCAGCAGTGGACGTCTCCGGTTTGATGATGAGGCCACATTTGCTGATTGTATATTTTGTCAAATTTTGAGTTTTGCTCTTAATTGATGACTTTTAATAAGGGGTGATTATAATGGCAATTGAGTATAGAATTGATTTCTGGAAACTAATTTCGCTTGTGGCGTAACTTGAGTAGGTTCTAAAAGATCACCGATGTCAAGCAACGGACGATCCAGTCAGTCTTCGGATGGGTGACCGTGAGAGGCAAATACATCTGAACGCTACTGTAAAATTATTGGACTCAGCTGTTTGTTCATATTTATATAACAAGAATCGTCGAGCCATTTTCTTTTTAGGGATACTGATGTGATTTTGTCTCATTTTTTGTAACCTTATCACTAGGTAAAAGTCTTGCTCGTCTCGTCCGTATAAAAAAAACAAAAAAATATATACCTGCGATTGAACCGCATATGTATTACGACTATAATTAAAAATAAATTGCGCAGTTTGCTTATTCATATTTTCATAGATATTAAGTAGTACTTACTTGTATCTAGTTCAATTTGTAAAGTTGCAATCAGCACCCTTGTCATGGATTGCAATCAGCACCCTTCTGATTGCGAGCGTGCGCGAGCAGGAGGGCGCATGGCGCGAGTGGGTTGGTACGAGCAGGATGGCATGCTATCGCAATCGCAATCGCGAACGTCTATGATAAGGGTGCAGTTTGAGTCAAAAACACAATATTTGCATCCGTACAACTAGATTTTTGGTCCACGATCCTCCTAAAAGTCTGATTTTCCTTATTCTAAACACTTCAAGCAAACGAAGCGTGGGTTTCATCGTTACGGCTCGAATAAAAAATTCACAGCCCCTTCCCCATGAGATAACACTCTCTACCAATTTACTTTGAAAATTAAAAGAAAACCTTTGAATAAGGCCTTTTGTATTTAATGACACGGGGCATAGCTTGCTGACTATCTTGCTTGTTTCTTCTTTAATAACTTAGAGGCCATCAAAGGCGGCTGATGACGGGGCTGGTCCGTCCAGTCCATCCAGTTTATGCGAAGTTATGAACGCAGCAGAGCAGAGATAAAAATGTAGTACATTACATACTTATAGGTAACTATTAACATTTGTAGCTGCAAGCAGTATATAAGAAATATTTTACGTCAAATGAAAATAGTAATAATAATATACAGTAACTATTTAAAACCTACAAAAAAAAATGTTTTAATTTCTTTAATATGTTGTGTTTAATTGTCTGAATTTCTTTTGTTTTTGCGTGTGTTATGTTTTTGTCACAAATAAAGTCTTTTCTATTTTTTTAAATGTTGAATGGAAATAAATACGTGAATAATACTAATAATAAATCGTTTACTTCAGGCAACAGATGTTACTTAAAAAACACGGCCCCATATAAAATATACAAAAAAAAAAAAACAATCGCCACAGTTTTGTACCGTATTTAATTTTTCATTTAATTTTTTTATGCAATCAAGTGACGAGACGAGCAAGACGTTCGCCTGGTTGTAATCATCACGCCTGCCACCAACAGTAGCAGTGGCAGATTTGTGAACTTGCGAATACAATCCTGCGCCGCACTGTACTGCGCGTGTCACCCTGAGATATCAGATGTCAAATCTCTTCATACCCAGTAATTTTTATAAAGAGAGAAAAAAAAAGTATTATAAGTATTCTATCAACTATCTGGTGTCCATATTACAAGCTTTGCTTAGTTTGGGGCTAGATGGCGCTGTCTTAAAAATGTCTACCAATATTTAATTTATTATTAAAGGAGTCTATATTCCAAAGTTGCCCCTCGAAAAATCAATGTTATTTAGTCAAATTGCTATAATGAATGCCAAAATATATATAATTTTACAGACGAACACCCGTCTTAGTTATTTATTTGATTGAAAACACGATTAATTATACTTTCCTCGATAGAAAAAATAGCGAACCAGTGCCTATTTTTATACTTTTTTCGGTTATATGTCCTAATTACAGCACATAGTCACATAAAAAAAAGACATATATTACAAGAGAATAGTATTTTAGAGAACTTTCTTTGGTTGAAAAAATATTAATTTCGATACTTTTCGAGTAATTTGAGAAAAACTTCAAATATCGAAGCTTGACGTGCACGAATCTGCGTAACCGCCATATTTTGCTCCACTAAATGTGACCCTGATACAACTTTAGACTGATGATCGATCGTATTAAAAATGTGCTTGAAAAGTGGAATATCCTGGCCTTAAGTTTACAATTATGTTATTTGTTCAGCCGCACGAATACGAACTCTATCGCAAGAAAATTGCGAAGAAGTATTACCTCGAATTCTCATTATCACTATACTATTGTAACGTATGTCGATCCACGACCTAGGTCACGCGATTTGTCAGGCGATCGAGATATAAATGAGTCGATCGCGAGTTAGAACCTCGGGATGTTAAATCCTCTCCATCCAAAGGTTGCCTGGAAGAGATTGCTTTTAGAAATAAGGCCGCCACTTGTTCCAATATTTAAGTTTATTTAATTATTTCTGTGTAATTCTTGGTATGAACAATAAAGAGTTAATCAATCAATCGATGTTACCGTTAGCTTTCTCTATTACTGCCACTACCATTTACTTCCGTTTTAAATCACGCGAGAACGCGATAAAATTCAAAGCAAGATTAAGAGTATTATAGTAGGAATGTTTTAGATATTGTGGTAGGCCCCGTAATGCGCCGAACAATAAACAACGCTTAATTTTCACCTTGAATTACCCGACTTAAATTACCTGTTCTCCTGGTTAATTACTAATGATTTTCGCGAACAGCCTATTAAGTAAATGCCTTGTAAATCCTTGCGTTATTTATATTCCTACACGGTTCCCTTGCTTTGTTTCAGGTAAACCCAACTATAACAATGACTCTGCTGAACTTTGCACGGGCTTGAGGTAATAAATTTTTGGAACTAGACATAAACTTTGTTTGTTTTATTGCTTACTAGGCAATAAGTTTTGGTAAGTTACTGGATTAGGACGTTTCATTTAAGTGCCTATAAAAGTGGTATAGGATAGAGGTTAGGTAGATACATAATTGAAATGATCTACTTGGTCATACCAAAGCATGTAATAGATACATTATGATACAAGTGTGCTATGTTGGTCATTTCATTACACTAGAGGCGGTATTATGCGCGCGAGCCGCAGGCGAACACGATAAGGAAGCCGAGAGTGTATTGAAACATAGCACAAGAGTTTCATACGACTGTTTTCGTCACACTAGCGAGGAAAAAACATTTTTTTTTGATAATAATCAACCACACAGCGAAAACGTCAACAAACATTTGCGGAAAATGGCGCCCAAATCAGCAATGCGCGCGCAGGTTGACATTTACTTCAGCGGCATAAGAACTCTTTGTTGGTATTACAAAAAAACTGTAAGTATTACCCGGCTATATTAAGAGTGCTTCGTATACGTACGTCTAATTGCAGTCACGTACACACTTGACTTTACCGGGTTTTACCTATTATAGCACCATGTGCCATAATGTAAAGTAAAAAGCACGCGTGCGTAATAGCTTGGATTATGAGCCTAAAACCGATGCAATAAGATCCACTTTACGAGCAAGTGTGATGAAAAGTAAGTTATTAAAGAATACGCTCGGTTATTATAGTAAAAATAAGCGTTTATTCTTTTAGCTTATAACTTTTATAGAAGCGATTGAAAGGGTTAACTTATTATTTCTAAAGATAATGTGTTAAAAAACTTGTACTGCTCTCTTGTAAACTCAAAAACATATTATAAAGATAGACATAGTTTATTCTACCTCTTCATTCTAGTTTCAGTTTTTATTTTGTACAGTTTGACTCTATTCACCGACTAAACCATTAAATAGAGCGTCTAGAGAAAAGGACAACGGCAATTCTGATACCACAATTCGAGCTCAACTCTATTCGCTGTAAATAAGGTTTCTCTAAAACAGGTGAGTACTGAAGCAAAGAGATAGAAACATGGAGGATAGAAAGCAGCTATCCGCTAAAATCCCCCGCGTACTGTAAAAGAAAGATTAATAGAATTGTCTAAGATAGTGTGGACTTGGAAGAAGGTTGTCGTACCTATTTATTTGAAAATAGGTGTCGTACAAGACCGTTTTCTCGCTACAAAGAAATAAAAAGTTTTTTGCTCTTTGTTTCTTTACATTCGTCGTCAGCTATAAGACGTCCACTGCTGGACGAAGGCCCCCCAATCCCAAGGCTTTCTTTACATTATGGGTGGTTAATTTAAAGCGTCCGGACCCCCCTTATATGCGCCCATGGCAGATAATTCTTTCAACTAAGCTACAAATCTGTAATGATGATGACGACAGCAAGAAACTACGCAACGTTCATAAATATGTACAGCGAATTTTAATATTTGAATCCAATCACGAATCTTTCCTAAAGCCAAGCAAGCAAGCGAAGCCCAAACAAAACCTATTGTCCTTTGTGACAATTTCTAATGAAAGATACTTTTGGTCCAAAGAAAACCCTTTTTGTCCACTTTAATCTTGCGTCGATAAAAGCCTATCAGAAAGTAAAACTACCGTCCCTGGGCGGCGCAGGTGGCGGGCTGGCTTTGATGGTCGGCTTCCATCAGGACTATAGCACATTGTTACTTTAAAAAGAAAAAAAGAGTTTGTATAGTGCGCGTTAAGCTTTATGTTCTCTCTGGATAAGTATGTTTACAAAACGCGATGCAACATTTTACTCAACACTCTTCCAGGCCTTCTGTATCTCGCTTTATACATGTAATTTATGGACTAACTATCGTAAAAAGTCTTTAAGTGCTTTGAGAGTTCAGTTTAACAATGCATTCAGGGCGCTGTTGTGGTTGCCGCGGAGGTGCAGTGCCTCAGGTATGTTTGCCGACGCGCGCGTGGACAGTTTCCCAGCGATATTACGCGCTGTGCCGCCTCGTGGCGTCGCCTGCGCGACACTCGCAATGGCCTTTTAGTCGTCGTGGCGGGCTTACTGGATAGCCGGCTCGTACAGGATGGATAAACACTCGGTTGTAGCTACTTATACTTGCAATTGAGTGTGTATCAATCTCTTGCTGGAAAAATATTATCTATAATTTTACTTACTACTACTAAAATATTATCATAGGTTTAAAACATTACTGCTAACACTGTACTTATGGATAATTTGTCCGAAATAAATAATTTTTATTTATTATTTATTTATTAGTAGATTTTTTTTTTATGTAATGGACGGACGACACGAGCGAGAGGTTCGCCTGGTAGTAGCATCACACCTGCCCATAATAGTAGCAGTTATGAAATAACTAACTTCGTTAAATGATTGGCGTTTAGAGTTCATCGCTAAGCGATTACAGTCAGTAGGTAACTCCGATAATATGTTTGACTTTCTGCGCGCGTACAGAAAACAGATGATCGTGTCAAATATTGTCTATCAATAACATACATAGAACAGTAAGGAGAATTGTACCTTACATGTATCACGCGTACGGGTCCGCAGCCGAGACGTGACCGCCCTCTGTACGTGACCACTTCGCTGCGATCACGTGATATACCCTCGTCGTACGTTATATGTACGTTGTGTTCTAAGAAGCGACGCTCACAAGGTCGAAGAGTTGAGACGGCTACAAGGTGCGGGCGTATTAATAGGCGGCGCGGAAAATTCGACTCTAACTATGCTTATTGCTTCAAATTCGTACCTCATTTACCCACTTCGTCTAAATAAGACACTAACGGCTTTACTATAAAACGCTCAAACCTTAGTCACTGTTTAAGATGCTCTGACAACTTCTCGCTGACGTGAAATATCACGTGCGAGAACAAGACAGATAAGTTTAAGCAGTGACTAAGTTTGAAGGGCGTTTTATAGTAAGGCCGTGTGCGTACAATTTGGATCAGTAGCGAAGTTTCAAGACGCTTTTCGATCCTGTAAGTGTTGTTCCTTAAATATACGTTTATTTCTTGTATTTCAGTCTGGAGGGCAACTTTACCAGAGAAATTACTGGGTATGAACAGTCTAAACACCTAATACCTCAGGTGAAGCGCGCAAAGCAATGTGGCGCATAATTTTGTTCGCAAGTTTATACTTACCACCAGGCGATAGTCTCGCTCGTCTCGTAACTCAAATGCATAAATAAAAACCAAAATTAGTTTATATTTGAAAATGTAATTGTGTTGTGTGCATTGCTTTAATTTCGGCCCATTGCTTTTAAGCCGGATAACAGCATGACTTCAAGTAAAAATGAAATCCGCACGCGCTCCTGAATTGTTATGTTGTATCTACAGGAGCAACAGTTTCGTGATCACATTCTCGTTTGTTTGAACGATACTGGATCTATAGACGCCTTCAATGATTTGATTATGGCTTATTCGATTGGCGCGTGCGTTCTGCAACGAAAGCTGATTTAATTTCTTTATCAGGATACCTTAGATAAAGCATTTTACGTTTATAATGGACTAGAGGTCGCCCGCGTACGGAAAAAATTCACCACGTTTACCAACTACCCCCCTCCCCCACCCCCCTTGAATGAACTACCCATATCAATTAAAACACTATAACTTCAAAAACAAACAACTTTCCATACAAAATTCCACCTCCCATTCCCCCTTAAAACGTCCCTGTCAAAAATATATTGAAAACAGCATTTTTTATTTTAAATGTACTATCCAAATCTAAATTTTCGTGACTAAAAGTACAAAAACAAAGGACTTTCATACAAACGTTTCCCCGCTCCCCCCCTTAGGGGTTGAATGTCAAAAAATCCTTTCTTAGTACACCCCTACGCATCAAGACGAATACATCCTCCAAATTACAAGTCTGTACGACCAGCGGTTTGGGCTGCGTGTTTTCTGTCAGTCATTCAGTCAGTTAGTCAATCAGTCAGGACAGAGCCTTTTATATACCGGCTGTTAGTTTGAACACCATTATCCTTCTAGGATTTTATTGTACTCATCATTATGAAAAACTATTACTATATGGGGCCAATCATGAAATCACGAAAAAAAAAACAGCTGTTCTATACAAAAAGGTTAATCGATCTTGGACAAAATGTATGGAACAGCTGTTTATTTTTTCGCTATTTCACGGTTGGCCCTATAGTAAAAATTGTTCATAATGATGAGTACAATGATATCCTAGAAGGATAACGGTGTTTAAACTAACACCCCGTATATACTCTACGTCACAGTTTATCTACTCCACGTGACAGTTTATCTACTCCACGTCATATATAGACGGTATATAGATAGATTTAAAAGCTTGGAAAAAGGGCAATAGTTGTTTATTTTCCGTTATACTTTTGTGCAAGTTTTACTGATCGTGTGCACAAATGTGTTTTCCTTGGTTTAGCACCAAATCTTTATAATGAACAACGAAAATAACCTAATTGAGAACTATAGGATCAAGCTAAAACAACACACGCATCACATACACATTACGGGTACAATTAATTATACTCGACCTGTGTACACTTTGCCAACTTTTTAAATTTGACTACTTTTTGAACAACTAAGTAGTAGTTGTACCATTCCCATTTCGAGTACTTTTTTATATCCCTATTACCTAATTGGTTACATATTATACAACATATTTGCTCGAAAAATGCATATAAGAAGCGTGTATATATCGTTCGAAAGTTGAACATTACGCACCATATAATAGCTAGGCGCGCGGTAAACCTACTTTACCGCACGCCTAGTTGTATAGCGCCGTGCGTAAATTTTAAGTTTTTTTTAAATTTCCATAATAGTAATTTAAGAACTCCACTAAAGAATTTCACATTACGAGAATAAATATGCTGAATGATTGAACCTCTTTGGAAGCGCTTTTGCTTAATACGTTTGTCTTATTTTAATACTAAATAGAAAATGTGACGAAAGCAGGACGAAAGAAATTCTCACCATTAATTCACTCTTTAAATTACTTTTATTTAAAATTTTCACCACATGCACGTTGCGCCATTTGTTAATTTGCACCATTTCATCTTTCCTCCTAGGAGGATTATGGCGTCGCACTTTGTTTATTTGCCAGTGTCAAGTATTTATTTGTACCATGTTTTTGATAATTTTCATGTCGAATGAATCTACCTATAGTCGGGAGTATCCGATTTAAATAAACGTGAGTATTCCCGTATAAATAAAACAAAAACGAATGAATCTAAGTCACAGTCAAAGTGATGTCACAATTATTAAGTCACAGTCACAGAGTAATAGAAGCAGAGATGTGATGCAAGGATTTTTCCTTAGAAAGACGCGTGACTGTGCGGGGAGGTGTAGGTTCGCGGGAGGAGTGGCAAATTGTACTGCCATCTAGCGGTATTCAGGAAAAGTTTTTGAGAATCGAACTAGTGACTTTGCTGAATTAACACTTAATTTCTTAATATCACGCTAGATGTCGCGTTTTTAAATTTTATAGACCTTGAGATATTAGATGTTAAATCTCTTCATACCCAGTAATTTATCTGGTAACATTGCCCTTCAAATCGGAACACAGTAATGCTTGCACACTACTGCTTGGCGGTTGAATAACTAGCAAAGGTGTGGTACTTCCCCAGGCGGACTCTGCAGTAGAGTCCTACCACTACCAAAGAAAAACTTCAAACAACTGACAACTACGAGTATACGCTGGTCGCGTACCTCAGACTAGTAAGGTAAGGCAAAATGAAATTGCGCATTTAGCAGCCGGCACGCCATCTATCCAGTAATGAGTGCATTAGTTTGATTCCATAAGCCATCACCCGCGCGCCATCTAGCCGCAAAGCAGTTTAACAGTTCGACAGTACACACAGCACACTGCGGTGCACTGCACTGCAGTGTGTGTGTGCTGCGTTTGATTTCATAATGCCACAAACGATACCGTCAGTGTACGATAGGGATGACCAATATGAATATCGATGGTCACACCTCCGGTCATCCTCGCACCCCAGTCGAACTGTCTCGGTGAAGTAGTACCTATATTACTGCCAGAGATGTCATCGTTATTTGTAGAGGTTTGTATGAGATCTTAGTAGAAGCAAATTGATGTTTTTTTAATAGTTAATATAGTATATAGAGATAATATAGATAAACACCATTATTTTCAACTAATTTATCAGTAGCCAGAAACCATACAATGTAGAGAATTGATTAATGAACAACTTTAGTCCCCATGATCTTTCTCGAAAAGTTAAATGTTAGGTAAAGGTGACCTGCGGCTCACAAATTTGTTTCAATCTCCGCTCTATCTTGGGTCACTGGTGGCTTTTGCGACACATAACTTATAACTCGGGAAAAATTCATCGTACGAAAAAAAAACAAAAGATAAAACGTAGAGAATTTAATAATGAACAACTTTAGTCCGATGATCTTTCTCGAAAAGTTGAAGATGGTCGAGATATTGCAGATCCCACATAAAATAAAAATGGCGGCAAAAGCAGGGCTCGAATTTGGTCGCGATTTTGAATTTACTTTTTTCTCGAATAGCACACGGCCGTTGGTTTTATTGTGAAAGTATCAGCGAGTCGCAAGAGTTACCTCAAGGTCATAACAGCGAGCTGATTAACTAAGCTAAATAATGATATTAGTTCATGTTTCCAAATCTGACAGTTTTGTACCTACTTATTTAGGAAAGACGACATAACATAGACCATTTCGTTACGGTCCACTTTTTTGACCAGCGACCACGTTATTGTTTGGAATAATTTTCACAATATCGTATTCAATAATCGGAATAAGGTTCAATATCGTAATTCAGTAATATAGGTACTACTTCACTACTATTGACCATCGTCATGTGGTGTGGTGTTGGTACGTGTGGGTTGACTAACTGGTGACGTGATACATTTTATGAAAGCTTATTATAATGTAGGTACTACGATTGTTTCTATGACACTTATTATCTAAGTGTTAGTAGTTTTGAAAATTTTTACCCAAATCAAATGTTTTTTTTACCTAATAACATTGAATGACAAGGTTTGTTCGATAAAAAAATGCACCCGCGCGAAGCCGGGACGGGCCACTAGTTAATAATGCAGCTAGCTACCGATTCCCGATTCCGCAATTAATATAACGCCTCACTGAACGAAAAATACAACGTCAAGCTGACAACGTCGCAAGAGAGACAGAGCGAGTTATCGGTGTCCTTTTCACGGGGCGTTGCGAGACCGCTGACAAAAGTGCCAATGGTAGGGCCTGTTCTTATTTTACGAGCAAAACACGTTCGTGAAATGTTACGTTTTAGTAGGCGCAAATCGGTTTTACGTTCACAATCCTTTTTTTAAATGACTGATCGAAACAAGTGATCCTTATTATGAAAAGTACAAACTATGAGAATAACTGTGCTGAGTTTGGTACTAAACCGATTTGGAAAACAGAAAACAACAGCATCTAAAATATTGGTACTTCGAAGTAATTCCAAGTGCTTAGAGTGCTAACTATAACTAATTTTAAACATTTGGATCTCGTAGTCGGGGTCCACATAAAACTTCATGATATGTGTTACACTATATATTAATTTCAAAGCTTCACATGTTCTATTTTTGCCATAAATCATTCCCAAAAACACCTTGTTTATGCATTTTCTCCTTCCCTTACACCTTACTAGCTTGGTTCAGTGTTAATTTATTTACTACGAGATTTTCCAGTTTGGCCCTGGCCTAAAAGATTCTCTCTAGAGTTTAAATATTTTAAAAGTACCTATAAAATATATTTTTTTACTGAATAACTTTTTATCACGAAACACCTCTTTTTCCGTTTGTAAACTTGAATACGTAACTACAAAATAATTTGTATTAATCCAAAATTTATTTTTAAGTATTCTAACTTTGGTTCTAACAATTTTATTATTTCTCTGAGGTTCTATGTAGATCTGCACATGTTTAATTTGTCTTTATTTGAATTTATTTATATAAATAAAATAGAATGTGTAGGTGTACAGATAACATTTTGTATAGTTTTATGTTAGGATAACGTTTCACTGTTATAAGCCTTTCGTAACCTCACTTGAATCGGCCTCAACGGAAGATCAGCGCTGTTTGATAAACAGCACTATGCTGAGTTGAAGCCATTTTTGTGACATAGGTTCAAAGATCTTTATTTAAATATCACAAGAAACATTACGTCTCACTTAGGCGATATCTTAAAATTATACATTATCAGTAGAATTTTGTGGCCAGTGGGCACTAAATACAATTTTGGAAATATTTGCATGACTGTAAATAAATGTACATAAAAATAAACGTATAATTATGCTTTAGTAGGCAAGTAAACTTCTTATTAGAAAAAATATTGTACATGTAGGTGGTATGTCGTATTCAAACAAAATATCAAGTAAAACAAGAATAACCTAGGATAGTTTCTAGTATAAAATATTACACGCATCATATCATACCATAGACAATGGGATCCTTTGTCTATGTATCATACTACAATAATGTGGTCGATTCTGACAGTCTTAGTTGACAGTTCAATACTAACTAGAATATTGCTGTCACCTTTTTTTTACTAGGCATGTTCGCTAAGGACAGCAATACTTTAGTCAGCTCAGCTCCGTCAACCCAATCCTTCAGAATCGACCACAGCATTATGCTATTGAATATTTATCGAACACATGAGCTTTTAATTTACTTTTGAATATTTGTATAGACTTTGCATCCTTAATATTGTTTGGTAATTTATTATAATATTGTGCCCCGTTATATAGTATGTTTTTTTGACCATAACCAGTTCTTGATTTTGGCAAGATAAGATTGTTAGCACTTCTTAATTTCATCATTTGTTGTGAGTGTTCCCCTTTTCTCTTAAATGTTAATTGTGTATGTATTTGTTTGTTTAGTGTTTTTTTAATTAAAATGCAAGTGTTATAAATATATATTTGTTTTATGTTCATAATTTTAAGTTCTTTGTATAATTGTTTAGTGGGAGTTAAATAATCGTACGAAAAAAGAACTTTTAACAGTTTGTTTTGTTTCACTTGGAGGTCTCTTAAGTTTGTTTGAGCAGCATTTCCCCACACTTCAATTAAATAGTCAATATGTGGTTTAACCAACGAATTGTATATGGTATATTTTATTTTACGTGGAAGACAGCCAACACACTTTCGTATAGCACCAGTTAGACCTTGTATTTTGGGCATGACGTGAGAAATATGTGTCTTCCATGTGAGGCCACTGTCTAAATATAAGCCAAGATATTTTTCATAAGGTTTCTTGCGGATAGTCACGTTGTTAATTGTTAAATTTAAATCAGTTAATATTTTTTTATTTTTGGCTGCAAATACCACGTAGCATGTTTTGGACGTATTTATCGTGAGTAAATTATCTTCGAACCACTTTGAAAGAATATCGAGATCTCTCTGAGCTTGACCCATAACACATTCAATAGAGCTGCCATAATAGAATAGGCTTGTATCGTCCGCATATAAAGTCAAGTCTCCAAGTAATCCAAGATCATTTATACAATTAATATAGAATATAAATAGCAGTGGCCCCAAGATTGAGCCCTGAGGAACACCAAAATTAAAATATTGCGGGTTACTCTGAGCTGTACCTATTTTAACTATTTGCGTCCTATTTTCCAAATACGATTCAAATATTTTAATAGCTGTCCCGGTGAGACCTACCCCAATAAGTTTTTTAATTAATAAGGTGTGGCTAACTGTATCAAATGCTTTTTTTAAATCGATAAATACTCCGAGGGCAATTTTTTTATCATCAATGTTAGTCATTATTTTAGTAACTATATCTATGGTTGCTGTGAGGGTGTTTGATTTTGGCCGAAATCCATATTGTTTGTTAGTAAGAAAATGTATTTTGTCTAGGTATACTGTGAGTCGATTATGTAATAACTTCTCAAATATTTTTGATATCACAGGGAGAACGGAAATTGGTCGGTAGTTTCCAGGATCGGTTTTTGGCCCTGCTTTGTGTATGGGAGTAACTTTAGCAATTTTGAGAGAGTCTGGAAAAACACCTTGTCTAAAACAGCTGTTGATACAGTCAGTCAAGTCCTTTAAAATATAATGCTTTATTCTTTTAATACTTTTTGTATTGACACCGTCAATTCCGGCACTTGTGTTAGGATCCAAATTTGATATTATTTTAAGTACTTCGTCCGGAGAAGTTAGCGCAATCTCTGACCAGTTATGGCTGGGTGATATTTCAGTGAAGGGTTTGTTAGTATTATCAAGTGTAGAAGTAACAATATTACCCGCCAATACAGAACCGATTGTAGCAAAAAAGTTGTTAAAGCAGTCACATATTTCGTACATATCTGTTACTATGCGCGATTCTATGCACAGTTTCGAAGGGGCACAGCTTGTGTTTACTTTATTCCTGGAGAGCCTATTTATTAAACTCCACATTTTTTTAGGTTTATTTTTGCATTTTTCAAAGGCTGTTTTGTAGTATGTATTCTTCGCATATCTTATCATCATTGTTACTTTGTTTCTTTCTTTTATAAAGTCTAGTTTAAGTTCTTTGCTGTTAGGTTCTCGTTTGAGTTTATTCCATTTCCTGTTCCTTTTATCGATTGCTATTAAAATATCCTTTGATATCCAATCTTCTTTCGGTAAGTTAAGTGTTTTTGTTTTGTGTACTTTACTCTTGTTTATATTGTCTCGTATATATTCTTCAAGCTTCTCATAATTGTTCGTAGTATTTTCAAAACTATTAGTCTTCATGTGTTCATCTAGTGTGTCATAGTTTATAGCTTCATAGTGCATCTTGGTTTTGAGACTAGGACTATTTTTATTTAGCTCCAGGTATATTTGTTTATGATCCGAAATTGAAGAGTCGGCAATTGCAAAATGAAAATTGTAGTTGTCTATATTTGTTAGAGCATGATCTAATATTGTTTTTGTTTTTGTAGTTTCTCTGGTACAATATTTTTCATCAATTTTGTTTAGTATAGTGAAATCTGATTCTTGTAGCAAAGCCGTGTAATCGTGCACGTGATTATCCGTTGTATCCAACAAATTCAGATTAAAGTCTCCAAAGACAATAGACCTTTTGTGTTTTTCAAGCTGAGATTCAAATACTTTAAGAAAATCTTTGACATTTGTTCGTCCAGGTTTGTATATTATTCCAATGTCAATAGTGTATTGTTCTAGATGAACCCATAGATAATTATTTTCACCAATGTACGACTGATCCATTTCTGCGTGCTTAACACTGTTGTGAACAAAAATTGAGACGCCACCACCAGGCTTGCCTCCTGTACGAATATTATAGTGATGTGTGTAATTTGGTAGGTAAACAAGTCTGGCTTCAGCGTCAGATTTAATCCATGTTTCCGTTAATAGTATAACGTGTACAGTTGCATCGATTAAAGAAATAATACACAGTAGTTCATCCAATTTTCCTGGCGTCATGATGCTTCTCACGTTGAGGTACAGGAAACGCAGTGACTTAGAGTTTGTCGTTGTTACGTTGCTGTAGCTGTCAAATATTTCATACGTAGTAGGTTCAGGCAATAAGAGTTGTAAAGGACTAGTTAGTTTTTTGGGTGGAGATTTTTTTGGATCTTAGGCATTCCCCTTACATACTTGATAATCAAGTCGGTCTCTCCATCATTTTTTCGGCTGTTTAACTCCTCTCTTAGCTCTCTTAGGTACTTCTGTTGTAGCGGAGTTTGGTCCGCATATACCTTTATATGGTCAGGTACTTTGTTCTTATTACGTAGGATATCTAAGACCGAGGATTCATTTTGGAAACAGACTTTAATGGGTCTATTTTTATCTGGATTGTATTTGCCGACCCTGTAAGTATTTTTGGGGTTCAGTGAGTCTGGACACATGGTCATAATAATCTTGAGCGCTTCATTTTTATCGTACTGTACTCTATCCTGAGAGATAGGCATTTGTAGCTCCGGGATGCCGACAATAACAATATTTTTCTGTCTCCAAGACCGTTCCTGCAGCTCATGTACAAACTCTTCATAAGAGCGCGTGGAAGTACTTGGCTGAGGCACGAGTGAATCGGTATTTCGGAGGCACTCCAGTTCTGCTTGTAACTTTTTTACAGTGTCTGCAGTCTGGGAGGAAGATTTTTTAACTTCTGCTATCTCATTTTTTAGTAGGTTCTGGTCTTCCAGTAATTTTTCGGTCGTTATCATTAGTCCTTTCATGTGTTCTTTAATGTCTGACATAATATCTCGTCGAACTTGCAGTAGGTTATCATTTTGTATACAAGTGAAGTTTGTAAAGAAAGTAGACATATCTTTTTTAAAATCATCAAACTCCTTACGGAAATCGACATCAGCATCCGATTGTTTACGTTTCCTCGGTCCAGGCCGGCCGGGAGAGAATCGTAAAGCGCTCCTCGAACCAGCCGGAGTGCCACCCGGTTTGCCGGGTGTTAGCCGGAATGAAGGCGCACCGGCAGCGGACTGCGAGCCAGTTGGAGTGTCTCCCGATTTTACCGGTGTACGTTGTGTGCTCATTATGACGTACTCGTATATTATACTGTATTATGTATTATAATTACATATAATAATTATTTCTTATTAGGTTAACTCGTGCTCGAGTCCACAGGTAGATGTTTGATAAATAAATCGGGTAATCACCTGACTTGCTTGGCTACGGCACGATGCGGCGGACAGGCAAACGCGGGCGCAGGAACGGGGGTGAGGTACCGCAGGCACAGTATAGCGGCCGGGCGGTGGCACATAGGAGCGGGGGTTGGACTTTGCACACTCGATATGTCCCAAAGCGACTTCGCGTTGTTTTGGTGAAAGATACCTTAAATCACTTCGCTTGAGTTGAGTTTAGATAAGCTGTTATTTATTCAATTTAAATATAATTGTTGACACGTCTAGTCTCGGCGCCCACTGACGCACAACTATCATCATCATCCCAGGATTGTAATTATATTAAAGTTATACTACTTATAATGAAGTTACAAAATAAATTACATTTCTTTCTTTCTTTCTTTCTAAAAGCACAAAGATTTGATTTCCATAATGTAACCTTTTGAATTTCGCTACGTTAATCTCCTAAGCCCAAATTAAGCTTCTCGACTTGACCTTTGGCTTCTTATAAATTTAACTCACTTAACTTTATAAGTAATTAATAGTAATTAGTAAGTAAGTAATATAACACTTCTGTGTTTGACGTTAATGCACCCAGCATTAAGACAAGCGTTCTCTATCTCTATGTCCTTAGACCACAATTTCTGCTGATTATGGCCATTAATCTGTGATGTGACAATCACTTAATCCTAGATAAGTTAAGCAGCCTCTGAAACGGTGAAAGTAACCTGGTTGGATATTTTGATGGCTTGAAAAAATGTTGTGTAACCCTGAGGTTTGAACATATTTTAGGGTTTATTAGTTATTTATCAGTATATTTTATGCTGACGCTAATAAAAGTCTATTTGTATGAGCCAGAGGAAAGGGGTTCGAATTCCAGCCGGTCTGAGCCTGGTTTGTGGTAATAATTAGTTTAAATATGAATGTTTCAGTTTTGCACCGTTTATTTTGTATTATGACCAAATAAAATAAGTCTGTACCCATATACAGGGAATTTTAATGGCGATCTATGAATGTAACACGGTATTTTTTATTTTAGTTTAAAGAGAAAAGGTGTATTTATCTCAATGCCTCTTAGGATGTTCTTTGTTCTATAACAATCCAAGGACATACTGGCAAGGCTAACAATCATAGGGCTGAATCGGATTCTACCAAATCAGATTTTAGGCTTAGTTTAGCCAAAGATAATATAATACTATACCAATTGTTTAGTTTACCATCGCTGGATTGCGCTTGCTTTTTCTCGGATGAGATTTTGACAGTATCTCGGATCGAAAAATAAATTCTTGCCATACATTTCTTCTCGAACGTCGTCCTCGCAGCGCTTCCGGCCAATTTTCTGCTTCAAAAATCATTGCTCCGAAATATGTTCCACGATTTCTCGAACGTTTATCTGACTCGGTAATGTTTGAATTGCTTTTCAATGGTTTTCTTCAGCCTTAGTATCTTTAATGATTTATTTTAACAGTGACTTTCTACAGATTTGTAGCTTTGGTCGCAGTCAATTCTAATATTTAAAATATTTGATGTAGTTATATAGATATAGATAGAATTAGATACGGTTTAGAAACACTTCCGAAAAATATTCGAAATCGGTTTTTATTTTTTTTGTTCCTTAGCTCCACGGACTCCGTGCCTTTTGTCAACTTTTTCAATTTTTATGAACTAAATTGTACACTTAATAACTTAAAAGAAATACGAGTTTAACGAATAGGGATTGGTTGTCTGGTT
The DNA here is from genome assembly GCA_905404285.2 of Erannis defoliaria. Taxonomy (NCBI): domain Eukaryota; kingdom Metazoa; phylum Arthropoda; class Insecta; order Lepidoptera; family Geometridae; genus Erannis; species Erannis defoliaria. Next base: position 1,424,902 of record FR990077.1, on the reverse strand, counting down.
CTTTCAGATCAATTGAGAATAACGGTCTTTATTGATTACAAAATACTTACAATCTAGATACATAACCTACTATACAAAAATAAGAGGATGGTATCCAGACCGATGAAAGTCTAGCTAGGAGACAATCCAAATACTCAAACCCATCACGTACGGCACGTGGGCACGCACGGCAGCGTACCCAGCTCGCTGGCGGCATTGCCACGTTGAATCGCAATGCTTAGTGAAGATAACTTAGCGATTTATACAAATTGTATAATTTATTTTTGTTTTTTCGTTCTATAAGGGTGCTGTTCATATGAACAGCGCTTTAAACCTACGTTCATGACATTATCTTCATATCAAAATATTAGTCAAGCAATTCGCGAAGCTACAAAACGAAAAATAAGAAAAATAACAACGAATTAATCCAAGTAATAAAATAAACACAGAATGGTCCTCTTTCCTGGAAGCGGCTGGCACGAAACAATGGTGTGATTTACATTTAAAACACGACTCTATTTCATAAATTTCGGCAATAAATTACGAAAATCTCCAGAAACTTCGCTTAAAGCGTTCCGACCGTCTGAGATTGGAGATGAACGTTTCAGATTACGGAGTAACATTAATAATATACGAGTGTCTTCAAACTTATTGAAGGGCTTCAATTACAAACTGTTGAAGTGTCCTGTACCTCGGTACTTGAAGTCTCGGAGTAGCGCCCTGGGAATATGTCTCTCTATAGGATTCTCGAGGTTTGAGTATAAACTTGAATAACTTGGTCAGAGCTTCCCCGGGGGAAGATGACCTCTCTGGGTTGTTCATTGATTTATTGTTGCTTTCCTTGCTGCTAGTTTTTAAGGAGTGTTGGGACCACAGAACAGAGAAGTGAATAGAACAGAAATAATAATAATAATATTGGGGGACATTTTACACACAGCGCCATCTAGCTCCATACTAAGCAAAGCTTGTATTATGGAAACAAGATAGCTGATAGAATACTAATATACATTTTTTTTCATAAATACATACTTATAATACACACGCAGACACAGAACAAACGTCTATGTTCGTCACATAAAATGTTTGCCCTGGGTGGGGATCGAACGCAAGCCCTACAGCTCTGAAGGCAGACATGCTACCAACTGAGCTATAAGGCTGTATAATTTGTACCGGCTCTGTAAATGCGCTTAGTAAAAATTCTACCAATATACATGTTTTTAAACTGAGAATACTCAAAAAGACAATTTAAATAGACGCATAGGAAACCAAACCACATTGCATCGTAATTAGATCAATTTTAATCTGTTGCAAAATGGCATTTCGAGTGTTTTACTTCAAATACGCGACCAATTAATGGCATTTTTCGTCGTAGTGACTTTACAATTATGTGTGAAACTAGCGACAGCGGTTTTCCATACATTGTTTTGACAGCCGTTCTACCTAAGAAGTAGGGCTTTCGCTTTTCTCTTGGTTGGGACGAGGGCGTGTCTCGCGCTCTAACTTTTGATTTCTGATTTCTACCCGTACTTCGGTTAAAGTATAACCTTTTTTTTAATATATAATGGAGTAACAAGACGAGCGAGACGCTGGCCTAGTGGTAAGCATCACGCCTGCCCATAGTAGTAGCAGTGCAGGAATAGTGAACTTGCGAACAAAATCCTGAGCCACACTGCACTGCGCTCGTCATACTGAGATATAATGTGTCAAATCTCTTCATGCCGAAGTTATCTGTGTTTTAGTAAAAAATATTTTTACGTAGAAACTATCTTTAACGCTTTTGAAACTTTTATAGACTATTACAATACTATTGGTAACTACTTCCAAACGACCTCTTCAGATCACCCCTCAGAGTCTGTAATAGTTCTAACACACAACATTAAACTTGTTTGCGAGAAAACATCAGTTATTCCATAGAAGATATTAATTTACCATCGGCAAATGTATTGAACAGTAGATTTTTCTACTATGCTTAACAGAAACTTTTTCGAATAGGTTCTTTGTCTATAAAAGTCTAATAAGTCTGTAAAAGTCTCAAAAGTGTAAAGTTATTTTCTATGTTGTAAATATTTTTTACTGAAACACAGATAGCTTTTAGGTTATACCTAGCTACCAATAACGCACTGTGTAGTAACTAACTGCGATATGTACTTTTGATTCTGTTTAGTCTATTTTATAAACTATGAGGCCAACCCTGAATTCGTGAAAAAAGCTGCCGTTGCGTAGAAAAAGAAAATTCAGCCTCGACATAATGTATGGAACACCTGATTTATTAGCGAACTTAGGGTTGGCCCCGTAGTAAAAACAATTCATAGTTATAACGACCTCTTTTCGGCTTAGTATATCGTTTTACATAACCCTGTATAATCTGTTACGCCAACAAGTGTCGGAGAAATTGATAAATGAGATTCTAGTTCTACACTTGGAGTAAACTATGAACAGATTAGGCTGACGCTCTAGGATATCAGAACCTGGATAGAGCGTGATGGATCATACGAGATTAATGTCATATAGGTACACATATAAGAGAAGACTAGACCAAACAAAAATATAACAAGCTTTTCAAACGAATTGTAGGTGCTAAAGATTATTGATCAGGTATAAGATTTATTTAAGAGGCCGTACCGATGAGCCCTTTGGAGTATGTGTACGAATTTTCATACGGTGAAGGAAAATATCTTGAGGAATTGAATATTTTTATGTAAAGTGTTTCCACACTTTGGGTATTTCTGTTTTTAAAGCTTAAACTTAAACAGTATGAAAAATTATGACCTCTGCCAGATTTGAGAATTATGAGGAGTAAGGCAGAGACTTCTGTAGCTTAATTGGCAAATCAGTTGGGACGGAAACCCAGAGGTTGCTCGTATGCAGGTTCAAGTCCTGCCAGAGATCATAATTTTTGTTACTGTTTAAGCTTTAAAAACATGTTGAGAAATACTTCTCGAGAAGAAATTCAATGGGGTATATGAATCCACCAACCCGCATCTGGGACAGAACTGGTAGATATAGCCTAATCACCTTTCGAGGTTAGGCGTGAAGGTAAACATCTCGAGGTAACCTGCATACGTCCGGAGAGGAAATTCAATGGCGTATGTAGTGGTAGGAATCCACTGCAGAGTCCGCCTGGGGAAGTACCACACCTTTGCCAGTTATTCAACCGCCAAGCAGTAGTGTTCAAGCATTACTGGGTTCCGGTTTGAAGGGCAATATTACCAGATAAATTACTGGGTATGAAGAGATTTAACATCTAATATCTCAGGGTGACGAGCGCAGTGCAGTGCGGTGCAGGATTGTGTTCGCAAGTTCACAATTCTAGCACTACTACTACTGTTAGTGGCAGGCGTGACGCTTACCACCAGGCAAACGCCTTGCTCGTCTCGTCACTTGAACGCACAAAAAAATATGTGAATTCACCAACCCGCAACTGGGACAATGCAATTGGTAGATATATCCCAATCGTCCTTCGAGGGTAGACCTATGTCCAGCTATAATTAACAGGCTGATTAGTAAAAGTTATTTACTGCAATGACATTCTTTCATTTTAGTAATACTGATACGGTGTGATAGGTAGGTAGGACCATTAATAATGTTTAACAGGTCCGGCCCTTACTACATAAAGTCTATGTCAAAACCACATTCTCAATAGTTTAGTAGCATTGATCCTATCACGCTGGTACATATTTGTTAGGGTCCCTCGCATCGGTTCGGGCTGCCAATTAGCTATAATTCACCGATGTACGGCTCTAGTCTCGCCGAGTCTCGATACAATCGGTTCTCTCCGGTTCTAAGTCTTGTTCGGGATCGCAACACCTGTTGATAGATTAATGTTCTGTGATGTAATAGGGTCGTTTCGGTTAGGAGGTTTTGTTCGATTGTTCTATTTTAGTATTCGAATTATTTGACCGACTCCAAAAAGTGTGAAGGTTATATGTTCGTCTATGGCCGCGTCCATAGAAAAATTAAACACTACGTTATAGCCGCATCGACCATGCGCCACCAAGCGGGTTAAAATGGCAGTATGGATCCCAATGTGGACCGATTTAGTTTTAAAATGGAGAGTCCACTCTCGAGATGGTTACGTAATAGTTTCAGTCGGTTGTTTTTTTTCAAGCGACTTCAAAAAAGGAGGTTCTCAAGTCGTCTGTATGTTTTTGTATGTATGTTACGCGATTACTCCGCCAATTATGAACGGATTTTAATGATTCTTTTTTTGTTCGGTAGATAATACTTCAGAGGTGGTCCCATATACATTTTATCGAAATCCGTTCAGTAGTTTGGTTTTTAAATCAAAATTACTAGAAAATATGAAGATGTCATCCAGGTATTCGAAATTGAAGTCGGTAGTATATTTTTTTTAAAGCGTTTATTTACTAAAGTTACTTGCTTATGTTAGCTCTTGAAGTCGTTGTTAGTGTTTTTTTTAATTACCGAACCGGTGATTGGGCCATATTCACCTCACTGCCTCTACTGTAGGTTGGTGGATTCACATACACCATTGAATTCCTTCACCGTAAAGCCAAAGTAATGTCAATCTGTAAGTACAAAATCTCCAAAAAAAAATGTTGGAACGGGCCCGGAATTTGAAGCAGCTTACTATTTCAAGTCACGCGCCTTCTCTACTAGACTACCACGGCATTAAAAAGTCAATTAAACATATTTTTTTATAAAAAACAGATGGCCATGTAGTAGAGTCTCAAGAACGCTGGCATTGGCACGTTAAATTGTCGTTTATATACTCACTGCGCGAGGAATGAGCTGGCTCTCTTGCCACAAACGTGGATTTAAATAAGCAAACTTTAATTTTAAAAAATGTTACAAATCCCATGTAGCAAAGTTTTCATTGCTAAGCCGCATAAATATATCTCTGCTAGAAAGCGGAAAAAAACCTGCAATAAAACTTACTAACACCTAACAGTCAAACATAAGCCTTACTTTTCAAACCCATTAAGTATGTAAACATTTGAGCTTGACCTATATATGTTAAGCATAATCAGCTTTTTGATTGTCCGCACTGCTGGGGTCTGGGTTTGAACCCGCGACCATACGATCACAAGTTATGGGGACCCCCGATAAGGCTACCACGGCCTCTATTTATCTATTTCCATTATTGAAATAGATGTAGAATAAACCCAAATATCTCTCTCAACGCCGTTTTCATCCAAAATAACTTACTTAACTATTCACATTTAAAATGAACGAATGGAATTCACCTCGAATAGTTGAAATATTTAGAGAATCCAAGCACCTGCCTCCGCTCGTCTATCTAGAAATATCTTTGGCTTCATTCTGTGATATCAGGTGTCAAACTGTCTTTCACTCGAGTAGGTATAATGTGCGGCCTTAGGTTACGTAAGGTTGCTAGGCCACGTGGTATTCGTTTTTGGTATTGGAAGGGAATAGATCGGTTATTTGAATATCTATGCGTCGGTGTATAGATAGATGTAGGCTCTCGGTGGTAGATTATACAGGCTGTTAGTTTGAATACCGTTATCCTTCTAGGATTTCATTGTACTCATCATTATGAACAACTTTTACTCTGGGGCTAACATTTAAATCGCGAAAAATATATCTGCTGTTCCATACATTTTGTCCAAGATCGATGTACCTTTTTGTATGGAACAGCTGTAATTTTTTTCGTGATTTCAGTTTCAGAAAAGTTGTTCATAATGATGAGTACAATGATATCCTAGAAGGATGACGGTGTTCAAACTAACACCCCGTATTTCATGATAGGCACCGTGGGCATATCTTTCTGTTATACCTAAATATTGCTACAGTTGAACAAAAGTGGGGTTGAGTTTTGGCGGGATCGAAAACACCATGTCACCGCATTGTATTGTTTTCCAAAGGTTGTGTTTTTCTAGTGTTTTATTAAATGTATAAAGATGTTAGTGTTTTATTCATTACGTGCCGATTTACGCACATAAATGAGAGCGGGCAAGTGAAATAATGAAAGTGAAAAATGTCTTTTCGTGTTGTTTTCAAATCTTAGAAGAAGCTTGTAGTAAAGTTGCCACGACTTTACTAGGTCATGATTGGACTTGACTTTAACTTACTGTGTGTGATTTTGACTGTGATTAAGACGGGAATTCATAAAAGACTAGAAATACATATATAAATAATACTTAACTCTGGCAAATGCACAAAGTGTAACGCCTTAAACCTCTCGAAAGAAAAAAAAGATTACACGCTTTCCGGGAGGAAACGGATAAAAATGTATACGCGAACGAATTGTATGTACTCGTACCTATATCGAGAAATATCCACTGATCGAACAACACTGGGGCAGCGCATTACACTGTTCAGCTGTTTGTTTTCACCATTTCCAGAGTACTTAATTATTTATACATAATTTATGGTGTCAATAAAGTGTTATTGTATTGTATGTATGATAAATATTTCTGTTCCAAAGATTCCATTTTGATTTTAACAATAGTTATCTAACTTATAATAATGTTGCAAGATACATTCGCATTTTGTTCGTTACGCCGTCACGCGACTGCCGAGAAAGTAGATAAACGTTTTGACTGCATGTGTTTATATCTGTACTTATGTGATTTCGTAACCCATAATTATGAGTGCATAGGCTAAACCGTTTCATAGTATATATAGTTTGGCCTAGTTCATACAAGGAAATATGAGAGATTCGTACCACTAGGCCAAATGTCCTAAGCTTACTCTTTATATCTTTGCGTGGGCTACATTTTGCAGTCAAGCATTTGTTTCTACCAATTTGATTCTATCATAAAAGAAACTTGTATCAAAAGTTTTCAGCATTAGTACAGAGCAGTGTTTCCATTTTCAATTTTGGTTTTTCCCTAGTTTCTTATCAAATTGTCCCTAAAATTCCCTAAACAAATATTTAAATGTCTTGGTTTAGGGAGAATTATCATAATTAAGAAAAAAACCCTAATTTGTAGCCGAAGCTCTACTTTTACAGTTTTTCGCTGCACTTAACATTGGATAGGTAATCACAATTTTTTCATTCTGCACAATACGACTTAGGTCGCCTGTAACTACGGTCATAGCGCAATTAATAGGTCAGTTAGAGACCAAAAAAACATAAACAAAAGGATCACCACATTAAGTTCGATTTTCCCCCAAAACTCCCTAAATCCCTGTCGGAATGAAAATGTCCCTAAACCCTATATAATATTGGTAATTTTTCCCTAGAAAAGGGAGAAATCCTTAAAAGTGGAAACACTGGTACAGAGATATTCTTCCTTGAATATATTATGTTATCTTCCTAACCTACGTTTCTCGAATCGCCTGTATATTCAGCAGGAAGCATCGCTGTTGCTACAAAAATAAAAACCACGCGACATTAAAAATCCAACTCATCCTCTCACTTACATTATTAACCTTACCCTTCACTTGGACAAATAAGGCAGTAGACCCGAAATATTTAGAAAGGTGTTGTGTTGACTAGATTAAGGAGAGTGCGGAGATGAAAAAAAAGGCTTGAACCCCTCACACCACTCGAGTTCTTAACAAAAAAAAATAAAAAAAATTATATATATATATAAATATGAATAATCTTTTCTATTGCAGATTGTATTTTAAAATTAGGATTATTAGCTTTGATTAAGAACCCAGCCGCGAGCTAGATCCTCCAAAATTATTAGGGGAGTATAGAGAAAACACTAAAATATTTGCCGTTTTGTGTGACAGCTTATGTTCTCGCTAACTTGACAAGTCAGCTACTATATTCGTCTAAGGACCCATCACATCGCGCCTTGTGACAAGCGCCTAACCCCCTTGAGGGGTGGTTGGAGTGCTGAGTCATCCCCCCCAATGGCGCTTAACGTCGCTTAGCGTGCTAAATGAGCCGAGTGATTCCTACTAAGTAGCGGCGGGGGAATGCAAGTAGGCGAAGAGACGCTGGTTGGTTTTCTCATATCCTTATTTTTGTCTTATTTACACTACCAGACTAGAAGTCCTCGCGACTTCACCCGCTACCCGACGGAAACGAATAATCTTATGCTTTATTTAACTAAATAACCATAGATTTTTCAAATTTCTATCTAATACCTACAACAAAATCTAAGTTTAGTATTTGTCTATTATAGTGCCAGTTTTTACAGAAATAATAGAATAATTGAAATTATAAATGTTATTATATTTACAATCTCAGTTGCTAAGATTATCGATTTTCTGTAGTGTGAAAATAAATTAGAAAATATTTATGGTTTCCAAAGTTATCAATAAGAAGTCAACATTTCCAACATCTTAATTAACACACTCACATCAATAAATCAAAAATAAGTACAGCAGAAAGACGTATCCAACGTACGTACAAAGTCACCTGTTTATTTACAAAGTTACAACAAATACGCTGTAAAATGTTCAAACATCTTAAAGACTTTTACTCAAAACATTTACCGCAGCTGCTTTAAGCGAGTTTACGATTAATTAAACCTTCCATTACATCCCCATCTACAGTTTAACTGCAGCTTTATGGTGTACATTGTAGTCTTAGCTGCTCAAAGCTTTATCGGGGAGGTCTTAAATAGTGACATTTCGGAAGCCAGACATGGTTCGTGGAATAAGTAGGCCATTGCCTTAGCCAGGGAGTTTTAATATTATTTTACCCTCTGTCGTGAAATGTTAATGTAAAGTATTTAAATAATAATTGAAAAAAATAACAATGAAAAATATTTTATTAAAGTCAAACATAGGAAAGAAACATAATTATCTTATCTTATTATAATGTATAATCTGTTAAAGGACAACCATGTTAATCTTAAAATTATTTACTGGGTTTATTAATTGTGTGTTATGTTAAGGTTGATTTTCAGTAATCCTAATATTGAATAATATATAGCTTTACAGACAACAGGTTACCCAAATCGTTACTCGGAGCAGTTAATTATCAGTAAGTATAACGGCTCATAACTATTCTCTCATTGTTCCTGTTCTGAGTGTTCTCGTGTAGCAATGAGTGAAGGGAAGTGCTGTTTTTGTAATGAATTGCTTGCCGTGCGTAAGCGAGATCGAGTAAGTAATATTTGACTAATACTACGTAGTACTATGATTTATTCTGTGCTAATACTGAGTAACATATTATTCTCGTTGTGAGTAACATGATATAATATTTATGCCCTTAAATTATATTACCCACGTGTAACTATCACAAATATATTTAGTCACTCTTCTATTATGTGTCTACTTGGTTATAAGGTGTGCAGAGTTATTTCTAATTAGCTAGCAGCTAGTAAGAACTACGCTGGGCGTTTCTCTAAGGGATCGTATTTGGATTGAAGTAATTCGCTAGATATAGCTCAGCGTATTATCAAACCAAGTGAACGCAGAACCAATAACCGCTGGGGAGAAGTGTTCTAGAAGGAGATCAGCAAACGTAGCGTAGGACGCATTGAGATGTGGACAGTGGCTGGAAAGTTGAAGATCGATCTAATGATGGCGTGCCCTGGATGAGGCATCTTGGTTCCGCATAAAAGTTAAGTGTCTGACGTTACTAAAGATTAAAAAGTACACAATGTTTGGATACGTGGCATTGTAGCTGAATAATCCAACTAAAATTATAAATGCGAAAGTTTGTCGTTGTCGGCGAGAGAGTGTGCGAATAAGTTTGTAACTCCTTCACGCTGAAACGGCTAAACGGAATTGGATGAAATTTGGTATAGAGGTAACTTAATTATACCTTGAAATAAAACATAGGCTACTTTTTATCCCAACAACTGCGGGTAAAAACGCGTGGCGCAGCTAGTACTGAATATTTAGTGTTATAGAGCATCGTCTAGTAAAGTTAATCATAACAAACCTCTGTGAATAGCTGTGAACAGCTTCCATTAATTAGCCGCAAGATTAGACACCGTGTAATCTTGTGTAATTGATAACTAATTCTGACAGCCGTGGATCAGCTAACCGTTGTTCTGGCGCGCTTGCGATCCGCTGAATAATAATGAACACACGTCAGCTACGTTAACATGGCGGGGAAAGCCGGATCACAGATAGGTATGATGTACCGAGTGTTTGGCTCGACAACGGGCATGATTATTAGGTAGATAGATAGATAGATAGATTAACTCTTTATTGTACACACCAAAACAAATGATAACAGTCATGATGATCACAACACAAAAAAGGAACTTAAAACTAGTGTTACAATTGGCGGCCTTATCGCTAAAAGCGATCTCTTCCAGGCAACCTTTGGATGGAAAGGATTCGAAGAACATATAGAAGACGGTATTGCATTGCATTTGTCATTTGTACAACTTTTTTTATGGGAAACATCATAACAACACTATAAAAGATTCGATGGATAGAATACCTCTTTATTACTAACAAGAAAACTATCGACATAGCTCGTAGGGTTTGTAAGTTGAAGTGGCAATGGGCTGGCCACATCGCTCGAAGAACTGATAACCGATTGGGAAGAACGGTTCTTGAGTGGCGACCACTTACCGGAAGACGCAGCGTACTAGGTGGACCGATGACATTGTGAAAGTCGCGGGCAACCGGTGGATGCAAATGGCAGGTTGTCGTACAGTGTGGCGGTCTAAGGGGGAGGCCTTCGTTCAGTAGTGGACGTCTTCGGGCTGATGATGACTAGCACCAAAAAAAAGAAGTGGCAATGGGCTGGTCATATCTGTCGTAGAACCGATAACCTACCGGGTAGACGTATTCTGGATTTTGTAAATAAATAAAATAAAATAATTTAGAGTGGAGATCACGTGTCGGCAAACGTAGCGTAGGACGCCCTGAGACCAGATGGAGTGACGATATACATATGACAGCTGGCATTAGTTGAAAGCAGAAAACTGAAATCAGGCTGAGTGGCGTGCCTTGGGAGAGGCCTTTCAAATGCAGGTAACCTAAAATATTAATTCTAAAACGTACTGTCATGGTAGTAGAAGACATTATTGCTCGGGTCATGACACCAGTTCATCGTAATTAACGTGTGATGGCCATGTAAAGCTATTAAGCTTTACCGTTTCGTTGCTTGCTGTGGTCCATCAAGTTTATTACGTCACTTTATGGCGCTAGAGCAAAACTCGCTGAAGTTTTAATTAGTTCCAAACCTAATTTAAAAAGTGTTTTTTTTAGTACATAAATAAGTAATTTTGTGGATAATTTTGTGCTTTTACTAACTACAACATAATTTAACTATGTTATTTAGTCAACTTACCGCAAATAACGTCGTGAAATGCCTTGCCACCGCTGAAAGCCATACGACCGTCTAGATTTTAACCTATAATCCTCGTAATTTTTTATTCTTGAAACTAAATTGTTTTTACGCATGATAAGATATATTGCGATATTCTCAATGTATATAGTAGCTTTATAATATTTATATTGCACTAAAATATCAATTAATTCGTATGAGGGGGTTTGCCACATTATTGGAAACAAATTTTGGTATTCTATGCTATATAAATATTATGCTCTTATAAGACTAATTAGCATGACTCTTCGTGGACCAGACACAACAACAAAACAACAACAACAACAACAACTTGACGACAAACTGACAACTTGATGATAAAATTCTTGTCCAAAATATAAGCTAAACTGTGGGAAACATTGGACCTTACTTATGAACGCTGCTTAAAGTTTAATGTCGTTAATTAGTACTACGCTCTTTCATTTTGACTGTTTAGCGCAGTTAAATGACGTTTATTAATTTGAGCATCGTTTTTAAATAAGGCCTGTTGTGTCTACGTTTCCTTTGAAAATACGTCACATTCAGTAGTCGGCGATAGACATAAATTCAGTCCCTACTCATGAAAGCTTCTATCTGCTCAGCAATAATCGTACACAGGCCCTGACCGATGAAACTGACAGTCTAATAATAAATCCTGCTTACAATGTGAACATTGACATGGGTCCTTATGAGATACAAAATGGATTTATAGCTGGAACTAATAGCCGACCACCTGCATCCGACTCGACACCTTACCCTCCCAACAATAATGGCCACCTTCCCGTAACCGGTGACAAGGAATTTAACGCAAGCCTATTGAAAAGTCACGTCGAAGATTGAACGTGTTTGTAAAAGTAACAAATTAAATAAAAGGTAGCTCGAGGGGCAAAAATTGTTCGATCGGTCGAATGATAAAAGTTCTAAAGTGCTGATAAACTGAATAAAGTTTATTCGGAGAGTGGAAGAGTTTTGGTCGTAAAAAGACGAACTTCTTACACCTTGAGGAAAGTTTTCTATTTATCTGTTCTATCAAAGTTTGCCTATATACCTGCCATTATTGTAATTAGTTGAATTGTTTTTATGATGATACATTCAATTATTATTATAGTTACTTGAAAATACTTGTTAATTATTGTAGAACGCGAAGCACGCATACATTGCGGCGGCCTTACTTGCAGCCGTAATACAATCTGGCTAAACGTTAATACGCTGCTTTATAAAACGGCCCTGTTTTTTTAAATGACTAGCCGTTATGTAATATGGCGTGTGCAATTTGGCTACGACACATATATTTGTAGTACCTTTTCTGTATCCATATTTTCCACAAGATGTTCCCAATCTGAATTCATCGTACAAGAAATAAGGGAGGTAAACATTGTTTCTTGAAGCACCATCGTGAATAGATCTCAATCGTTATACAATCTTCACTCACGGCACGTTTCACCAGTTTGCACGTAAACGGGTTTGTATATAAAATAAATAAATAAAGTATCGTCTACTGATGCTGTTACTCAGAAAACTTATGAATTTAAGGCAACCGATGTTACGTTAGAGGGACGTACGCACAAACGGACAATAAAAAGAGATAAGAAATAATAATAATAATAGATCTACAATTTTATTATGAAAACTGACGTGATTTTGACACATTTTATAGTCATTATTATTTGACATTATTAATTCTTTTTTTTTTATTTGTCATTTTTTTTTGTTTTTTTTTTGTGTATTTTTTTATGTTGTTTTTTTTTGTTTTTTTTTCTATTGTCGGAGAATTCGCTTTAATTAAACGTGAGTATTCTCGTATAAATAAAACAAAAATAATAATAGGGCTATATCAGCAACATTAGTTAATTAAATTGCATTTTTATTTTGGGAATATAATTATAGTAGGTAAAGTTAAATGTACTTGTCTTCTTATATAATATAGCTAAAGATTAATTTATAGATACCGCTCGTGTCATTATTGCATGTTGTCGGTGCCTATAATTGTATCAGCATCTAGTTTCTTGTTACTTTCATGTGTTGATGTATGGTTTGTTGGTACCCAACAAATAAATAATACGCTTTAAAAAAACCGACTTAAATTTTGACTAAACCTGGATGACACTTCATATTTTCCAGTTATTCTGATGTATTCCAGTCATTTTAATTTAAAAACTAAACCACTTAACCGATTTTGATAAAATGTATATGGGACCACCTCTGAAGCATCGTCGTCAGCCATAAAACGTCCACTGCTGGACGAAGGCCTCCCCCTTAATAGAGAGGTGTTGTCATAATCCCCACGCTTGGCAGGCGGCTTGGGGATCGCAGAATGGTCACCACAGTTAACTAAGAAGACGCTGCTGCCCGTCCTCCGGTGGGTCTGGTTGCAGTTTAAAGACATACCCAGGTCCACCAGGTCTAAAGCATCACATACCAATTTTTTTTTTTTTTTATCAAAATCGATTCATAATTGGCGGAGTAATCGCGTAACATACGTATTTAGTTGAAATGGCAATGGGCAGGCCACATTGCTCGACGAACTGATAACCGATAGGGAAGAAAGGTTCTTGAGTGGCGACCGCGAACCGGAAGACGCAGCGTAGGAAGGCCTCCCACTAGGTGGACCGACGACATTGTAAAAGTCGCGGGCAACCGGTGGATGCAAATAGCAGGTTGTCGTACAGTGTGGCGGTCTAAGGGGGAGGCCTTCGTTCAGCAGTGGACGTCTCCAGGCTGATGATGATGATGATACATATTTATATAAAAAACACAGTCGAATTGAGAACCTGCTTTTCTGAAGTCAGTTGATGAAGTCGGTTGAAAATGACTCTTTAAAATTTGTTATTAGTTAGGATATTTCACATAATAACAATTATTCCATGACAGTTTCAACCGGCGGCGTAGTTGTTTCAGTTCAATACTTTGAGGACAGACAGACATGGCATAAGGTTAAATAACGTTTCATTAACAGTGTTACCTAGGTAGGGATCCCTAAAATGATCAACCGTGACTTTATATTCTATGGTAGGTTGCGCTCAGTTGTATATACCAAGCTGTGAACTGTATGAAACCGTTTTTTGTTTTATTGGGAATCGTCGTCGTCGTCAGCCATAAAACGTCCACTGCTGGACGAAGGCCTCCTCCTTAATATTGCCATAATCCCCACGCTTGGCAGGCGGCTTGGCTTAGAATAATTTAATTTAGTATAAATAAAACAAAAATGTGTCAAAACCACGTCAGTTTTCTTAATAAAATTGTATGAAACAGTGTTTTATTTTCGCGATTTCAGTGTTGGTCCCAGAATAAAAGTTGTTCATGATGGTGGGTACTATGGTATCCTAGAGATATTGCAAGTGGTCTACCAATCACCTTTATAGCTATGCCAAGATTATTACACATATTTCTTCTGCTTTCTGCACAGACTTCATAAAAATAAAAATACATTTCACGGCAAAATGTAATTTGGAATTGAAATGTCTCACCGCGGCGCGTGCGGCGGCTCGTTATGGCCCATTTGTGAACCTGAATGAGAATATATCTTCAAATTCCAGCATACCCATTTGTTTTTATTAGTCTGATATTCAATTTGGGTTATGCCCAAAATCCATTAAAAGCGATGCATTTTTTCAGTTATCATTATATATTAGTACCTAGGTAGGTTTGTATTTGAAACAAAAACAACTTATGATGTAAACGAACAGAACAAATAATGTAATTTGTAGGTATACGTTTACATTCGTAAACTTTCCTTGATGATTACTGTTTTTTTTTATTGTCCTATTCAAATGTGGCCCATAAATATAGCTGATTAATGAAAAGAAAATGAAAATCTGATCAAAAATAAGCAACTTATAAGCATTTTAATATCATGCTAGACAGAGAGGCGAAACAACAAATCGTGACGTCACTTCTCTGTACGCCATATAAATTCTATTCTGACAAGTAAGGCGTGACGTCATTTTTTGTTTTGTGGGAAAAGGACAGAGTTGTCTCTGACAAAAACTTTAAACGCTCCTAAATCAGAACATTATTAACCGATTTAAATTATTTTTTCAATAAACATACTATATTTACTTAAATTCTTCATCAAAGCTATTGGTTTCAACAATATAAACATCAGTCATCTACCCTATTATTTAAACGCAATGTTTATTGTGGAATTTCAGAAAATAAAGACATTTAACCTTGTATTTAACAGCTAGACATGGTGCGGGCAGTTCGACATACGACATAGCGTGTCATAGACACAGAGTACATTTAGGCCGCATTTGACGAGTATTCCAAGCGTTGCTACTTTATAAGTAATTTGTTTATAATAATTTGTTTATTTGAATACAGAAGCCACTTATATAAATGTATCTTATTAAATAACTTATACATACTATAAAATTTGGCTTAAGGCAACAATTATAATAGTTCACAGAAACCTACACTAAGCATAGCTTGTATTGGAGGTTTCTGTTTACCTTAAGAGAACAATTTACTGCAGTCATTAAAATTTACGGAAATACATATTATACTCATATAATTGTATGTATGAACGAACAACGATAACGATGTAACAAAGGTAAGTGATGTATACAATAAGATAATATGTTACTAAAACTAAAAAAATAAATAAATGTAATAGTACTATATTTAAAACTAAGGTAAGCCAATTTGATACCATGCTATAGTTGTATGCGGAGATGTTGTGATGAGTGTCTGGGTGTATTTGCGTGTAAGTATGTGCGTGAGTGTGTGTGTGCGTGAGTGAGGGATGCATGTGTGATTGCATGCGTGGTGTGTGCATGTATGTACTCCATAGTCCATGCTTTACATTAAACTTGAACACCTACTAGAAACCGTTGGAAGCCCCGTTGGGCCCGAACGACGTGACAAAAGCAATAATGCCACGAGAACTGCATGCTTACCGTTATTTTCAAAGACAAGTCATTTTGTCTATTAGCTCAATAAATAGAAGTACTTAGATACTTAATCAGCAATTCTAGAGATCTAAGTGCTAGCCAAATAGACGCACATCCGGCGTTGGCTGAAAAATAGAAGCTTCAAAAGTGGCTGAAGTGTGTAAAGCTAATGGTAGCAGGATGTGGACTCCGGTTACCAGTCTTTGAAGGCAGGATGTCGAGTGGCGGGAGTGATGTAACGCGTTATATGTGTGTGTTTAGGGTTTGGGTCAAGAGCTCGGGAAAGTGGCAGCCACAAATTGTCTTTATTAAACGCAATCTCGTCGTCAGCCATAAAACGTTCGAAGTATAGAAATACTTAGTGGCTATCCATGTCGTAACACGAGTATGAAGCAATAACCTACACAATTAACCTAGCTAAATAGATGCCTTAATTTATCGAGCGATTCCAATAAATATGGTAAGGACGCTTATGGCACGTTAACTGGCAACATTATCCTTCGAACGTTCTGGAATGCGCCATTACTCCGAACTTAGTAATAACCTAGAGATATTATAATATCGTCTCCAATACAAGCCTTTGATCCTGCATCACTTCAGCCGTGAGAGGAAACCGGGGAAATATTTCGTAAATTCTATATCGGATTTCGAGCCTAGGTCCTTTTCCACGCGGATTGATACCATCTCGGATCCTAAAGAAGTTATGATTCGATGTTACGTAATTTTCTGCGAATTTTTGCCCTAAAGCCTTTCATGCTAAAAATCAATTGAATTTTCATTTTACCGTTTCTCGCTAAGACCTAAAGAAAAAAGAATATAAAAATACGAGTGTATAGGTACATATTAGGTAACTAAGTTTGAGTTTTTTTGTATAGTCGGGATTTTTTCGGTGAGACCACATGGGGTAATATATCTTCCACTCTATATATATACTAATATATATTTGACTCCTCACCACCTCGTCATTTTCATTTCATAAAACAATGTAAGTTGGAAAGTTTCCCAACGTGTTTGAGTATAGGTATGTATTTCCACCGAATTTTAATATGACCCCATCGGTCTCAGGATTTCATTGTGTCCAATATTATTTTAATGAAACGCGACGGTTCTAGTTAAAAGTTTGATTATTTTGACAATATTTGTTTCTGTGTGAACGAACAAAATTGAAAACGTTGTTTGACTTCAGCGTATTCTCCGCTGGCCCTTCTCAAATATACTGAGTTTATTATACAGGTTCAGAAAATGAGGCATTACAAGTTTTAAATCATATTTACTCGACAGGCTGTTTGTTTTGCATAGATGTCATGTATAATGTAACCTTTATAATATAATATATAGTAATAATGTAAGTAAGCAGTCTTATCATATATTTTTTTATACTATACGAGCTTTCTATCTCTATATATAAAAGCGAAAGTCAAGTCACTCACTCATATATATATTCACTGACTAAACACGAAATCTCGAAAACTACTTGATCCCCGAAGCTGAAATTTGGCATAAACTACTTTATAGGTAGGAGACGTCACCTAAGAACGGATATTGCGACACGTCTGAATTAAGGGGGTTAAATGGGGGATGAAATTTTCTATGGAACTTCTTTGTTTTTGAAGTTATTGTGATAAAAATTGGTATTTGGGTAGTTAGTCCAAAATAAAATATGTTGCTTTTAATATTTTTTGACTTGTTTCCGTAGTTGGGTTTTTAAATCAAAATAACACTGCCAAAAAGATGTCATACAGGTAATCGAAATTGAAGGTTGTTTTTTTTAAGTATTATAGTATATTCATCTATGGAACAGCTGATATTTTATTCACGATTTCAGTTTTGGTTCATAGTCGCATACACAGAAAAGCGACCTACTTTTACTTCTCCCTTCAGTGGTCTTATAGTAAAAGTTGTTAATGATGAATCACAAACATTTCAATCGTTTTTTGAAATATAAATGTCTGACACTGTTTTAAACAATGATGTTATATGTTTCACTTTACTCTATGGTTTTAAATGTCTGTGTGTTAATGTCAGTGTATATATGTGAAACCAGGTAGAAAAGCTGTAAAACCGAAAGGGTCGTTCTAAACGGTGGTGTGGATGTGAAGTGTATGATATGATAATGTCTGTTAAGGGAGTGAAGGCAGAGATGACGAATGCCAGGGTGAAGTTCAGAGAGGAAACATACTGCGCTGACCCCACTTTGTGCGATAAGAAATATTACGGGAGTTTTTATAAATAGAAACATTTACGGACGAACGTGAAATGGTGTACGATAGTCAATAAATGTATGTGCCAGTTACCTATATATTTGTACAGTTATTTTCCCTAATAATTATAGAATAATCATCATAATCAGCCTTTTTATTAGTCTACTGCAGGACTTAGGTATACCCTCGAAGAGCATTTGGGCCACTGGCACCAGAGTTGCGGGTTGATGGATTCACATTACGTCATTAAATGCTAGAATATTCATGCAAATTATAAATAAATATTCGATGTTTTTCCACGTAAATATACGATTCAAGTTCACTTAACATTTCCCCTCCATCCTCCATCGTTTAACTATTCATATGTCTGCTAAATATCGCGAGTTTTCCGCTTTCTCAAGGGTTTCTCGGCGCGAGCCCGCGCTGTTTGCGATGAAGCCACAGTTTAGTGATACCAGTACAAAAAGTGGGGGGAAATACGGGGTTACGCGCAACGTTTCAACTACGCCGAAAGGAGGTCATTGTACTCATGATTGTGAACAAATTATACCATTGGACCAAATTTTTAACAAATTTTATTGATAACTATAGTTATGTAGTAAATTTCTTACGTAGAAACCGTGATAGTTTAGTAGGAGAACGCCCAATATCAATATAATCGTTAGTTCATTCAATCCTGGGCCCGTAGTACTTAATGAGCGTTTTTCATACTACTGGATTTTCGGTGGAAAAAACCATTTATAGACAATAGACAATAGACAATATTTTATTTGTAGAAAAAACACATTTTGTACACAAGACAAGACAATATAAACTCATAACAAATTTAAACAGTACAAAATAGTTTTTCGCCACAAACCGGTTCCAAAAAACAAAACAAAAATTATTATTATTATTTATACAAAATTTAATTTCTTTTCGGGACGTACATTATGCAGCAGGTTGCATAAGTCCGGAGTTAATTGTATTTATTGTAAGTATTAATATTTTTTAAATTATAATAACTTTAAGTTTAATAAATTGGTTTTTTTATTATACTTATTCATTTTAATTTAACGCAGCTGGGCTACCGTGGTGGATATGGCCTAGTCCGCGCCCTTCAAGGGTAGGCTTAATCCAGTCCCCCTATATATAATGTAAACTAAGGGAAACTAAAGAAAACCTGTTTTGGTTCTTATATTCGTCACGTATGGCATGACGTATTGCCCGAGTGGGTGGCTGGGTGTCTTCAAGTCGGTCTTTCCGACCGGTTCTTCTAGACAAGCGGGTCCATCGTAGACTGCATCTCCGTTTAACACCAGGCGAGAACGTATCAAACGATTAAAAAAAAATGTGCCGGGCCAAACTAAACTCAACCTTTGCGCGAATTTGGATCCCTCCATATAAAAGTGTGGGTAGGTAGTTATTATATTTAAATAATCGTACTGGCTACCTTCAGACTGTGGCAACTCCCCCGGAGACCGGTTGGAATGTTTCCTCTATTGTTTCGTAACAAAAACTCGGAAACATAATGAAATCGTCTCGGCGGGTGCACGCTCGCGGTTTGTGTAAAGAGACTTTTACATTATAAAACGACAGGTTCTGTGGAAATTGAGACTACATTTTCTTACCTTCTAATAATGCGTTTAAAGCCGGCAGTACATGTTGGTCTTAGCTTCCCGAGTAAGGGCGAGTAACAATGTGTAGATAATAACTAATTCGCCTAGAATTGCTGGTGCTCGTAGCGTGAGAGTATACGTGTGTTGGTACCTACTTGGTACTTGGTACAGCTATGTAGTTAATACGTAATGTACATGAAGTTGTCGTAATCTACAATAGACTTGGAATCGCGTGGTCGTGGGCTCAAATCCCGGGGCCGTATCATAAGTTCTTTGGAGTTTATGCACGGATTTTCTATTCGGTTTTTAGTGAAGGAATACATAGACAACATTGCGAGGAAACTTGCAAAAGCTTGAAAGAAACTTAATGCCGTAGACGTATGTGAATCCACCAACCTACAATTGGGCCAAGGTTTTTTTTAAGGTGACGAGACGGGCAAGACGTTCGCCTGGTGGTAAGCGTCACGTCTGCCACTAACAGTAGCAGTGCTAGAATTCTGAACTTGCGAAAACAATCCTGCGCCGCACTGCACTGCACTCTTCACCCTGAGATATTAGATGTTAAGAGTAGACAAGTTGGTCACTTCTCCATAGAAACGCGGTAGTATTACTACTCCACTATTTAATTATGTAGGTCCAAGACTAAGTATTATATCGATTAATATCTTCATTATCTAGGATTGTAAATTATTACGAAAGTAAAAAGTTAATAAACATGAAAGTTATGAGCCAGGAAACATCTTGTATTTTAGCTCAATTTTAACGCCACATTGGACGTAAATAAATAACATAAGGAATACGAAAACTCTAAAATAATTTATCTAGCGGCATAGTTTAGTCCATAAACATTTCAAATAACTTAAGTTGGAATAAATTAACTCAGACTTTATTCAAGTACATTACGTCAGCCAAAGGTCGACAAAAAAAAATTGCGCGCTCATTTATCTTTCTTTCTCCCTTTCCCACAGTTTGTTTGATGAAGAGAGCATGCTTTTTAGCCGCGCCCACCGATGAGTTCGAGCCGTCAAATTGTCGATCCTTAAATCTCTTCATACACAGTAATTTCTCTGATAACATTGCCCTTCAAACCGGAACACAGTAATGCTTGCACACTACTGCTTGGCGGTTGAATAACTGGCAAAGGTGTGGTACTTCCCCAGGTGGACTCTGCAGTAGAGTCCTACCACTACAAAAACGTTGTCGATATAGCCAATCGCCTTTCCAGGGTAGGACTAAGGCAAAAAAGTAAAAGGCTGCGTATTACGTATGCTATACATACACACTTAACTGGTTGCCAAGTATATGAAAAAGCCAATAAAAATTATTAATAAGTATTTTTGCCTCATAATATTTTTATAATTGGTATTACAATGAATTGTGGCTAATAATATTAGCATGTAGCACTCCGGAATAAAGTAGCTTTCTATTGTTCATATAAATCAGATCAGTAGTTGTGAAGATTACCTTGAAAAAACATATGAAAGCTCTACCTAAGTACTCTTCTTCTAAAATATTGCCATAAAATGTTTAATGTGGTCGATTTTGAAGGTTTTAGTTGACAGAACTAAACTAACTAAAGTATTGCTGTCCTTAGCTAACATGCCTGGTAAAAAAGTGACAGCAATATTTTAATTAGTTTAGAACTGTCAACTAAAGCCTTCAAAATTGACCACTTTATGTATTTAGTAATAAATAAATAAAATACTCAAAATTATTTTTAAAACCACGCCCTAGTGTAAAACCAGCTTAAAATCCATATATTTTAATGTTGAGTATTCTTTCTAAATTCACCTTTATTCCCTTAGTATGCTAAAGGTCAGTTTTATTTGTTCAAAAATTAAATGAAGTTACGAAATTGGCAAGCGCTTATTTGATTTACTTTGCTTTGGAAGTTGCAATAAGCTTACGAGGCAAACATTGGATTTTGTTTGGGAACTTTATTGTTTCAGATATAACCATGTTCGAAAACTAAGCTAGTGTGCAACTAACCAACTTTGATAATAAATAGAAGAGAATATTATATTCATCTAGGCAACTTGATCCAACTAATATTATCTAACATCTGTTTTATAGTAATAAATATAGAACAAAAAGTCACATACAAGTCTGTAGGCTCTAATACTATAAGAATTACTACATGTTCTTTTTAAGAAACAAAAAATCATGCTACATAAGGTAACTCCTGATTTTGTTTTAACATTTTTTATAATTTATATAATTTAATATATTAAGTTTAAGATTTAAACATTTTGGAGTGTAGCAAAACTTTTGCCATCGGTGTAAAAACTTGTGTCTTAGGGTCAACCCACACGTACCACAACCACACCACAACCACAACCACAACACGTGGTCGGGCGCATATTTTGTATTGAAAATGAATAGTAGAATTTACAAGTACCACATTTTGCTGTCGTTATTGACCGCGTGGTTGATACCGACCACATCGCAACCACATCACAACCACAATGCAACCACTAGCTACACAGTGAAATAGCCGCCGGCCACATCGAAGATACAACGTTGCGTCGACGCAACGACAGTGCGCGCTCTATGAAAGCCGGAGTCGAACTGTGTCTGCACACGACGCAACCACATCGCAACTGCTAGTGACAACGCAACCACATCGACATTTTGTCGGTACCACAACGCAACTGCAAAAAGCTGGAGCGACACTAATCACACGTAGCCACAGCGTCACCACATTTTGCCGCTGCGATGTGGTTTGTTTGTTGTACGTGTGGGTTGACCCTTAAACTTTGGCTATATACAATGAACAGTTTTAAATACCAATAGTTTTACGGCTGTATACGGCTGTTTCCTATTTTAACCAAGCAACAAATTTATTTCAGTCTTTTCGTGCTGTTTTTTTTAATGAAACGGCAATAAAAGCATTAATTTATTTTTAAACGGTCGCTCTTATTCCAGCCAGTAATTTCTTGAGAATGTCCATGCTTGCTGTAACGAGTAAAAAATATATAGGTTAGGTTTTTCATTACCTAAGTGGCGGGTTTTGCTAGCCAGTATCGCTAAAAAGAAAAAAATGCAATAGGGAAATGAGGCCTGGTTACGTCGGCTTTATAAAGGTTATATAGAGGGCCGAGGCAGTAAAAGAACAGCCATAAGGATCGCGCTTTGAATGAAGTTGGGTTCAAAGGGAGTCTTAATTAAAGCTTTGGTGGGCACAGGTTGTGAATGAGCACTAGGGTGAACTTTGTTTTCTGAAGGTGTTGACTTTTTATTATTAGCTTTTAAAACCTAGGAAGAGTCAGCTCGGCAGGGCATTTTATCACTGTTTCAAGTGTACGTACTTTTCTAGCCTAGCCTA
Source organism: Erannis defoliaria (assembly GCA_905404285.2). NCBI lineage: Eukaryota > Metazoa > Arthropoda > Insecta > Lepidoptera > Geometridae > Erannis > Erannis defoliaria. The sequence goes on along the minus strand of FR990077.1, from coordinate 1,401,746 downwards.
GTACCTATGAGCTACGCCAATGTCAATAGCAAAACTATTTTCAAGCGACTTCAAAAATGGAGGTTCTCAATTCAACCGTATGTTTTTTTTTTTTAATGTATGTTACGCGATTACCCCGCCAATAGGCGTGTGGCCTAATGTTTAATTTATGACAAATAACAGGCTTAGTGATGAATATAACTAAATACATTACACATACTGACAAAATAACTTGTATTGGCTGATAAATCTCTGAGATATAAGCGTTTAAAGTTTTAGGTGGGGATAGAGAGGAGATGCTCTATCCCTTTCTCGCAAAGCACGTGTTAGTATAGCATTTGTATGCCGCGCCTGAGGCTTGACGTCATAGCTCAGTATAGCGCGCTCTCTGTCTAGCTTGAAATTAAAATACTTAGAACTTATTTATTTTTAAATTCTTTTAAATTTTGTTTTCGTTGATAGGCTCTATTGATGATCAGCTTTTTATGAGGTAATAAAAAAATTGTAGTCATCATGCCTATTATGAAATGATTTTGACGATTCTTTTTTGTTTGGTAGGTAATACTTCAGAGGTGGTCCCATATAAATAGGGTAGATGACTGATGTTTATATCGTTGAAACCAATAGCTTTCATGAAGAATTTAAGTAAAAATAGTATGGTTATTGAAAAAATAATTTAAATCGGTTAATAATGGTCTGATACATGAGCGTTTAAAGTTTTTGTTAGAGACAACTCCGTCCCTTTCCCAAAAAACAAAAAATGACGTCACGCCTTACTTGTCAGAATAGAATTTATATGGCGTACAGAGACGTGACGTCACGATTTGCTGTTTCTTCTCTCTGTCTAGCATGTTATTAAAATGCTTATAAGTTGCTTATTTTTGATCAGATTTTAATTTTCTTTTCATTAATCAGCTATATTTATGGGCCACATTTTATTAGGACAATAAAAAAAACCAGTCTTCTAGCCTATTGTATCGAAATCGGTTCAGTGGGTTGGTTTTTTAAATCAAAATTACTAGAAAATATGAAGATGTCATCCAGGTATTCTAAGTTGAAGTCGGTTGTATTTTTTTTTTAAAAGCGTATTTTTTTCTTTAAATTGTGGACATAGAATTACTTAATATTGTATGGCGTACTTAAGTAAATATAATCCAATCTTATATCCAAATATAATATACTTTTGACTTGCATGCAACATCTTTAGGACCATGTTTGCAACAATAGATATTATAATTTTTCATTTCGTTACTAATGAGAAATATATCACTTTCCAAAAAAACAAAAACCTGAATTTTGTGTACTCGTATGTTATGATAATAGAATAACGCTGACTGAAAGGTTTGCTCTGCAAAATAATCCGGTAAGATATATTGATGACTGCAGTGAATCGGTTTTGTCCAAATTCCTTTTTGATTTATTTTTACGGGTTGCTAAGAGGATTACGGTGTTTTAATATGAATGCTTCGCTCGGCTGGCGGCGAATCGGTTTCGATTTGACCGATAATGCGACTCGTTTTATAACATAATTGAAAGGATCAATAGAAGGCTTCTTGGACTAGAGATAAGCATGGTCATATTTTTGTTGATAATAACATTCTATTTTAATTCTTTGGAAATAGCTACACTCGTATAGTGAAGACTATAAACATTAGTATACTAATACCAGAAAGACTAGAAATAAAATGGAACTAAAAGTTTTCAATACAAAATATTATTCAGTGTTGTCAAGTCGTACCAGGGGGGTGTCACTCAGCAGTTTAGGTTTGCTCGGCCGGCGCTCCGTCCGGGAGGTCAATGCAAGGCTGAAGTCAGTGGCCGCCCGCACGCTAGCCTCGCGCACGTAACTAAGCATACGTGATAGAAAGAGAGCGGTATATCTAGGTGAATATAGCGAGCGGTATCCAGCGCTGTGCGAGTTGAATTGTTACTTTATTGCCTAGTAGATAGAGTCCTTATTTATTTCAATTCCTTTACGGAGTGAACTTTCTGTACTTAGTACTATTATTTATTCTGTGGTTTTACGTCATTTTGAAGGGTTTGCATAGAAAGTAGCGCCCCATTTTTTTGTTCTCTTTCTGGTGCAACTATATGTATATAAGTAAGCATGCATGACTGTGATTTATGGTATTCCGAAGTCGACAGAGAGAGAGAGAGAGAGAGAGAGAGCTAGATCCTCCGAGGCGTAGCATCGTAGACGTACTACGCCGTAGTTTGGCTACGACGTCTACGGCGTTCTCATCAAGTTTGTTGAAATCATCATTTAATTTTTACTACAGACTCTTTAGTAGAGTCTGCCTAGACAGTACAACCTCTTTGTTGTTGGTTGAAAGACAATGTTTAAAAGTTACAGTGCAATTAGTACTTATGCATAAAAAGGTTTCTTGTACAGCTTGTTATTCAGAAGATTTTTATCAAAATCACCTACTGGATGTGGGCCTCTCTGGTGCACTAGTAGTACTGTAGTAGTTTTGGTACAAGTTTGTACGAGTGATACTTCTGTACATAGTCTACATAGTACGAAGAAAAATTCTGTCCCTATCTATGGTTTGTCAAATAGCCCGTTATTCGGGTTTTCGCTTTCAATCACTTCCCTATTACCTTACGTAAAATAGTAGTACAGCGGTTTACACAACGTTATCTCGTTTCTTATTTAGGATTCGGAAGATAAAGTAGAATAGAATCACATTTGTGAGAATCTCGGGTTTGAAGAAGACACGTGTAGGTACAATATTGTGATCAGTGACGAAGGGGATGATATTTAAAACAACTTATCTAATCATGACTTCAGAGTTTAGAATGACCTACATGACATTTCAATTATAAGTTAAAGAAAATAACAATACTTAAAGTTTGGTATAAGAGTGATTTATCTGTTTTGCAATTATATTTATTTCTGTGACGCGGTCTAAAACTAATATTTCCAACTAAACTCAACACAAACACAAAGCATCACTAAAACGTGTTGTTTTGCAAAACTGCTAAAGTTTTAAATTAAAGCTAGCATTTAATTTAGAATACAGGCAAAATATAAAGTTTGTTAAGAAAAAGTTTTGACTCTAATTTAGTCGTTATTCCAATGTGAGTAGAGTCTCCTCACTGAAGCAAGGTCACGTCGCCGTGAGCCAGGTTTTATTTCAATACCCTTAGATCGGAGAGCCAAAAGAGCCATGGCTCCCAGCGGAGCGGTTGCTTCTCGCCTTACACAACCTTTCACTTCGAACCTAACATTTAGATTAGAACTCTCGAGTGAACTGACTAAAGGGACAGGTTTTATAATTAATACTAAAGCTTAAGGTAACGTTTTGGTACATACCTACGTCTGAAACACAAGTATTTGTTACCAGGGTACGAAATTCTGAGCATTTTGCATTCCTTCCTCCGAGATTTTGCACAGCACATCAGATTAAAATTATACTCCAAAGCCTGGAGGAATCGGCTCGTAATCACTGCTCTAAAGGTAATGCTTTCGTACATTTATCTACATCTGAAACACAAGTATCAGCATGTTACCGGGGTACGACAATTGTTGACAGCTTTCATTATATCACTTCGACCTTGCCATGCCTTCTGTGCGGTCACTCACTAATGATATCCAGATTCGAACCGCAAGTTTGACATTTATTGTTGCTTGATGAAATTTTTGGAAGATTTAGCTCGTGATGAAATCAGACAATTAAGTCATGTATCGTCAACATTTTACCCTTGTCTTGTGTTTTTATGTGGCAATACAATAGTACAGCAATATGTTGATATAATAACCGAGTTTGACATTTTACAGAAGGAACGAGCGGGTTGCTATTTAAAACTTTATTTCACGTTTTATAGATTTGGTCACAACAGGTATCTTTCTCTTTCTTTTCTTTCTTCTCTGTCTACTGTAATGATATAATACAATAATGATATAATGTAGCGCTCGTGGCGTAGCTTGTCTAGGTGATTCTAAACGATCACCGACGTTAAGCAACGGACGGTCCGGTCAGTCTTCGGATGGGTGACCGTGAGTGGCATTTATTTCTGAGTGCTACCGTGGGTCGGATGACACGTTAAATTGTTGGTCCTGGTCGTTTGTTCTAGTTTCTATAACAACAACCGTCAGCCATGTCAGAGGCCTTCGGGTGGCACATTAACTCTGACACTAGGGCTTGCCACTCAGCCTATACGAACTTACTTACTTACTTATATAATGATAGTGATTTCACACAATTCACACAAATATGCTTACATTGGTTTGAACGGCCAAAATTCGCGAGACCTAACGATGGTCGCGCAATCAACCAAATTCTGGATTCAAAATTGGTCTATTTAAATTTAAGTTTTATATTTAAGTTTTATTTATTTATTTGATACACAAAACAGAATACAGTCTTTACATTTGCATTGTATAGGGAAAATACCATAGACTGTACTACTTAGTACGTTTACTGGAATGTTCTAGAAGTATTCTCCTCGATGCCTATGCGAGGCACAAAACTACGTAGGTCAATAAGATCATACCGTCTGTTAGGATATTTAGCCTTACCTCTTCGAAATGATTTATTCTATTGTTTGGTTTGTGGTAGGCAAATATGCCAGCGGTGTGTGGGTTTATACAAGTAATATGATTAAATGTATACCGTTTAATACTAAATCTAAATTGACTTACATTATGATAATGGTAATGCTAAATAACATAATCCAATTACAGAGTAAGGATTCAATTTTGATAATTACGCCAATTATGTTATGTGATAGGCACTTTAGAGTAAATTACCATCAGTTTTGATTGAATCGGTGCTGATTGATTTATTACTGAAATGGCTGTGCTTAGGTAATGAAATGGTTCAGCTTAATCGCAAATTTGCTGAAAATTATGTTATTATAGTATGGCAAAAATCACTCCACTGGCTTTTCAACTTGAACTGGGCCAGCGTTGTGGACTACCGCGCAATCGCTCGGCAAGCCAAGACGTACCCGTCAGACAAAAAGTATATGGCCAGTGACTATTTGACTATTTATACCCTTTGTGTGTGTTGCGAGTGTGTTTTAGTTTGCGACTATACGAAAATTAATTTATTTTATGTAAGTTTACTTGAAAGTGTTCCATTAGAGTTAACAAAATAAAAAATAAAAATGCGTGTCCCGCCAAAAGTGCCAGTTTTTTTTGTTGTGAAAATGATCTAGGCAGATTATTTCCATTGGCATCTCCAATATGCTCCAAGTCGAGGGTAGGTGTATGATTTGCAATGGTATAATCTGAAGAAGCAAAAAAAACAGTTATTCTGAAATTGAGTATTGAGTAATTACTAACTAATTATATTTAAAGGATAATTATTTACTTGGGTATTAGTTATGGTGTAAATTCCGAAGTATGATAACGACAAAGTGATTATAACAAGCGAGCACAAATGGTTAAACTAAATAAATATTGGTTATATCGCAACTTAAGCTGTATAAATTAAACTATTATTAAAACATTAATCAATCGATATAAGAGACCGTTTAAAGTATCTATAGGTAGCAAACCTATAGATAGTTTAAACGGTCTCTAATTTCGGGTAATGTGCCCAAAATGCTGGCCACGTTGCCTCGCTGGATTGCGAGGCTAATTTTCTGGCCCAAATAAAGACCAGCATTTTGGTCACGTGTGGATTCTTTAAGCCTCCCCGACAAATCCTTAAAGATACGCAAAGCACCTGGCCCCCACGGCCCAAGTGTCTCTACCCCAAACGGCACAAACATGTAACCTCTATCGAGGCTAGAATATTTGCGCCGTTTGAGGCATTCCGCCGCATTAGCCGCACCACCCGCATTATATTTAATAGTTCGCTTTTTACAACGATACTGGTTTTCAAAATTCTATTCAGTTGTAATTTTTTCAACGTATTTTCTATTCTCGAGATTTTTATATTTTTTCAACGTTACACTTGAAATTCAATTGTAACATTTTGAGCTAGGCCATGCTTTAATAATTGGCGAATAACTGCGCCTAAAAACTTTATTTTCATAACTACCACAGTACAGTATTTAAGCTACTAAATTATGAAATCGCGGTACCAAAACTTCGACTTTAAAAGGTCTGAGAGGAAATACGTAAGCAAGCAGAAAGGTGTTTCGCAGAGTTGGGAATTTTCCCCAATATGCCCGGATGGCGAAACTTCGGCCGCGGCCCTCCTTACCTTTGAATATTTTATTGGGCGCGGTTAAGGAATTTCTTCTAAAGATGTTCTTGAGACGATGAATGGCTCTTGATTTCGGAGAATGGTTTCTTCAGTTCTTTATTAAAAAGTTTGCGGATTATTACGCGACTCCTGCGATACTTTCAGTACGTTTTTTAAATTATCTTGAACAACAATGCGAGATTGGGAAAACATGTTTATTGGTTAGCCGAGATAATGACAAGGGAATAAAGGGGGTGAAAGGTTTTGGCGAGTATGCGGAAATTTATAATGTCGTCGTACTATATAATTTTCTAAGAGTTGTGTATTTTCGTGTGTTAAAAATGTTTATAAATAGTGGCTTCTTATTCATTAACTATCGATTTAAGTGCATGAGTGTGGGCAAGTGATAAATCGTGGTGCAACGTGTTGTCTACATATCAAACTCAAAAAAAGCTTGATGTAAAATTGCCACTACTTTACTAGGGCAAGTATTCACGAAGAACGTATGACGTATGTAGCCTGCCCTATGGGCAAAACAACAACGAATATGCAGAGTCCACCTGGGGAAGTACCACATCATCATTTGTAGAGGGCCTTTCGCCTTGGCTTGCCACTTTCAATACTATAATACTCGAAACTGTTAGTATAGGACAAACAACCGGAACCGATAATGTACGTATCATGCGAACTAAGGTAGCGCTCCATGCAAATACTACTCGCAAAACCAAAGACCAAACCAAAACAAACCAAAAACCCACCAAATACACAAAGACCAAAGACCATCCAATGACTGATTGGATCGTAAGCTTAAAACATTTTGAAATGCAAAACTTTCAAATTGTAGCGATTTGCAGAACTCACAATTCATTGCGATATACTCTTTGTATTTTTTTTCCTTTGTTCTAATATAAAAATAAAGACCAAAGTTAGTCCTTTTCTATTGTTCTCGTGACAGCTCTCTTCCCGTTTCAATTTAATTGAAATCGCACAAAGCCATCAGGAATAAGATCCAGATCTTCCCATTTCCACCGGCATTTGATCAAAATGCTTTCATCGCCAGGTCACGTATTAACTTTTTTACCTTATTCGAGTGAATTAATTCATTCGTATCAAAGCGAAAGTGGGTTGTACTGACGAAAGAGCCTCATTTGCATTTAAAAAGGAAATGAACAGTTATTAACAAGCTTGGAAAATAGATAATATGGAGATTGGATTTGCGAGGGCCCATTTGGTAGGTTTAATTTTTGAGGAGTCGTTTCTATAATGGTTTAATCCAGTTTCAATCTACTAAGATTTATTGCCTGATTTATGCCGGGAACCCTAAATTATGTCGGGTATTATACGGACTATGTGAAGGTTAACACACCTATAGTTTTTTTTTTAAAATGTTTAAAAAGTAAACAAATTGAAGGTTTCTGTCTAAGGGGACAAATTGGCAGAGTTTGTATCGACGATTTTGTAAGCAAGTAGTTTGCTTATCGAGTTCAAATGTAAGCCAAATTGTTCAAGGGTATTTGAAGATGGGTCGCGAGGTCTCATTTCGCTGTGAACTACTAGTTATTTTGTTAATACGGTAACAGATGCAAATGTTAGAGCTACATAACAGATTGCAATGCAAATGTTGAACTAGGTACGTATGATTACTATGCAAACTCTAAAGAAGATCATAAAACACGAGTGTGTGTATATGTGAGGGTATATGTGTGAGCATATATGTATATAAATATGCAAGCTATTTACTTATTTACTCAGTTAGCTACATGAAGGATTGAGATAGAATTTGCTATGAAACTATAGTTATATTAGCCTAATTTATCTAGCACAGATTATGTGGATGCGCGGTTTGTGACGTAATCTGTAGCCAAATTGAAGCCAAAGTGCCCTCGAAAATGGCATCGATTAGTAGTCCACTAGCTACGCCAAAATGAAAAACGGCGTTGACGGTGATGATAAGGAAAACACTGTTTTTAAATATATAATAATAGAACTTTATGGTAAGAAGAAGCTTATATGTTATTCCGGGAAATGAGCTATTTCCATTCCGAGTTTCATCCTAATCCATTCAGCCGTGTGGCGTGACGAAGTAACACAACACAGTAACAAACACACATACCGACAAACTTTCGTAATTATAGTATTAGTGTGAACCCAAATATGGCGACTTGTCAAAAGAATTACTTCAAGTCGAGCTATTGTACGTGTATGCAGTAAAGGGCTGCTTTAGTGTACGTCAAAGGCATAATTTGGCCTGTATCATTCCTGTATACGATAATCAACTATATTTATCTCATAAAGATATACGGCTCTTGTAGGATAGCAGGTGTAACCGGTAGGCGCTGTTTGCTATAATATTAGGTATAGAAACAGAATAATTTAAAAATAATAGTAGGTATATAGTACCTGGACCTAGGTATGTCCTAAAACTGCATTCAGCACCTTCGGAGGATGGGCAGCAGCGTCCTCTCGGTTAACGGTGGTGACATTCTGCGATCCCAAGTCGCCTGACAAGCGTGGGGATTATGGCAGCCCTTCCCTGTTAAGGGGGAGGCCTTCGTCCAGCAGTGGACGTCTTCAGGCTGATGAGAGTATATAGTAGTAGTTGTAACAGTGCAGTACTTTGTAATACTTGTAACAGTAATATACCTATTATTATTATTCATGTGTGTATAATATTTTCCCGTGTCAATGTCAGTTTCTTGCCCTCGCAATCATGTGGAATCGTGTGAGCATTTCGAATCGTTATCTAATTGAATCATGCCATTTTCGTCCCGAGAAAGTTCGTCCTATATTAACAAATCCGCTTTCGTCCCACTTTTTATGCTGTGTTAGGGCCAACATATATTTTTATGTAAAAATTCTCATTTCGTCCCACTTTTCAGCTCCACATTCGGACTAAGTTTTTTTTTCTATAGGTAGTTTATTATTATTTCTGTACAGTTGACGTGACAAGTTTCTTCACTTGACTTTCTATGTTTTTAATATGATAGGCATTTAAAAAAAACGAGATAATCTAAACGTATTGTGTTGGATTCACAGCGAAAATAAAAAACACTTAGCTTGTCCCATCTGTTTGCTTTCACTTGAACCATGTCATTAAACTTTGATAAAACATTTCGTCGTAGAAATCCCACGGAGTTGCTACTCTAAAGTTAGGGGCTCCGGTAACTAAAACTTATGTAATTGTGATAAATATTACCCCGAGATATGGTCGTAGGGTTACCATCGGAGAATATTTGTACGTAAATTCTCTACGAACTTCGCTATTATTATTTGAAAAGTTTTTGATTCCAAGCTTGCGTTTGACCGCGCCATGCAAACTATTTTATTGAAGGGAAATTATGAGCAAAGTATTAAAAAATAAATAGTAAATAGATAAATAGCAAAGTAAATAGGTAAATTAATTCACTAGCAGCTTTATGACTATTAAAGTTGCTATTTTACCACTATTTTAAACTGTAGTCTACACGTATTTGTGGCTTTGATTTGTGGGGATGTTTAGATTAGTAATTTAAATATTGTCTCACTTTAAGTTAGTGTTATGATAGGTACCTACATCATGTTGTTGTTAGCGGTATTTAAATCACACTATTATTAGAAATGCGAACGTTTGTCGGTATGTGTGTGTCTGTGTATTTCCTTTCGGCCACGTACGAAACCGGAGGTTTCGTAACCAGTTACGGCAGAAGAAAATTCTTCGTTATACGATACTGGTTACTAAGAAATATGTTTATTTCTTTACATAATACACTGGTTTCCACAAGGGAAACTTAAATTGAATTACGAGATGGTACTTTCTATTGTTCATACGTAACCTTCAAATGAAGTTGAAAATGTTTATTCTCTTTTCGAAAAAAAGGCTGAACGGATTTGGAAGAAACTTGGAATGGAGTTAGCTTATTTAACGGAATAAAATAATATAGGCAATTTTTTATTATTATATTTTTTTTTTCGTCGCGCATATGTAATCGCGTGACGCTGCTATTAAATAAATACATTAATATGATTTTTGTTCAGAGTAACTGCCACACTGCATTTCTGCATAATTTGCTACACGAAAAGAATGAAAACAAAAATTGGAGTCCAGGCGTCCAATCATCACGAAAAACCATAATCATTCTGTAAAGCCTTGTCCAGGATAACTAACAATGTTATAAAGTCAATAGATTTTTATATTCTATTCACGTTCACCTCCGTTGTCAATACTGACGTGTCCTACATGGGCTCGAGAGCTCCTAACATACGTTATTGAGGCCGGCTTGTCATCAAAATATGCCCATACATTTATTTAAGACTTACCTGTGACCTTATTCACGCGTTTGTTGATAATATGACTTATAAATCGAATGAAAATATTCTTTGGTTCCTTTTACAGTTCTTACACTCAAAGATAATAGGGAACATGCATGTTTCAATTATTAACAATAATGGGATAAGTGTAGAGTAAAATTTAACTGAATCTGATGTTTACATCGAAAATATTATTGAAATCAGCAGCTAAAGTTTTGAAATATACGCGTTCAAATTATTTGGCCGAGTCATTTGTTCTAGCAAAACTCATGCTAGTATACTTTGTTTTTGAATCGTGTACTTTAGTGACACACACGTCTAACGAGTAACATGAAACTAAAATGCTTTTAACTTCGTTAATTGTGCACTTAGTTAAATTTTATTTATTTATTTTATTTATGTAGGGAATTTCTCCTTCTCGGAATAAGCTTACGATGTTTATTTCGTCTGTCTGTTTTAACTGTAGAGAGTTTTTGAACCGTTATAGCCACTTGGCATTTTCTCAGGGCATTAATAATAGTGTAGGGACCTAGTGGTGGTGGATGTTACAAATAAAACTAAATTGATTAATGCTTACTTTTACCGAATTTTACTAGATAATATAACTTTATCAGGATAGCGAACGGTTCTTGAAACACTGCAAACAATAAGAAAGAATATCGCAACAAGAGACTTAAGACAGATAGATAGATAGAAACTCTTTACTGTACACACCAAAAATAAAAACAATTATAGAAACAAGAACTTTATGAACTAGTGCCAGGGCTAACGCTATCGCTAACGGCGACCGGTAGTTTTCGGACGCCAAATTAATCTCTATTGCCTTATACTATTGGCATATAAGCCAATATAAGTTATAGTTTCTATACTATATAAGTTATTTAAATATACTACATACTTAAAATGCCAAAAGTACGTCATAATCATAATACTCAAATGACGTCACGATACCGCGGCACCGCGCCGGTAGAATTTCAAACGATCTTAAAGCGGATTCCAGACGGATGGCTCTCATGCCGCGCCGGTAATGAACCGGGGATGCCTTGGACTTAATGCGGAATAAAATTGACGAAGAGTATGTTAAGACTGCTATAAATATTTTTGGGAAGCTTATTTGTTTATAAATCTAAATTAAAAAAACAGGCTTGCAAAGGACCGCAATTTCGCATGATGTTAAATGAGATTCGGGATTTAAAACAGTAACAGGGTTAAAACAATACCCTCGTTACCTGCAGACACATAGAGCTTGGCAAAAAAGTCTTGAACCGGAAACTTTATGTCTATCCTAGCAATACTGTGGCAAAGCACATTCATCCAATTATCTTCAGACGTACTTACTAGTAGGATTACTGGTATTTAGAACTATTTGCGATAGTGGCGCCCCTAATCATTTCTAACCTTTTTTTACCAAGCTATGAGAATTATGGCTTTATTTAGGGGTTCCTAAGAATCATAATACTCCACATATTTATTTAAATTCAACATCTCTGTATCATCATAATCATCATCAGCCCGGAGTCGTCCACTGCTGAACGAAGGCTTCACCCTTAGACCGCCACACTGTACGATAACCTGCCATTTGCGACTTTTACAATGTCGTCTGTCCACCTAGTGGGAGGGCTTCCTACGCTGCGTCTTCCGGTTCGCGGTCGCCACTCAAAAACTTCTCTTCCCCATCGGTTGTCATCACTGGCAACACACACTGGTCGTATACCCTTGTCTTCAGACACTGCGGGATTTTGGACGAGAAGATATTACGCAATTTTCCGAACGCTGCCCATCCGAGTTGGATTATTCGGGCAACCTCTTTGTCGAAGTTGGACCTACCTAATTGAACGATCTGTCCAAGGTAGTTGTAGTGGTCAACAACTTCGAGAGTATCGTTCCCGACGACAACCGGTACGGGTACAACATGGACATTAGACATGATCTTTGTCTTGTCCATGTTAATTTTAAGACCCACCTGTTGGGAAACATTACTGAGGTCGCTGAGCATAGTATTGAGGTCCTTAAGCGACTCTGCCTGATGATCTCTATTTTTAAGTGCAATACGATCATAAATAGGTATTTGTATATTTTTAGCGGAATAAGGTTCAATTTATTTCGAGATTTTTACTCTTAAGAATACCCTGAAAGTGAACCTATCACGGCAACTTACATAAAATTCGTTACAGAGTATTTACGCGTTTCCCGCCCAAGCAGGCTCGTAACTTTCGAAAATCTTGGCAACACCGTCACGTGCGCGATAGTGATAAAAATGAAACTTTTTTATGAATTGAATAAATTTTCTAAGCCTTATCGAGATATTTCTGGAAAGGTCTAGGTTGGAGCACGAGCTTATACGTACCTACTCATATTAAGTAGGTAGGTATTTGGAAAAACAAATGATAAACAAGACATTTTAAAAAAACACGACTGTCATGCCAAAAACCGCTCTAAATAGTAAAAAACAATGCTCATATCTGAAAATAGCGCCATACAAACGCCATTAATAAAAAAAAATGTAGCCAGTGACAGCACTTGGGATGACGTAGGGATTCTAAGGATATCCCATACATCCAAATCTGGTCAGGCATTTAGAAGTTATGATGGAATAAATAAACTTACATACTCGTATAAATACCTAGTCATACATGAACCCTGAAATTATTACATTTATTTTTTTGGGCAGTCGTGTAAATAGTCATGATTTGATTACTTTGAATACATGTAGGTACTTATTTGTTTAACTATTTCTTATTGGCATTATACTCTGTAATGTATAAACTAACCCTGTATGGGTTAGTTCTAATCAGCATCCTTTTAAGGACATATTCTGAACATCAAAACAAACAACTTTTACTATGGGGCCAACATTGAAATCGCGAAAAAACTATCAGCTGTTCCATACAAAAAGTTAATCGATATTGGGCAAAATGTATGGAACAGCTGTTTTTTTTTGTTGCGATTCCAATGTTAGCCCCATAGTAAAAGTTGTTTGTTTTGATGTACAGAATATTAAAAAACCCCTTAAAACGATGCTAACTGATTAAAACTAACCCTACAATACGGGGTTATAAGGGTCTTTCAAATAGAGCGGGTCAATGTTAATAATCTGTGGCGGCCATTTTGTTTTGGCGGCATCTGTTAAATCTGTTTTTTCTTATTCAGTCACTGATGCCAAATCACCATGGCAAGTTACACGGTTGAGCAGCATGTGCAAATGATAAAACTTTATTATCAAAATGAGTGTTCGTTAGTGCAAACGTTGCGCGCATTGCGCCCATTTTACGGCAGACGCGGTGGCCCTTCAAAGTCTACTCTCCAACGATTGGTGACCAAATTTGAGACGACCGGTTCGGTAAACAACCAACCAACACCTTTACGTCAAAGGAACGCTAGATCGGCCGAGAACATCGCCGCTGTACGTGAGAGTGTTCAGGAGACTCCGAGGCAGTCGATTTCTCGCCGTGCACAAGAACTCGGCCTTTCGCAGACTTCAACTTGGAGAATTTTGCGTCGGGACTTGGGCCTGCATCCGTACAAGATCCAACTGACCCAAGAGCTCAAAGTTAATGACCATAGACAACGCCAAATGGACATTCTGCATGAACGGTTTGAGGGTAGAGTTATCTCTCGCAGAGGTGACGTGAATTGGCCACCAAGATCGTGTGATTTGACTCCGCTAGACTTTTTCTTGTGGGGTTTTCTGAAGTCGCAGGTCTATTCCAATAAGCCACAATCGACTGTTGCCCTGAAAGCCAACATAACGCAGGCCATCGCTTAGATTCAGCCGGATCTATGCAGAGTCATAAAAAATTGGACCTCTCGGATTCGTGCCACCATACGAAGCCGCGGCGGACATTTGAACGATGTCATATTCCATCCATAATGGCATAAATGGGCCTTTCAAATAAAAAATAAATTTCGTTAATATCTTACACACATCTTCTTTTATTCAATTTTAACATCGACCCGTCCTTGTTGAAAGACCCTTATATAAAATAATAAATAAATAAATCGTACGATTGCAGGAATTCATAAACAGAACAATTTGCACAGAATAAGGTAAACACAGGTATCAAATATTAAAAGAGAAAAGAGTTCAACCAATACCGGTCCAATATCAAACATTCTGTTTTAATATCCGCTGTCATTTACAAAACGAGTAAAAGCCTTTATCGCTGAAATACGATTTGATTATTTCATCGTTTCGAATCGATGAAGGCCAAACATTTTCAATGACCGTTCTGTTGTAGGAGTTTATTTTAATGTTGTGTTCGGATGATGTCAATGTGCTTTGTGTAAATAAATTGATCCAAAATTTGAATAGGAGTAGATCCGAGTAGGCATTGACCCATTTTCATTTATTTGTAACGTTTTAATTCCATTTTTAATGTGCGCACCGCCAAAATAGAATTCGCTGCCCATGTGGTATTTCCCATGGATACAATCTGGGTGATTCCATAATCCCACAAAAACCTAGATCTAATAAAAAAACAGATTTACTCATAGTCATACGAGTAAGAACATCAATAATAAAAAAAACAGATTTACACCAATAAAATACTAGTACATCAATAAATAGATGTACGACTACAAGTAAATCTGTTTTTTTTATATAATTTTATTCGTATTATATTACACTACCAACTTGGTCTTCAGTCAGTACTCCTTTAATTAGTTATGCTCGTATCTTAGTAATTATCTCAAACACGATTAATTATTCGGGTCGTAAATTCAGCGTGTAAGTAAGTCTGGAAGCCAGTTAGGGCGTGTCTCTACAATATCAACATGTATCAAGTTCCTGATTGAATTATCGCCGTAATTACTCTCAGATCCACTTACATCAAAGCGGAATGCTTAGCTGTGATAACGCCGGAGAATTAAAGGCAATAGACTACTTAAACAGGTAATTTTAGGAGATTTATAGAAGGAATTTCTCAGTAAATGGTACTAATTGAACACTTACGCTAGTAATATTTTATCTTTTTTTGTGAAATCAGCTACGTCTTTATTATTGAAGTGCTAGGAATATGAGCCGGCACTTGATGTTGGATCACAATAAAACCATGCGTAATTTTCGTGACATTGATATCAACAGGCTAAAAATAAAAATCAGAATGTATGGGGACAGTGACCGGCGAATTAAATGCTGTATCTATAATCCTGTTTGAAAAGGGTCACACCGCTCATTTAAACAACATAATGCGGTGTCACTTAACACGAGTCTTATTATTTTTACGTAGGTACCACTATCATCATCATCAGCCCGGAGACGTCCACTGCTGAACGAAGGCCTCCCCCTTAGACCGCCACACTGTACGACAACCTGCCATTTGCATCCACCGGTTGCCGCGACTTTTACAATGTCGTCGGTCCACCTAGTGGGAGGTCTTCCTACGCTGCGTCTTCCGGTTCGCGGTCGCCACTCAAGTACCTTCGGTACCACTATACCCTTTTTTTATTCTTTCAAAACCCTTCTAACAAGTTTTCGATACATATTCGACGTAACAAACATAACTAACCATGTTTTTAATGCAAACACAGTAAGAAAAGTTATGACCTCTGGCAGAACTTGAACCTGCAAACGACCAATCTCTGTATTTCTGTCCCAACTGCTTTGCATTAAGCTATACAGTAGTCTCTGCCTTACCCGTCAGAACTAACCGTGTTGACTGAATGATTTTGTGTATCGTGCCATGACGTGTAAGTGCGTGTGACGTGTCGTGTGTATAATTGTTTTTTGTTTATACTCAGTGTTTTCATGGATTTTATTATTTTCTAATTTCAAATCGAATAATCCACGCACGACTGTCGTCACTGCTACATTTTTGTTCCGCTAAATGTGGCTCTATTTATGTTATCATCGTCAGCCAGCCGACGTCCACAGCTGGACGATGGCCTCCTCCATAGGGGGTTGCCATAAACCCTACGCTTGGCGGGCGGCTCGGGGATCGCAGAATGCTCACCACCGTTGATCGAGAGGACTGCCCGTCCCCCGGTGGTTCTGGATGCAGTTTTAGGACATACCCAAGTCCCTGGTTTAAGTTATAGTGCAAGTTGACAGCCTTATAGCTCAGTTGGTAGCATGTCTGCCTTCAGAGCTGTACGGCGTGGGTTCAATCCCCACCCAGGACAAAAATGTATGTGACGAACATCGATGTTTGTTCTTATTTACGAAAAAATTGTATATAAGTATTCTATCAGCTATCTGGTTTCCATAATACAAGCTTTGCTTAGTATGGGACTAGATGGCGCTGTGTGTAATAAATGTCCCCCCAATATAAAAAAATAAGTCTATAGTCAAATGAGGTCAAAACGTGTTCAAATAGGTATTGGTTTACTATCGGTATTTTTTCACTGCCTTGATATTTATACTACGAGTATTAATGCAAAACCCAATAAACATGTACAATATGAACCCGCGTCGCAATTCCCCGATCAATATGTAATTTAAGCAGGGAAATGATCCCGACCCCACGGGACGGTGAGCATCCACGTGATGCAAAATGCCGATGGAAGGACGAAGGTTAGGCAATAATTATATCAAGCCATGGTAAGAAATACCAGGGGAAATTTATCGGAGTGCGGGCGGATTTAGATGTACATGTACATCATAGATTAAAGTCAATTGGAATTTAATCGTATTCAAAGCCTTGTTTTGTAAGCATACAATTATTCAATTTAACCAAAATGAATAAGAACCAAGCCCATTACGACTTCTCAAATTTATAGCGCTCGTGGCTCGCTAGACCAGGGTGGATCTAAACGATTACGACGATCCAGTCAGTCTTTGGATAGGTGATCATGATCATTGGTATTAACATCTAAGCGCTACCTGGGCATGTCCTTAAACTGCAATCAGAACCACCGCAGGACGGGCAGCAGCGTACTTTTGGTTAACGGTGCTGAGCATTCTGCGATCCCCAAGCCCCTTGCCAACCTTGGGGATTATGGCAACACTCCTCTATTAAGGGGAACCCTTCGTAAGTCTTCGTCCAGCAGTGGTCAATTTATGGCAGATGACGCTACCATGTGTCGGATGACACGTTCAACTGTTGGTCCCAGTTGTTTGTTATATATTTCTATAACAAGCGTTATCAGGTGGAACGAGTAGTTTCAAAAATCTGGCTAAGTAATTCTTATTCGAAAACGATTGAAATGCGGAGTCACAACAACTTTTCGCCAGTTTTCCATGAAATCAAAAAGATTAATAGAAAATGTCGTAAGACGGTGAATCGTAAGACGCAAGACTACCATTCTGCGAAACATGTGACCTTTTGACTTTAACGTCCTGGGAATCGCATGACAAATTACCTAAGTTCTAAGTTTAATCCACATAAATTGGCAAGTTGTCATAAATGTCAGATACTTTCCTAATTGAGTATATGTATGGAAGGCAATGATATTATATGTTTCACTAGATCTGAAGTTTCCTCTTCAAGCAGGCCTCGCCTGAAATACGCTTGAGAACTAATTCGAGCTTTGACGTCTATCATTATCTATTGCCGGTATTGCCGGTATCTATTTTTATGGTATGTACTGAAAATATTTTGTAAACTGTAAATGTGTTGTTGTTAGTTAATTTTTTTAACAAAAATTACCCAAAAAAATAATTGAATCTTGTTATTGTACTAATCTTCAAAATGTATTCGATATCATGTTATATCGTAGCAGAAGTATTAGTAGTAGTAGTATTAGGGAAAATTTTCATGAGGTAGGCAACATCGATTTCGATATCGATTTTCCGCGAAAACTGGCCAACAACAAAAGAAAATAAAAACTTTAAAAATGTGTATCTCTCTAAGTATTTATCTCAATGATGGAAGGTATGTTTTCAGCGAGCGAATTGCGTAGAATAACCCTGCTCTATCCAGGGCCATTTGCGTTTATTTATATTATTCTCCAAACAGAATGATAAAAACCAGCTTGAAATATAACCCCGAAAGACTTACAAATAACAGAATTTCATTGTTTTCACGTTGTTAGCGTTTTCATAATTTCCCGACATTGTATCTGATAATTAGTTAAATGTTTGGAATTAATTACAAACAAACTAATTTTGAGGCTTCATCTACCGATTATATTACGTTACTGCGAATAACAATAACGCGGTTGTTCTCAATCATTAATTAACAAACCATCGACCGACATGCCATCGACGTTATATTATTGCGACGCATTTTATTGCGAAAGCCCAATGCTTCGAAAGAACAGAACTGCGGTGTCTGTAATTGTGAATCATGAAAACTTACCTACATCTTTTTGAAACACGATTTTTGTTACTTATTTATATTCCCATTTTGGGCTTGAAGAGAAAACTTACGGTTTGGTTATTTAATTATCATAATTGAATAAAACGGTGTGTAAATTATGATCGGTAATAAATAGTTTTTGTATTGTTTGTTTCTCTTAGAAAACAAAATTTTTAGGACTTGAATTTTAGAAAGGCATTAGAATAATACATGAGTGCCC
Source organism: Erannis defoliaria (assembly GCA_905404285.2). NCBI lineage: Eukaryota > Metazoa > Arthropoda > Insecta > Lepidoptera > Geometridae > Erannis > Erannis defoliaria. The sequence continues at coordinate 1,382,883 of FR990077.1, read as the reverse complement.
AAAAAAAGAAGTGTTATGTTTTTAGGATTCATCTATGTGTGTGTATGTTTTTTATTCCACCATCACTTCTAAATTCCTGAACTGATTTGAATGTATGGAATATTGTTAGAATCCTTACATCATCCCAAGCGACACTGGCATTTTTTTTTTGTAAAACTTTTTTTTGGCTTCACCGTCATCTTTTAGTTTTTTATTTTAGTATTGTTTGTTTATTACTTGGTGTTGTTACACACAGTAAATAAAACAAGTATTAAAACTGTTTTTTTTCATTAGACTATTTCGTATTTAAAATAGTCATTCGAAATTACGGCCCTACCTAAACATAATTTAAAATTAAATGATGTTAGTGTTGCGCAATTCAGTTTTATAATGCGCAAAGTTAAATGACGTTTGTTTAGCAACGTTTTTAAGTAAGACCCTATAACTTGAAACATCATAGTATAGTCATCGACCGAATTTCAGAGAATTTCTTACGTTTGATAAATAAACGATTGAGAGGTCAGTTAGAATTTTAGCATTGTTAATTTTATGTTTTTAAAGCTTAAACAGGAAGAAAAATTATGACCTCCGGCAGGACCCGAACCTACATACGAGCAGTCTCTATGGGTTTCCGTCCCAACTGCTTTGTCAAGTCTCTGCCTTAAATGCCAAATTTCTCAAACTGTTTCAACTGTATTACCGTATCACTGTCATCATCAGCCCGTAGACGTCCACTGGTGAACGAAGGCTTGTCGTACAGTGTGGCGGTCGAAAGGGGAGCCCTTAGAACGTGGGAGGCCATCCTACGCTGCGTCTTCCGGTTCGCGGTCGCCACTCAAGAACCTTTCTTCCCCATCGGCTGTCAGATCGGTTATTCTTCGAGCGATGTGGCCTGCCCATTGTCAATGTACTCCTGTACTAGCGGCCCGTTCCGGCTTCGCACGGGTGGACTATTATTTTTTAAACATAATTGAGTAAGTATCTTTAAGCAGGAAACAGGTTTAAATAACTTTAGATGAATACTTACCATACAAAAACTATAAGTGAGAATAAGTACTATAAAAATTAAACAGTAAAAGTTTAGTAAAATAATTTATAAGTAGTCCTAAAAAGGACTTTTTATCTGGAGCAAAAAATGTGCTATGAAAAAAGTCATAATATTCAATGTCCGACCGCGCGTTCAGGCCTACCTATGTCATAGGGTTTCTTACCCGTAGTCCGTAGTCCACATAAAAGGTTCACCTAGGTGTTCCACGGATACCTTTTTGTGTCCGTGTTCCACGAGTGTACTCGAGTGTACACGAGTACACTCGTGGAACACCCAGGTATACAATGCGTAATTCAATGTACCCGTAGAATACCCATTTGTTTACTCGTTCACTCCCATGTCCTTCCTTTTTATCCGACTTTAAAAAAGGAGGAGGTTCACAATTCAGAATATGCGTAATTCAATGTATCCGTAGAATACCCATTGTCTACTCGTTCACTCCCATGTCCTTATTTTTTAACCGATTTCAATGAAGAAGGAGGTTCTCAATTCGGTTAAATTTTTTAATGCTTATTATCTCAGCACTCCTAAGCACACACTTACTCAGCGATATTTTAAATAGCTTGTTTCAAGTCGTCTAAAAAGAGTAGGTATACTACCTTAGGTAGGTATCTTATTGTAAGTCCTTACGGTGGTAACTTAAATAAATAATTTTATCTGATTGCCTACTAATATTATAAATGAGAAAGTTTGATAGTGTGCAGGTGTGTATGTTTGTACTCCATCACGCTGAAACGGCTGAACGGATTAGGATGAAATTTGGTATAGAGGTAGGTACTTTTTACCTTAGAATAAAACATGGCTACTTTTATCCCAAGAATCGCGTAAAACCGCGGGGTGCAGCTATTTGTTTAATGATTTACCCGTGGTTCGCACCTATTGAGTGAACCAAGGGTACATTTTTTTTACACATTAACTACATATTATCGGCCTTACTTAAAAACGCCGCTCAAATTTAAAAGAAAGAAAGAAAGGAAGAAATGTAATTTATTTTGTAACATCATCGTAAGTAGTATGACTTTAATATAATTACAGTCCTGTGATGATGTCACAAAAATGGCTTCAACTCAGCATAGTGCTGTTTATCGAACAGCGCTGATCTTCCGTTGATGCCAATTCAAGTGATTTCACGAAAGGCTTATAACAGTGAAACGTTTTCCTAACATAAAACTATATAAAATATTATCTGTACACATACACATTCTATTTTATTTATATAAATAAGTATTATATTATATTTGACAAATTAAACATGAGCAGATGTACATAGAACCTCAGAGAAATAATAAAAAACTAGAACCAAAGTTAGAATACTTAAAAATTTATGAATAATAAAAAAAAATATATATAAAGTTAATTTAGTCACTGCTTAAACTTCTCTGACTTGTTCTTGCACGTGACACTTCATGTCAGAGAGAAGTTGTCTTAGCATCTTAAGCAGTGATTAAGTTTGAGAGGCGTTTTTAAGTAAGACCGTATAGTTACACGTGGTTTACCTATTGGGTAGGCTAAGGGCATAAAAAGGTATCCGTGGAACACGTACGTGGACCACGAGTAAGAAACCATTTCATAGATGTGCACGCCCCTCTCCCGCACTCCGGTGCCCCTCGCCGCGTTGCCCGCGCTGCGCTGAGCGGGGGCCGCACGGCCACAGTGCGGCGGCGTTTATTTTTCTAGAATTTTGTTTAGATTTTTAAATTCGTAATAACTTTTGAATGGAACGTCTGATTTGGATAATTCCAAAAGTAATGGACAGGTATTGAAACAGTCTTGAATACGAAATTATTTATTTGGATAAGGGTTCATACAAAGGTATGGATAACGTGGTCTGATTTTGGTCGGTATATCTATCAACTTTTAAGATGTAAAAAGTAGTTATAGTGACATAACTACAATAGTTAGACCTATAGCATCTGGACATTTTTTGTAGATATTGATATGTTCTTTAATATTGTAGAACTTATTTTTGTTCTATCATCAATAGTTTCCGCAATAGTTGCGATGAAAGACGTTTTATGGCAAAAAAAAGTACACCTTGGGTTACATTATTGAAGTTTTAGTAGAGATCCCTAATATTTTTTAGTTATAAATATAACCTATGTTACTCAAGGATAATGTAGCATTCTAATAGTGAAAGAATTTTTGAAATCGGCCCAGTATTTTTTGAGTTTATTCGTTACAAACATACAAAAATACAAATCTTTCCTCTTTATTATATTTGTGTAGATGTAGATTACTGTATTTAATACTGTTATCTTCAGACTTTTATATCTCAGTCGAACCCAGATCCTAATCGCCTCCAGTCAGTTATCCGGGTTATACTGAACTCAGCATTTTATTCATTTTATGTACCGGAGAGGGATTTTCAAGAAAGTAGATCTTTCTAGTTATAATACTACGAAATTCCTTATATAACATTGTGACAAAGTTCGTTATTGAAGCAGCGGTAAATCCGGCCGGTACTTGCTCAGCAGATTACGTCGGCGTCTTACTCGAGACTAATATCAGGTAACTTAGATTTTGCTGTCCTCGTTTTTCCAATACTTAGGCTGTTTTATGACTGCTGGTTTTGCCCAAAGTTGACAATAAGTATTATGTGAATGAACTTTACTTTTTGTCTTTCGATTTTCATTTAAGACCTGGCAAATTTTGGACCTGGGTATGTCCTAAAACTGCATCCAGCACCACCGGAGGACAGGCAGCGGTGGTAACACTCTGCGATCCCCAAGCCGCCTGCCAAGCGTCGGGATTATGGCAACCTTATGATTGCTTTAGAATAGTTAATTCGGCTTTTGTCTTTTTCTGTTTGTAATACTCGGTGGACAAAAGTCGGATTAACTATTCCGAAGCCACTCCACGTCTATTAAAAAGGCCCCATAATGTTTTTTTTTGTATATAAGTGGATCGTACTTATCTTATATTAGGTTTTTTATATATCTGTAAAATTAATATATTACAGGGGTTGTTTTTTGTTTATTTATTTATTCATTTTTAAGTTAATTGTTTAACGTGTAATTGGTTAAATCTAAGTAATGTACATCTGGTATTTTAAATTTAAAGGTTCCTCTTTTGTTGAACTGTTTCGGTTTATTTGTGGTTCATCATCATCATGATGATCATCATCATCAGCCAGAAGATGTCCACTGCTGGACGTAGGCCTCCCCTTTAAGAGGGGTTGCCATAATCCCCACGCTTGGCAGGCGGCTTGGGATCGCAGAATGCTCACCAGCACCGTTAACCGAGAGCATGTTGCTGCCCGTCCTCCGGTGATTCTGGTTGCAGTTTTAAGAGATACCCAGGTCCAGGTAGTATCTATTTGTGGTTGCCTGGCAGAGATTGCTTTAACTGATTTGGTACCGTTCAGTTATATATAACAAACCAATAAAGTTATGAGACAAACACACTTACAAACGGAGACAAATTTACAAAGACACACATTGAAAAAGTTGTCTACTTCTAAAACTTTCAACTTAAACGGCAGAATAAGTTATTGGCCTAAGAAATAAAGCCATGAAGCATGAATGTTTAAATTTGTGGAGATCAGGAAGTTCGCGAATCGTTGAGTTGTTGGACTTTGATCGGATTTAATTACCGGATATTACACTTTTGGGATCAAATTGTAAGGGAATTGATTGTATATTGTTTTATCTGCTTGAGTAGCTTGATGACCGAGCAATGCAAGAGTTTCTGAATCTACTAGAATAAATCGTAAGCGTCAGGACCGCTGGACCAAGACAGATATTTGATGTGTGGTAAATACCAAACTTTGCTACTGTTTTGATACTATTGTATGTACATTTGTTTCTTTATTTGACAATGACACTTATAATTTCATCATCACGAAATTAGTGTGTTAGTTAAGATTAATTTTATAATATGTATGTATCTGTAAGGTACTTATCTATTATATGGGCCTGTGTTTAAGTAACTCCTGTTTGCCTGAAATCAATGATTATTATTATTATTATACACTAATTTATTTTCGTTCTTAAGCCTAAGTTTATTATAGTTATAGTTATAGTTATAGTTACATTATGAACACAAAAACATAAATATTATATAAAACCTAAACCTAGAGTGCCGCCGACAGCGGAGCAAGGCTCAAGCTGCCGGTGGTTAGGGCTGCAGAGTGAGGAACCTCCTGACAATGCGTGCCGTGTCAAGTACCACTGTCTTTTGTATCTGACCCTTGAACCAACCGTCTAGCGAAAGCGTCTTGAGATATTGGTCGAGGCTCTTCGCTATAAGACCGTTTGCCGAAACGACTTTCGGGACAATGATCGTCGAGTCAACATCCTACAGCGGTTATCTCGAAGGCCAAGTCAAGGTACTTGCTGAGTTTGTCCTTCTCGGCCTTCACGAGATTCTCGTCATGTGGGATGGTGACGTTATTATTGTTCACATCATTTATTTACTTTCTTAAATCTAAGTTTTTTACAATATGAATTTAAAAACATAAATATTATAAAAAACCTAAACCTAGAGTGCCGCCGGCAGCGGGGCAGGGCTCAAGCTGCCGGTGGTTAGGGCTGCAGAGTGAGGAACCTCCTGACAATGCGTGCCGTGTCAAGTACCACCGCCTTTTGTATCTGACCCTTGACCCAACCTTCTAGCGAGAGCCTCTTGAGGTATTGGTCGAGGCTCTTCGCTATGAGACCGTTCGCCGAAACGACTATCATATTATTATTATTAGGTAGTTTCATTCAAAACAATGTATTTTATTAAAAGTAATCAAAACGATTCAGGAGTTGTGATGAAAATTACAGGATTCTCGAGGTTACCGTTCAGCATGCACCACGAGTTTACGAGCAAAGAAATTAATGACAGTAATATTATTTTGCAAAACTCTTTCATCACTGATTAAATTTTACGTTCACACGTACACAACCTAGAAAGGCGTAGAAATAGGGGCTAATAGATTTACATACAGTGCGCACAGCCGTGTGAACGTTGACTTCACTTACGACCACAGAAAACATTATAGCTCTACGTACAGAAGACTCACTTCCATAGAAACTTGAACCACAATTTATATACAATGTGTAACAAAAAGTTTCAACAATACTGAAGGGTATGTATGTACTCATCATTATTAAAAAACAACTGCTATTCCATACAAAAAGTTCATTGACCTTGGATTAATGTATGGAACAGCCGTTTTTTATTTCGTGATTTCAAGATTGGCCCATAGTAAAAGTTGTTCATAATGATGAGTACATACAATACCCTTCAGTATTGTTGAAACTTTTTGTTACACATTGTATATAACTCCAATCATTTATGATATTCAAAGCATGCTAATTTGTACTCTATTTGTATAGAACAGTGTTATACCACTATAGCGCTTATATCTACCTATATATGCTTAGACGCGCGTCTTATGAGAGTGAATCCCGCCCTGCGACAGTCGTGTCCACGTCGTAGCTGTGTCTACGACGTAACCGTGTCTACAAGGTAACCATGTCTACGAGGTTACCATGTCTATGAGATAGCCATGTCTACGAGGTTATCATGTCTACGAGGTTATCATGTCTACGAGGTAACTGATGTAGCCATGTCTACGGGATAACCATGTCTATACGACGTAACTATGTTTACGTAGTAGATATACAGTTTTAGACTTGCAGGCACCGGAAGCTATTATGCATAATAGCCATAACTAATAGGCGTATAAATCATAAAACATTATATAACTAGAGTACATAACGTGTTAGATATTGCTATGAGTCTGTCTATGTAGTATCTTCGACGACGTTATAGGATCCTCTCTCTACCGGTTAATCTTTCAGTAACATTTCTATTCACTCTGATATTTTCCTGTATAATAGGTATTTAGATTTTTTCGAACCATGGTTGGCCTTTCGCACAAAAGGCTGCAGAGTTCATACTGGCTTTGATCCAGCGGCAGTCTGAATATTAATCGACGCAGGAACAAAAGCTATGTTGTTGAACCTTTTTGTTGTTCCATTTGTACTAAAGAGCTGTTTGTTATTGTTGTAATAACTGTGTGTTGTGAGAATGCCTGCGATATTACAAATCTCTTGTTTATCTTGTCTTTAACTGTAGAAGGGCTTTGAGCGGTATCAAACATTCTGACAACTTCTGTATGGGTTCACGGTACATTTCCTTATTTAGTACCAATAAAGGAGTTGATGCGAAAAGACGTAAAGGTGCGCATTATGCGGGCCGCAGCGAGGCGGAGTGGGCCGCATCGCAATACGCTTGCTCAATACATTAGTGACGTGCCGGGCGGCAACGCATTGACGGATTTCAATTTCACTTTACTTACTTTCATTTCATATGAACTATCGCCCATAATGCCGGGCCGAGCGGGGCGGGGCGGGCCCCATCGTAGTCGCGAAAATCCGTCGCGCAATAATCCGACCCGCTGCGGCCCGGATACTTTCCAAATACGATGGTTACACAAATGTCAGAGAAGAAAACCGTGGTGAGAGGTTCCAAAATCATGGAATTAGTATGACTATAGGATGGCTCCCAAGGTCATTAAGATTTACTAACTTAACTCGCCTGCCAACTTGAAAACCTTATTGGCTTAATATTATGTGAAAACACCAACCTAGAGAGGTGGCATTCAAACCCCAGTAAGTAAATTCCATCAACATGAAAACACAGGTAAATTTGCAGATTAACAGCCATCCACCCCATAAATTTAACCCGAAGTCCTAAATTTCAAAGGAAATACCCACAAATGCGTGCAGAAAAACACACAAAACATTATATCAAACGTATTTGGGGTTTCGCGGAACTGTATACCTAATAAACTGAAAAGAGCTTAACATCTTTTACTAAGAATCCAACTCGTAAAAAAGAAAAAACTAAGAGTTGAACATTGAGATTTTTGTTTAAAGAAAATCAAGACAAATTCACTATACGAAACGCATCTAAACGTAGAATGATGCGTTTATCGTCCTTTGTAGTTTTACATAAAACTAAAATAATGCCATTCACAGTATGCTAATTTGTACTTTATTTGTAAAAACAGACAGTGTATTTTTTAAGATGTTTTTAGTGTATAGCTTGGTGTATTTTGGCATGGTTGTAGACAAATACGTGTCCGGTAGCTTTTATAATATTTTTTCTTCGAAATATCGCCGAGTAATTTTACACTCTCACTATAATGTAAATTCATATCAATAAACAAATGTCTTACCTTATCCAGGTAGACGCTAGAGCTGTTGCTATCTCTGTTTGACACCTATGTACTATCTTGTTTCACAGACCAATAAAGTCATTGTATTATTATATCGATTTTCAACTGTAGTGCTTGGCTCGTTGGCGTCACGCGGCACCTGCAAGCTGTGCGCAAGCCTCAGCACTACAGTTGAATATCGACACTGCAGTCTACCAATTAGAAAACAATTTAGCTTGCACCGAATAACACATGATTGTAGTAGTTATAAATATACTGTCGTACAATATTTCTACGCGTTTCAGTAGAAGTGATTTTTCTGACGTAATGACTATTATGTTTCTGTAATAAGCAGTTGATTTTTCTATGCGATTATTGAGTTCGTCCCAAAGTAAAAGTTCACAAATGATGAGTACAATGAGCTCCATTAGGCTTGTTCCGCGCAACCCTGCACTGTACACACATAACTTACCTACACAGACTCGCAGAGTGTTTTAAATTATGTATTTTATGTGTCTGCGGCGTTTGTGGTAGAATGGCCCGCGCGCTCCGGCGGTGTTGTTTGCAGCCTCAATGGGGCGCCTTTTAAATTGGAATGCAGTGTACTCTGTGTACCTACTCGTACAGTGCGCGGAATGGGATCGAATGCATTTGTCTCTAAAAGCTTTCGACTATTGTGGAAAGATTTGAGCACGAGTGGCAAGTAGAGATATTTATACGGAGTGTCCTATGAATGAAGGATATCTCTTGGTAATTTATTAGTTAGTAAAAGCTTCCTACAATTTCTACAAATAATGACAGTTTAAACCAAACAATTTTTTTTTTAAAACCCTTATCAATATTTAGAGTCATCTAAAGCAATGATCTTTATTTGTCTTAAAATGTTTACAAAATCCTTTAAAAAATCTTGTAAAAATGTAATTACAAAATGATTCAAACGGCGGAGTTTTATATCTCGAAAATGGTAAGAATCTTCAAAAGCGGTTTTATTTTTTTTGCCAAATAGTAGGACATGGTGTGACCTATCCCTATAGTTAGGTACAAGGATATCTTTCAACGACTGAAAATGGCGTATATAGTCCGTAGTAAGTACTTTCACGCTTCTTCAATTTTGATCTTACTTCCCGAATAAGTGCTTACGGGATAAGGGGCAAATAATAACAGGAAAATAATTAATGTCGATTATAACCAGAAAATTAATGTGTCGTAATGTAGCGCTCGTGGCGTAGCTTGTCTAGGTGATTCTAAACGATCACCGATGTTAAGCAACGGACGGTCCGGTCAGTCTTCGGATGGGTGACCGTGACTGGCATTTATTTCTGAGCGCTACCGTGGGTCGGATGACACGTTAAATTGTTGGTCCCCAGTTGTTTGTTCTAGTTTCTATAACAACAGCCGTCAGCCATGTCAGAGGCCTTCGGGCGGCACATTAACTCTGACACTAGGGCTGGCCACTCAGCGTATGCGACTAACTTGATGAAACGAAGTTAAACTTTGTACAGAACGATAATTTTCGTGCGAGTTTAGGGCAGTTCTGTCATAATAATGTTTAATTTGTTTAGGTAGCAACATCCATAGCAAAGCTATGTCGTAACAACTGAGTTTGACATTTGCCGGAAGCAAGGTTGTAGCTTGATATTAAAAAATCGTAATGCTATTACCTTTTTTGGCCGTTTCGTACTCTTTCTGCAGAAACTCTACCAGATTAAAATGTATTGAAATAATATAACCGAATAAATTTCCTAGAATAAGTAGTGTAGCCTGCGGTAAATAGTACATAATAATTCTATGAGTTTATCGTCTTGAAATAATGTCTTGATACGAGAAAAAAATAATTTTAACGTCAAAGTCAAAGTCAAAGTCAAAGTCATTTATTGATAAATATTAATTTACACGTCATAATACTTCAAAAATTATAATATTGTCGTATACAATAATATACAATAATTAAGCTATTCACTGAACAGTCAATTCAATGTCAGTACTAAATATATCAAATAATTATAATGTCAAATGTTTACATGTCAATCAAAATAATTATTTTAATCTAATTTTACCATCACTGTTCATGAACTCATTAAAGCCATAAAATGTTTGGTCGATAAGCCAGCGCTTCAGTCTGCTTTTAAAACAACCCACACTCGGAGCGGTTGTGACTGTTTCAGGTAACAAGTTATATACTTCCGGCCCCATAACGTGTGTCAGCTTGCCTGATTTCGCGAGGGAGCGCGAGATACTGACCAACTTATCCGGGTTGCGTATGTCGCAAACGTGTCTCTCTCCGCGTCTGCTGTATAAGCCAAGATTATTTCTCACATACACTGCCACCTGAAAAATCAGAATGGCAGGTAGTGTGAGTATCCCGAGCTCCTTAAAGTATGGTCTAACGGAGGTGCATCGCGACACGCCCACGATAGCACGCACGGCCCGTTTTTGCGCTCGGAACGCGCGCTCCCAGTCAGCAGCGCGCGCGTATAGCTCTGCGCCATACTGCAGCCTGGAGTGCACCGTGGCGAAGTAGCACGCGCGAGACACATCCGCGGACACCACTCGGGAAACCCGCCTGAGTGCGAAGCTTGCACTACCTATCTTGCAGCACAGCTTATCAATATGGTGCTCCCATGTCATGCTGCGGTCAATCTCGAACCCCAGAAAGGTGGTACTCTGTACCTGTTCAACCCTTATGCCGTCTAGCAGTACATTTAGTGGCCTTGTGGAATGGCCTGAGAGACAAAAGTGTACATAATGTGTCTTTTTCAAATTCAGCATCATACCGTTGATGCGAAACCACCTGTTTAAGTTATTTATACTAATATTTAATTGTTCTTCTAACTGGTCAACTGTGGAAGCAGTTACGATGGCTGCCACGTCATCGGCATACATGAAGATGTCTGCGCCGGTTACGGCGTCAGGAAGATCATTCAACAGGAGAGAGAACATAATGTTCGAGACCGACGAACCCTGAGCCACTCCCATGGTTGCCGACAGTGGTTCTGACTTGTTACAGCCATCTCCAGCATCAACTACCTGGGAACGTCCCCGCATCATGTCTGCCAATACTGCATATGACTTACCAGCTATGCCGTAGTGTTCCAGCTTTACGGCAAGTGTTTCGTGATCTGCGACGTCGAAGGCTTTAGATAGATCGCAGCACAGGACAGCTACTTGCTGTTTACGTTCACGAGCGGCTAACACGCGGCGCACCACCTCACGAGTCAATGAGGTTGTAGACCGCCCTTCCCGGTACGCATATTGACGCTCAGAGAGCGCTTCGGTTTCCGTCAGGTAGGCTACTATTCTTCTACTCAAGCCGTTCTCGAACACCTTGGCTATTGCAGGAATTATCGAAACCGGCCTATACCCGTCTATATCATCCCGCTTGCCCTTGCCTTTAAATATCGGGGACACTCTTGATATTTTGAATGCCGACGGGTACGATCCTTCCTTAAGACACTTATTAAACAGCGTCGCAAGCACCGGGGCGAAGGGCACTATTGCCATTCTTATTAGCTCCATTGATAAACCGTACACATCCTTTGACTTTTTGGGAGGTATTCGGATCGAGACAATTCGGAATACCTCATCGGCAGAAAAGCTCGTGAGTCTAAGGGAGCGGTCAGCGGGGCTGCGCGCAGATACTAAAGTGCGGTACACAGATGGAACATCAGCTTTAGGTGCACCACAAGCCGCTGATGCGTTCAGAAACCGAGCATTCATGGCGTTGACGGCATCTTTTGGGGAACTGAATTTAACTCCATTACTGTCCTTCACAATTTCTGAAAAGTTAAGTTTAGGAGTGTTATTTTTCCCCCTCTCCAAATTTACAACACCCCACATTGTTTTTGACGGGTTATTACTTTCTTGAATCATACTATTGTAATGATTCGTTTTTGATTTATTTATACTATGGCTATATTTCTTATTGAGGTCGTCAATCAAATCACGTAATGGTGATTCGTCCGGGAATATTTCGCTCAATTTAGAAATGTCAAAAAGTAAGGCCTTCAGATTCATTACATCGGGTGTGATCCACGACGAGTTACGTTTATTATTAGGTTTTTTCTTGATTGGGAAGCAAATGTCATACTTATTTACTAGGACGTTAGTTACTGCCATGGTGAACGCATCGGCAGCCTGATTCCTCTCGCTCACCTCAGTCCAGTCTACACTGTCAATCGACATAACAAAATTCGCGCGATTATTCTGTGAAAAGTCCCGAGCGAGGCGAGTGAGAGGTGGTGGCGGTGCAAGGACGCACGTCACAACTCCACGCACAGCTAGATGGTCCGACAGAAGCGTGCGCACTGGACTAGCTTGCACAGACCCTCGTAGGGCGTTCGTATATACATGATCTATGCATGTCGATGTAGTGTCTGTGATGCGGGTGGGGAAGTCTACCACTGAGCTCACGTTATGGGCGGTAAGTAAGTCAAATAGGTTTTTGTAGTCAGTGGTCGTATTGTCCAAAATATTAATGTTCATGTCACCAACAATTAGAAATGTTTTATCGGTTTCGCTGAGCTTATCGAGCAAACGTTCCAAGTTATCTAAGAAGCCGCTTACGTGGGCCAGGCCCGTGCGGTAAATACAAATGATGGTTAAGTCAAAATCTAAATCTAAAATATCAATGGCTGAAATTTCACAATATCGTTCTACGGAAAACGCTGATATCTCAGCATTTTCAATACATTTGAGTGCTTCATTGACATAAATGCACGAGCCGCCGTGCATTATAGTATTCCTACAAAAGCTAGATACCAATTTATAGTTTTTTAGATGAATACATTGTAGGTTAGGCGCTGTTACCCAATGTTCAGTTAACGCTAAAATATCGCACTTTAGGTCAGTCTCTAACAGTACTTCAAGCTGTTGCGTTTTATCATTAAGTGAATTAATGTTTTGGTGACACACTGTAATTTGTCGCAAAGGTACACATTGTTCATTAGCACGACGCAACTGGTTCTGAAGTGCGGCGCGTGGCTGCTGCAAGCGCGGATGGGCGGGCTCCGGGGCGGCGGCGGCGGGAGGTCTGCAGCGCGCGGGGGGCTGCGCCTGCGACCGCGGCCGCTCCAATATTGCTTGCGCTGCCCACGGGGTCGGTGGACGGGCGCATCGCCCGTCCGTCGCTGCGTCGAAACCACGGGCTAACCTCTACTTGTTTTGGCCAGTTATCTGCACTCATGAAGTACTCGTATCTACTGTTCGGTACAGTCACGGCGAATGAGGCATAGTGTGTATGTTTCAGCGCTAGTTTTTCAACGCTATAATCCAAACATGGGTTTTTCCTATGCATGTACGTTTTTAAATTTTCAGGCGTAGTATTCGGTTTCAAGAAACACACGTGTAATTTCTTTACTCGTTCTACTGCTTCTAGCTCTCCATCTAAGGTGCCGTTGCCGTGTACAACCTGTCTGGTATATGACCGACGATCTTTGCGTCTCCTCACTGTCTGCCATGTTGTATCGCGCGACGATAACACTGGATCAGCCGCGGTTACTTCCGGTTCCATTTGTGCTTCTTCAGTAGGTTGGTCCCGCAGCGGCGCGCGCGCGGTCACCGGTGATGGCACGCACGTCCCAGACCGCGTGGGCGCAAGCGCTAGCGCGTAGGCCCGCACCGGCGGGGGCCGAGCCGCGGGGGCCGGTCGTGACGGCGCGGGCGCGCGCGTGTGCGGAAGCGCCGGCGGCGCGGGTGCGGATTCAGGCACGGGTGAGGGCGCGGGCGCAGGAAACGAAGGAGGCTGCGCTGATGGAGCCGGTGTTTTGATATTCGTTTTACAGGCCGTTACTGTCGGTGTCAGGGGCTTCAGTTCGTCGTGTCGGCTGCACTCACATTTTTTGAATGTATCGAATAATTTCCCCATGTCAGCCGCGTATTTCCCTATTCTCGTCTCATAGCTCGCGATCGCTGAGACAGATAGGCTCAGTTTTTTGTCATACTCGGCTATAGTTGATGCGGCTTGTTCTATTTTTGTTTTATAACAATCTATAAGGGAATTTGATGTGGAAAGTTGTACCCTTATGTTCTTTATTTCTGTCCGCAAGTCCTGAATTTCAAACTTTAGCTCATATGTGTCATCTGTGCTTGACTCATCTCCGTCATGCATACGAGTACGCGTAACTTTTTGCCGAACTGTTACATTTGCATCTCGCTGTTTTTTAGCAGCACCGACCGGGGTCAGGCTGTTATCCCCACCTTTTTTCGCGGTGCATCGGCATTCAGGGCAGACCCAAGATGCGATTTGTAATATGTTCACCTCTTTTTCTCCAGTACAAAGAAGGTGATACGTCTTGTTACAGCTTTTTATAGTACAAAGCAAATATTCTTCTTTCTCAACATCTAGTTTACCGCAGCACGCAGCACAATTCATATTTACGAGTCGTATAGCAAATAAGTTAAGGCAAAATTAATATAATGAATGTGCAAAAATAATAAAACAATTATTATACAGGCCTTAGTCCGGGCTCGAACTCGGTGTCGGTACAATCGAGCACGTTGAATATATTTAAAATCAGTTCAACGTAAATAATTTATTTTTGCCTTCGTAGAACACTAAGCGGGGTACTCATCGCAACACAGGATATATACAGGGTGTGACAATTGTAACACAGGACCAATCATAATTTAATAATGTAGTAACTAATTTTAAGGTAATGTATAAGCAAACTAAGTGTTACTTAGCAGCTGACATTAAAGCACTGTCAAAAAATATGTACTTTCTCATCTATTTACAATGAATAAAGTTATTACCTATCAGAAAATACATACCTAAAACAAAGTAAGTTGTCTCAGTTTTCTTGTACACAACACAAATTAAGATCTAAAGATAGAACTGTAACAAACTCCTAAACTATAGTAATCAACGTTGCGATCGACACGTGCGCTCTGTCTCTCTAAAGCAATTAAACAGCTCCGGAACTTGGATCCTGAGCTCTCAAACTATCTTAAGGTGCTATTATTGTATGCTCGATGCAGGCTCGAGTGAATCTTTCATTACATGTGAAGCAAACTCCATACTTGTTTCACCTTAAAAATTAGGAAACTTCTTTACTTGACAGACTGTACTTCTGAAAATTCTTATTACCCTTATTAATAATACTATGATTATTATAGTGATTTATATTATGTTGATATAAATCACTATAATTATTATTGTCACTATACATTAATATAGTGACAATAATAATTTTACATTACATTACATTTTACATTAGTAGTTACAATAATATTTTTTGTGATTAATAAATCATTTATCCCCACCAACGCTTCAAATTCAACGAAACAAGCGAGTCAACCATGAGTCGACAAGTTCCTGTCAAAAAGTCCTCCACGTACGTTGCTCCCTGCCTGAAAGTGAGTACTTAGTGTAGTGTGGTGTAAACGTGAGTGTGCATACTCTTTTAATTGGAAATAATAAGGAACTGTAATGCTTGTACAGTATGTACAAGATTTTAGATATATATCTTAAAACGGATACAACACTGACTAAGTATTTTCAACCGACTTTTTTATGTATCGTACGCTAAAACTCGCTAATTATGAATTGATTTTGATTATTCTTTTTTGTTTGGTAGATGATACTTCAGAGGTAGTTCCATGTACATTTTATCGAAATCAGTCGAGTAGTTTGGTTTTAAATCAAAATTACTGGAATACATCCAAAATAACTGGAAAATATGAAGATGTATGCCAGGTAGTCGAAATTGAAGTCGGTTGTTTTTTTAAAGCATATTATTTCTCTCTCGGTTAATAAGTCCCCCTCGAGGTCGCGCTCAGATACAATGGCACGACGGAATTGGGAAATTTAAAAAGTATTATACGGACATGTGCAGGATAGAGATGGATGGATGACATTTGACAGATCTTTGCCTATAGCAGTAGAAAATAGGTTATTCTAAAAATACATAAATATATACCTATATCTTTCAATGGAAAGCAAAACTCACAAACAAATCTCACTTACTTGCAATATAGTAAACTACATAGGTATTTGACCGTTGTTGCGGGCAGTATACTTTACCAGTTGAACGGTTAATTACTAGAGTCCAACGTTGTAGTACTAACTTCCTCCCTGAGGCTAGAGACCCGGACTCGTGGCAGTACGCGGTATACGCCAGTAAGGGCTATACATACAACCTACAAGAGTACTAATTAAAAAATGTACTTACTGGGGGGAAATGCAAAAAATTGTGAATGTTTTGTTTTTTAAGAAAGGGCAAAGGGGTCTTTTGTTGTTAAGTAGTCACTGTGACCTACTGTTGACAACACCATTGCGGGTGCGTTGTCTATTCTTTAGAGTACGAGTATTTTTTAAACTAGCCGATTTACCTGCAGGCTTAAATAACTTTCTGCTGGTCATAAGCCCAGTCTCAAATTGTGATAATATGGCATCAGTCGATCTTGCAAGCCTGGCGCAGTTTGGCACATTAGTTGGTACATTAATTTGGTTTATTTAACATATTTTTACCTCACAGTTTGGTTCGCAGTTGTTGGTGCTTCCAGACGATGAGCATTAATTCAAGATTAATTGTGTTTTCAATGTCTTCTTCAGTAGCTGCGCTGTATGGCTTGACCCGCTATTCTACGAGAACCGTTTATTTTCCGAAATGAAATAGCCTTTGTGTTAATCTAGTGCCAGTCCTCATAGTGTGATGTTGTGCAGTATTTGCTTTCAATTTGTTATTGTGATATATAATTATAGTTTTTGAATATTTTTGTATGAAGTGTTTCCACACTTATGGTATTTCTATGTTTTTAAAGCTTAAACAGGAAGAAAAATTATCACGTCCGTCAGGACTTGAACTTGCATACGAGCAGTATCTATGGGTTTCTGTCACAATTGCTGTACCAATTAAGCTACAGAAGTAGATGCCTTAGATGCCAAATTTATCAAACTGTTTCAAACTACCAATTAAAACGTTGGTGGCGCCATCTGTAATTTTTCTTCATATTTTTTTCATAGTTGCCTACAATGCCTAGCAAAAACGCAGTATAATGTAGCAGCATTCCGCCCGATTATCCGCAGTAGTTGGTGCTTCCAGGGCTCTAAATTACATTGTTTTATTGGAAGCTCCGGCTCGTGATTTACAGTCGGCTCGGGCCTGTTTGTTTTGGCCAGAGGGGTTTGTTTAGTTTCACACTTTAGCTGGAATTGGATAGTTTTAGGAATGTTATTTTGGGTGGGTTTTGATTTAGTTTTGATTTCTAAATGACGAGTTTAAAATCTGTTGCGAAGCCGCGAAAGGGGGATTTCTGGAAACCTCAATTTTTATCCTACTATCCTACTAATATTATAAATGCGAAAGTTTGTCGGTGTGTTTGTGCGTGTGTGTGTGTGTGTTTCTTACTCGTTCACGATGAAACGACTAAACGGATTTGGATGTAATTTGGCATAGAGCTAGCTTATTATACCTTGGAATAAAACATAGGCTACTTTTTATCCCAACAATCGCAGGTGAAACCGTGGGGCGCAGGGGCGCATGGGAATAAAGTACAAGTTAATGAGACAAATGAGTCGATATCCTATTGGTAAGAGATAACCCTGCCCAGCCCTGCCCGTGAGCAGGCAGGCAAGACCGAGGTAGGTGTACATAGTACGTTGAGCAACTAAACGAAGACCAGGGCCAGCAACATTACAGGGCCTGGGCTGCATTGGCGCCTCACTTTGATTGAGACATTAGCCCAGCCATTTCGCTAGCAAACCAAGTACTTAAAAAAATACTTCAATTTCGATTAATTGGATAACATTTTTGCGCACCTATTTTGATTTAAAAAGCAAACTACTGAACCGATTTTGATGAAATTTTTATTTTTTAAATTTTAAACGTTTTTTCAAATCGTTATAAATAACGGAGCTCTGAGGTAATAAACATAAACATAAAATGCGTACGTACAACCGAATTGAGAACCTCCTAATTTTTTGGAGTCGTATTAAACACTTCACACTTCACGCTTGGCGGCAAAATATCTATTAATGTTGGTACCTAGACGGCTTCCTACAAAGGATATTTATCACCTTAAAACCACTTGAAATCCAGTTCCCGTTCCACACTTAATAGCATCTTATAACAGATCCAATCTCTAACCTGTCGACCCTAATAAATAACAATTATTTTCTTCCCCAAAAGCCATACAAAAGCTAGTAAACTGAAGAACGAAGTACTTACAACATTTTGTAGGCAAGTATCGGAGACGAGTTCCGAAACTAACTAGCCACTACTCGGCGACAACGTAATTAAGTCTAGGAAGCGGAACTTATAATTACGTCTGAGTAAAGACGTTATACGCTCTGCTAACGATTGTATTTGAGCAGGTAAGTTTGCGTTGACGTTTCATCGGGTCCTTATCCAAGACTAGGTTAGAACATGAGTCTACGAATTAAATACGTACTAGGTAGTGGTTATCAAAAATAGTAGTGGCGCATTAGAAAATGATGCGGCTCATTCGTGTGGCTTCAATACTGGGCCCAGAATAGTAGAGCTATAATTAAACAACCGTGACGAAAAATATCGTGTAACCTGAAAACGTTGTGGAGAGAAAAATTTGAGACAAAACAGGGATGGAAAAGGAAAATCGTCTTTGGAGAATCGCTTTCCTATGTTTAATTTTATTTCGCATTTTCAGTTAACTTTGTGTTTTATAAATTTTTCCTTATTGGCTTTTCATAAACTTTGTCTAAGAAAGAAGGTTTTTGCCAAACGAATTAACCGAAAGTTCTAAATATCTGACCCTTGAATGTTTCATTACAAGTTAACGGTGGCCTGCAGGCAGCACCGGCGTAAGATCAAAAGAATCTTTTTCTGTTCTACGGCTTCACTCTATTTTTTCGATTCGAAATACACGGTGATTGTTTAATACGGAAATCGTAACCGAATTTTGGGAATACTTTAAATAGCATTTAGTAGCTTAAAGTACCAAGTTATGTCAGGCGCTACCGTGTCTCGAGCTCTGGCCCACCCAGAATTTAGCCGCTATCGCAAGCCGTGCCTGTATGAAGTAGGCTTCACTGTTTTTTCCCGCGTCCGATACCACAAGCCGCGGCAATGTTCTCAAAGTACACAGCTATTGGGTTGTTTTGGAGAGTTCCGCATTTTTCATTCCTGCTACAATTCTGTCCCGAATCAGTTCGTCCTCTAGTGGTCCAAACTCACACTTTTTTGCTAAGTTATGAAGATCCGTGATGAAGTCGTCGATGCTTTCCTCTTCCATCTGGGTTCTTTGGTTGAACCTCGAGCGTACATCTTGGTTTTCCACGCTGTGTAGTAGTCTTCAAATTTCTTGTTCACTATATCGTATGACTTAAGATCTGTCTCGGACGGTTTCAGGGAGGAAAGGATATTGTTGGCTTGGCCTCTTATGAGGTAGAGTAGCGAGTTAACTTGTGTTTCGCTCGGCAGAAGTTTGAGGCGAGTTGTTTCTCGGTATTGTTCGAAACGTGTGATCCAGCTTTGCCAGTCGCTATCTTTGAAGCTAAACTGCTGTGGCGGCGGCGTGGTCATGCCGGGCAAGAAGTTAACGGTTTCACCATGTGGTGCTGATTGCGATATGCTGAGTTGCGACTGCAGCTGCTGTATCAGCATCATCTGGGATTCCAACTGTCGGCGTAGTTCGGGTAGTTCTTCCATTGTATTGACAAATTCCAAAGATTTTCAACTAGAAGAGGAAAAACCACGTTGTCACCATGTTTGTTGGGCAGCGAGTATCATTTATTTTTCTAATAAAACCTGGGTGTTGCCACCACATAAAAAGCTAGGCTTATTAATCCAATAGCTACACAAAGGCTAGTCGCGGTATTAGTCGGCCGCATTTCAGCTGTTACCGTACCGTACCGTATATTATAAGGCAAGCTCAAATTGCAATATTTTTTCTACCACTGTCTTGTCACAGCAATCGTCCAGCTACTAAAGGCTTTAGGACATTTCCCATAGGCAAGTGTCCTAGTGGTACAAATTTTCCATACCTCCTTGCAAGGACTAGGCCAAAATGTCATATGCCTTTAAGGTCGGCTATTCCGCTTATGCGAACTTGTAATTATATTAAATAGAACCTTTATTTAATTTAGTATTGCAACAACGTAAACATCACGTAAATTATGTTACTCTCCTTTCAAGCGAGAAATTAAAGTTAGATGAGCGATACCCATGTCTCGATTTGCATTAAAAAAGGAAATAAAAAAACATTCTGTGTGGAATATATATACTAATTCTTGGAGGATCTAGCTCTTGGGTATATAATCAAAGATACTAATTATATATCTCAATATCAATAGAAATAACAAAGGCGTTCGCAAATAGATTCCGATAGTCAGTTGTTTTTTAGGTACAGAGTTGCCTGATAATGTTACAAAATAATCCTTATATATTTCACGTAGAAAAAAATATTTCAAGTAGTATTTGCCGGCCATTTCCGGACATTTCAGAGCCTTTCTATTTGACTTAAAAAGTCCAACCTTTGGCACGGGAGCGTTGCAGCCGAGTTAGCTTTAATTTTATTTGTTTAGGACGACTACGCACCTCAAACACGCTAAGTCAACAGGTTTGCAATTACAGAAATGCGGGATGGCTTTTCAAAATCCTCGCGCCGGTAATTTAACTTTAACGTGGGTTAAAAATAGAAGCACCTTTACTCTGTGGAAGCTGTTTCAACGCTGACAAATAACTCATCAACAACTTTGACAGTTCAACAAAATAAATACTATTTTAGGCATGACCGTAAATAAATGTACATACAAAGATTTCTTGGTCTTTGGACCTGGGTATATTCAAAACTGCATCCAGAACCACCGCAGGACGGGCAGCAGGATCCTATCGGTTAACGGTGGTGAGCATTCTGCGATCCCCAAGCCGCCTGCCAAGCGTGGGGGTTAACCCCTCCTTATTATCGCCTCAAAGAAGCTTGTCGTGCTTAACAGAGCAAAGCGATACTTCACGCCGGGTCAGCGGCTTCTGCTTTACAAAGCACAAGTGCGGCCCCACATGGAGTATTGCTCCCACCTCTGGAATGGCGCGCCGGAATACCAGCTTCAGCCTCTTGACTCCCTACAGCGACGCGCTACTAGAATTGTCGACAATCCTAAGCTCACCAACAAGCTGGACCCACTCAGCCTCCGTAGGGACGTGGGTTCCCTCTGCATCTTCTACCGCTTGTTTTTTGGGGAATGCTCTGATGAGCTCTTTGACCTTATTCCCGCATCGGAGTTCCACTACCGCACATCCCGCCATCGTCTAAAGGCTCGCCCCCACATTTTGCAAATCTGGAAATCCCACACCGTTCGTTTCTGGCGCTCATTTCTTCCGCGCACTTGCAAAATGTGGAATGTCCTCCCCGCGAAGGTCTTTCCGAGGAATTACAATATGGAGCGTTTTAAAAAAGGCATCTACTCATATCTCTCTGGGTTGGCAACGCATCGACAACATTTCTAATGTTGCAGGTGTCCATAGGCGGCGGTGAGCTTACCATCAGGCAAGCCGCATGCTTGTTTGCCTCTCTATTATATAAAAAAATAAAAAATAAATAAAGGTGAAGCCTTTGTCTAGCAGACGACGTCCTCTGGCTGATGATGATGGTAACAAAGATTCCTTAAAATACCTATTATGTACAACATAAAATGTTTTCTATATTAAGAACAACCTCGAGAAATCTATATTAGGATGATGATATACTTTAAAAATTTGCGAATATATTAGAGTCAATTTTGAAGGCTTTTGGTTACAGGTCTATACTGACTACTAGAAACAACGACAATGATAATATGAATGGACGGGAAATAAGCGCACGGATTTTGAAGACCATATGTTGAGCGCCGGCTCTCCACTCGCTTCAGTCATACTCTGCCTTTGCGACATGCGAGCCGTACGATACGACAACACAAACTTCTAATACATGTACAAGTGTTCTCTTTTTGTCATGCAGTAATTAGATTCGCAATCTCTATTTTCCGGCAAATGCATACTTTGAGCTAGGTATGCTTGATTGTGTTGTCTTGTTAATTTTGATCGATTTGCAAGCGCTGGGCCCATCCATTCCATTATCACCGTCGCTGATTAGAAAGATGCATTCCATTATGCAATATAAAGGACAACTATGGTTTAAGTTTAGAGCTGTCAACGAAAGCCTTCAAAATTTACCATAGTGGCCGATTACCAATATGGGTTTAAGTATATTATGTAGCTTTGGCAGATCACATTTCGGGACACGGTACAGCTTATCAATAAGTTGAAAAAGCTAAAAAATACGCTTAATTAACACGTACTTAGAAGCCTCAAGACAATTTAAATGAGCTCAAATTCGACTCACGTCGATTTGTTCACAGAAACTTAGTTTGATAAATTCATTACGAGACTGCGTTGCTCACTAGGGTTTTATGAGTAAATAAGAGAAATTCTGTGTAAACACGATTACTCGGCGCACTGAATTTAGATCTAATTCTACAGCCCAGCTTACCTGAGTAAGTACGAACATCCAGGCCAGCTTTGTTCAGACTTCCAGAACAAAGGACGAAGAATGTTGTTCATGTTATTGGGTGTCCGATGGACTAGTACCGACTCCACTGATTGGACGATCCTAATCTCGCTCGGATGGCTACAGCAAAATCCAATACGGTTTACCTGCGAAGATCTTATATGCTTCTCGGAATATTTGCGTCTTATATGTCTCAAATCAAAATTATGTAGGTATAACTAGCTGCTGCCCGCGTGGGTTGTATAACAGATAGGGAAGATAATACAATTTGATCTATAACTATACCGTGGCTTTAAACTGATTGATTAGGCTACCACTTAAGCAATGGTAGCTAATTGGAACACCGCTCGACTTCGACTCGAAATCGTGAAGTCGCGGGTTTAAATTCTGGGTCCGTATCAATGAGTTCTTTGGAGTTTATGTAGGTACGATTTTCATACAACTGACACGTTGGTGAAGGTCACATCATGAGGCCCTGCATACATCCGGAGAAGAAATTCAATGGAAAGTCAGCAGTGGAATATGAAAAAGTCTGACTAAGCTTATGCTACACTATAACCACACCGAGCTTTATGTATCAATGCATTATCGTTTTTACAATTTGAGAAAAATACATATTTTATATCCTATTCAATTTTCATCGTCATCATCGTCAATCATTTCCAACCCACTGCTGAGTATAAGAATCTTCTTTAGCGTGCCATCTCTTCCGATCATATGCCAGTCTCGTCTACTACCGCCTTAATAATGACGCCTGAGCAAAGAGCTGGTGGCCTGTTCGGTAGCCCCTTTCCATTCCGCGGCCACCGTCCCTTGACTGCTTTGATCTACCGCCCATCTTCCCTTATGACCGATGTCCTGCTCAGATTCACTTGAGTCTCGCTGTCCATTTAACCACCTCTTTGGAATTCGTTCGCAGTCAAATTTCCATGTATGGCATACGGTCTAGGAGAGTGATGGCTTACATGGCCCATTTCATTATACTTTGGGCCACTCGCATTCTAATTCACGTATCAGCGCCGCATATGATGATAGGCAAGACTCGTTGATTATACACCTTGGTCTTCAGACTTCAGTGTGGGATCTTGAACTTAAAGACGCCATCCAATTTTCCAAAATCAGCCCTTTCGAATGCGGATGTCGTGACTTTTGGCCTAGTTCATACAAGGTTGTATAGGAAAGTACCACTAAGCCACCAGGGTGTGGGAAATGTGCTAAGCTTTTAATTGACTACAGGGAGTGGTTGTCGGTTGTTGGGGAGGACACGTGTATATGCGTTTGTCTATTATAAACGCCAGCATCTTGATTTTAATGGTTATTTACTATGTCCCATCCCTCGCAAGCATGATAACCAATGAGCCACAAATCCCTATCGTGTCCATTTGAGCTATTTTTGAATGCTGCCAGTGTATCTACTCGTAGCTATCTGTTCAGTGTAGTCTACTCTACACATACCTACAGTTGGAACGTAATCTCGGCTTGACACGTCTTCCCTGATGGAAAGTCCAATTACGGATCCACCGCAGTCATTACTGTGGCGGCACAAGCTTCGCATAATTGGGGTCAACACTGTCATTAAAATACTACTGTTTCCGTGTCTCGGGAATGACGCTTTGGAGATAGAGACATTAGTGAACTCGACAGCGGAACCGTTTTGTGTTCATTGTTGTGCTGTCTATGTAGGTATTATTCTTTCTCCTGCTCGTGGGTAAAGACAAAAGGAAGCGAAAGAGGGACAGAATCCGGCTTTAGGCAGTTCTCTGGAATTAGGTACATGAACCTGAATATTTCTTGAATTTCGTATATGAAATAATCAGAAATGTTTATGGTTTTAACTCAAGTTTTTTATGTTTTACTCATTATTGTGTTTTTCACAAATGTATACAGGGTGTTAGTTTGAACACCGTTATCCTTCTAGGATATCATTGTACTCATCATTATGAACAACTTTTACTATGGGGCCAACCCTGAAATAACGAAAATAAAACAGCCGTTCCATACAAAAAGGTTCATCGACCTTGGACAAAATGTATGGAATAGCTGATTTTTTTCGTGATTTCAAGGTTGGCCCCAGAGTAAAAGTTGTTCATAATGATGAGTACAATGATATCCTAGAAGGATAACGGTGTTCAAACTAACACCCGGTATATTAAAAAGCTCCAAATAACTTTTTAAATTACGTAAGGGCGCGTGTCTACCAGAGATGTACGAGGCAGCTCACTCAGCGCAAGGAAAACATCCACCAATATGGTATCTCTTTATTTTCCTAGCCTCGCGATACTATTGGTTGATATTTACCTCACACATATCTAGTGGATACGCACCCTAAAAGTAGACTTCCATGTATTGCAGGCGATTGCAGATTGCTACTACTACTGTTTAACTAGTAAGTAAGTCTCATCGTTACTTAGTGGTTCTAACGAGTCAATCCCGAAACCGGAAAAGAAAATACAACTACAAAGCAATACTTACCTAGTTTGTGTTTGCCAGGCCGTAGAGAACTCGCAAAATAGTATCGGAAATCAGGGAGGGAGCGAAAACAAGACGAGGAAATAAGCATCTCCGCATTATCTCTGGTAGGAAATTAACTTTCGAATAACTCCGATTATTTGAGGTTTTGTGGCTGCTTCAAGCACCGCCCTCTTTCCACGAGTAAAATAATCTCAGAGATGAAGCTTCTTTTTTCAGCAGGAACGTTTCTACAGGTATATACGTCTATGCGCAGCCATGCAGGCGTATAACGTGCAAGCTGGTGCGGGTTAAGCTGTAGATAGGCGAACAATGTAAGCGCATTTGCTCACTACTGCATATTCGTAAGTTTTTTGAAAGGTTATCAATTCAATTAGATTTCCTTTCAACCCCCAACGTAAAAAGAGATAAGTTTAAGTTTATGTACAATGTATGCATCTGTCTGTGGCGTAGTAACACGCAAAATTGGTTTTAGCATGTGGGTAGATCCCGCAAACGATTAATCCGATTTTGATTGTGGTTTTTTGTTTGAGTGCTAGAACATTTAGTCATTGCATTATATTATATGCTCTATATTCAATCTGTAAAGGTTTCATTTTCCGCTGCGAGAAAAAATATGATATTGAACTAATATGTGCATTTTCATTCACCGATAAATCACGGAAACGCTTGAAGAATCTAGCTCTCTCTCTCTCTCATAATCAAAGCCAAAACGGAAACGGTAACAGGATTAGTAGGTACTCGAACATTTAGCAATTGCATTATGTTATGCTCTATCGATTTATAAAAGTGTCATTTTCCGCTGCGCCTAAAAATATTCATACAGAAAACCACTAGGCCAAAATGTCATAATAATTTATGTCCTTTGTCCAGACCTCTAATAACTTGATAAAGTTTTTTAAAAGCCATGACCATGAACCTATAAAAAAAAGTCGAACAGATTCTCGCTAACAACATACTGTGTCACTAAGAGTCGGCCAGTTTACTGTACGTACAGGCCGGCACGCACACATTCACACATGAGTCAGCCATTACGCGGGCAAACGCAACACAGTCGGCACGGCTACGCTGCGAAAAAATCAGAATGTCTTGTGTGGTAAAGTGGTGTAAAACCGTAGTGACTAAAAGAAATAAAAACCAGGAATCACGTAGGTCTCATAGGTAAATGAATAATTCAATCACTTAGTTCCCGATTTTATACATTAAAACCAATATTCATTCGACAGAACAAAATAATTCGTCAGAATACCAGTGTTACCAATATTAGTTTGTGCAAATTACCCGAAATATTTGGGTGTTCTGACACTTATGCCTACCCCTTCGGGGATACACAGACATGATGATATGACCTGAAATAATGGGGCTTTTTTAATTAATTATAATAATATAATAATAATAATAATAAAATTTATTGACTACGTTTGGTAAAAGACACAATTTAACTTAAAAATATGTACATTCAAGAATCTTATCTAAGTAGGTATCTTATAATGTCTATGGGACTGGCTGGCGCTCGCACTAGTAATGAAACTGTATTACGAGCGTCAGAGCCCTCCGTTTTTTTTTTTTGACCATGGTATTATGGTATTACTTGTGTACGTTACAAGGACAAGCTAACAATAAATTTAAAACTATACATTTCAAAATTTAATCTAGCAGAACTAAAATACAAATTATATAATTTTATTTATTTATTTATTATTTAAGTTATCAAACATGGTACCTACTTGTATATTGTTACAAGCAGGGAGTGCAATAAACTTAATGGTGGCGCGTGTAGTGTGAGAGTGATTGTAAGTATGTGTGGTAGTGTTTATGTGTGAGTGTTGAGGGTGAGTTGTAAATGAAAGAGTGTGTGGGAAAAAAAATAAAAAAATATATATATTGGGATGTAAGGTTTTTTGTTTATACGTAGTTAATCATTATCGTCTATGAGGAAAAATCGAGATTCGCAGAATTGTTTTGCCATTTATATAATAACAAAATAATAGATGATAATTACAGAATTATAAGGGACAAACGGAAAGGATAACTATTTACTTTAAATCGGGAAATTTAATAAATTTTCTGTGTCGCTGTAAGATAGTTTTTGAAGCCACTTCCCAACTACTAATTTTAATTTCTTCAGAGGGAGAGAATAGATGTGAAGTTCTTTATTAATGACATTATAGAGGTGGTTAGACAGGTGGGTGTAATGTCTGCCTATATAGTTATAATTCTATAGTTATAATTAAAAAAAACTGTCCAAGTGTGAGTCGGACTCGCGCACCGAGGGTTCCGTAACAAAAAATGATGGGGTTTCAGTTCGGGATTAGAAATTCACTGCAAACAAGACAACATTACGCGATATTCACAGGCGGTCACCCATTCAAGTACATTTTGCCACCATTAACCTTTTAAAATAGTACGGTATTTACTGCCTACATGACGCAAAAACCGCTGAACGGATTTAGATGGGATTTTTACAGGTTGATACCTAGGGTTATGGGTATACTATAGGGTCATACTCCAACTTAAAATCTAAGCCATGTTTAATCTAATTCCGATAGGTAGAACCGAAGATACAGCTTGACCTCTTGATACTTTTTTTATTTAGAGCTTCCATAATTTAGGGAGGTAATTTAAAATGGTTGCCTTATTGTAGTTCAAGTAGACGAAATTGCGGCCAAAATCTAGTTTCAATAAACTTGTCTGCCGACCTGTATTAGTCTAGATAATACAAGGTAATTTTATTGGGAATTATGGCAACCCTAAATTCATTCACACATAGATAGCCGCCGCCATTACGGTGACACAGTGTTGTCTTTGCGGGAGTTCCGTCCGACTTTTTTTATAGGTTCATAGCCATGACAAAGATGTTTGACGACAGAAATCACTACAACGGAGCGAGAGATAGCGAGTACCTAACTCCATGAAATTCGTTTGTCATCTTTTGTTTATAGGAGTTGTTTCTTTATATCTACAGCCACTCTGTGCCTATCTTCTCTTTCAGAGGAGTTATCGAAAAGTTCTGGTTTTCTTTCTCGCGAATGGCTCATTTATTAGAGTACCTACCTACCGCGCCTGACGGGAAAACAAGTAATTACTTTTGCTTCTGCACTGAAAGACGTTTTGTTACAGTCGTCGATGTGACTAATTGACGAACGTTGCTTTGTAATTTCACAATAGACGTTTTCTTTGGGACAGGATAAAAGAAAATAATACAATCTAATACTTTAAGAATCTCTGTAAGAATCTCTGTAAGAATCTCTGTACTTTAAGAACTCAACGACTCATTGACTGACTGAGTGACAGACAACGCACAGCCTAAACCGCTGATTGTACAGACTTGAAATTTGTAGGGTGTGTTTGTCTTCATGGGTACTATGAAACTTCTTTGTAGTTAGATAAATCGAACAGTGATTTTTGGAGTCAACATGTTTTGGAGTTATCCTTCTAGGATATAATTGTACTCATCATTATGAACAACTTTTACTATCGGGTCAACCCAGAAATCACGAAAAAAAAACAGCTGTTCCATACAAAAAGGTTCATTGATCTTGGACATAATGTATGGAACAGCTGTTTTTTTTCGTGATTTCAGGGTTGGCCCCATAGTAAAAGTTGTTCATAATGATGAGTACAATGATATCCTAGAAGGATAACGGTGTTCAAACTAATACCCTGTATACTTACACAAATGTTACCTAGAAAAACGAATTATTCACCTAGTTCCCCGAAAACGAAATACTACGAAGCTTATAACATCCAAATTAAATTAAACGCTTATCCAACCATTTATGTGCTGGGGACGCACCTGAGGCCTGCCATAACTTAGGCATGCTCTAAGTTGGTTATGTAGCTGAGCTAGGCTCTGAATAACCGGCGGGTGGCGCTGTGATACACATACACAAATAGAGCGTGGTAAGGATGTATAAGGTTATATATTGGGCCATACCCAGTACCCACCTGGGTACTGGGTATGGCTGCAACAAAAATCCACTGAAAGACGGGCAGCAGGGTTCTTTCGGTTAACGGTGGTGAGCATTCTGCGATCCCCAAGCCGCCTGCCAAGTGTATTGATTATGGCAAGCTTCCCCCCCCTTACATAGTAGGAGGTCTTCTTTCAGCAGTGGAGTGGACGTCTTCTAGCTGATGATGAAAAAGTGGTACAAAAACATTTTTTTTTTGAAAATCTTGGATCCTGTAGGTTCAGTTTATTAATGCGAAATAAGAATGCGTATGACGTTAAGCAACGCGGTCTAGGATGGAGCACGCTTGCCTAGATGGAATCTCTTTACTCTGGATTTCAATACACCTACTTATATATTGAACTGATTGAAAGAGGATGAACATTGAACATAATACTTATTTACATACAGACAAATAGACATAGCTGTAGTATTTGCTGGAAATAGATCGTTATTCGGAAACGATCCGGCTTATATCCGGTAATGCGACCGATCCGATGACCGTCCGGGTTATATCCGGGTTCCGAGGGATATGTTTCAATGACTGGCTTTTGAGTTGATTGAAGGACAATGGTCGCATTGTATTGATCAAGGACACACAAGCCATAACAGTAAAGGAGGACGGCTTTATTTTATGTCGGTACACGTTTTATGAGTTTCCAATTATTGTAATACGAATACTATTGCAGTTTATTGAACGGACTAAGAAATTTATTTTGAACGACTTCCTTGTGCAAACTTAGGTTGAAAGCCATGAACATCGACGCACAGTTGGGTTCGTTCGTACCGCTATTAGTCTATCGGTTTATCTGATAAATTTCTTTAGATTTGTACTTTTTCCATCAAAAATCGGTATAATCATTATATATCTAAAAATACGACACTAAACCAAATCCCATCATTGATCTCATGACGAGGGAAGATCTTTATCTGACAAAATAATGCAAAATCAGTAGATTTGTACTTTTTAATCTGGTTTTAGCGATTTAGGTATTTTCAAAAATCGGTAGAAAATCGGTCTATTTTCAACCGACTTCAAAAAAGGAGGTTCTCAATTTGACTGAATGTTATTTTTAATTTTTTATGTATGTTACGCGATTACTTCGCCAATTATGAACTGTAATTATGATTTTGATGATTATTTTCTAGGTAATAACTTCAGAGGTGGTCCCATATACATTTTATCGAAATCGGTTCAGTAGTTGGTTTATAAATCAAAATTACTAGAAAATATGAAGATGTCATCCAGGTATTCGAAGTTGAATATATGTTTTTAAAAGCGTATTATGGTATATCGGTAGGACAGGACCAAAATTGGTAGATTCGAGACCACTGGTTCAAAACAACCCGAACGGAGCACTTTATCCGCTTTTATTGTGCGAACCACTTAGTGGCTAAACTCCATTTGCAACTTGAATATATAAGTATATTGTCTAAATGTGTCTCATCTGAATCATGGAGCTGGGGACGTGGTAGACGCGTCTTTCATGGATGGGTAACCCTACAAAAGTCTTAAAGCAAAAGGCTTTGAACTTTAATACTATTTAAAATCTGATTGAAGCATCTGAATTGAATTTCGCCTTATGAAGCCAACTAGATTATTGGCTTTTCGCTCAAATATCAACTTTGACGCGCCATGAAATATTTAAACCACTAATATGACGACCAAATACTTTCTAACTTAACAAAAACTTTTGCTTGGAAATAGTGAATAATAAATCACTCGGTTTAATAATTCAAACCCTACACAGAGCACTCTTCTTTCTGTCACTAAAATATAAATCTTTTTTCATAATACTAGTATTCGCAATTTCCCAATGACGAAAAAAGAAACATCTTTAACTTTATAGACACACATTTGTAGACTATCTGAACAAGAATCTACGCAATTGATTTTTATCTGGGAAGGGATCTCAATCGCCTTGTCCTAACAGCGCTCCCAGAGACAAAAGGACCCTTAACTCGAGGCTCTAGAAGGTCCATCCGAGTGTCTATTTCATAAATATTCAGGGAAATGTGCTCGTTCAGCCGATTTACCCGTATCGAACTACGTGCTAGACGGAGGGCGTATTTAGCCGTATTTAGGGTTAGCTGAAATATTTCCGTTTTATATTACGAACGACAATAACACTTTATAGCAATGTGTTAATAACTTTTGAACCAATAGGAGCAATAGGCATGAGCTGAAGGAGAACATCGCGTAGAAACCCTATCAAGGTGGTAGCTCTCTAGCACTCGGCTGGCTATATAGTGAGCTGGGGTATTATTTTCAACCGACTTCAAAAAAAGAGGTTCTCAATTCCACTGTAAGTAATTTTTTTGTATGTATGTTACGCGATTACTCCGCCAATCATGAACTGATTTTAATGTTTTTTTTGTTTTGGTAGGTAATACTTCAGAGATGATCTCATATAAATTGAATCGAAATTGTTTCAGTAGTTTGGTTTTTAAATGAAAGTTAGTTAGTTAGAAAATATGAAGATGTAATTCGAAGTTGAAGTCGCTTGTATTTTTTTAAAGCGTATTATTGAATCATACGCAAGAGGTGCGTGTGCGAAGCCGGCCTTCGAATGATATTGTTTGAAATAAAGTTCAATATCGTTCGAAAAACGGCTCCGCTCGCATGCGAAACTTTGCGGGCGATTAATAAGGCCCCTGGCGAGGATTCATTTAAACGGCCCCACTATAGCTACCTACCTACCTACCGCCAAGGTCCGTACCAGAACCATCTTCTACCACGCCGTCAGTTAATATTAGGTGTGCTTTGGTTAAACACTTATCCTGTTAGCCATATAAAAAAATACTTCAACTGAATTCAAATCTGCGTCAGTATCCTAGCAAAAGCCCCAACGCTGTAAACATGTCTTTATTTCCGACGTAACATCGACCGAGCTCAGTCAGACGCAAATACAAAACTGTTGAATCACTTTTCAAAATTATATTGTTACACGGTTCATAAGACACTAAATGTACTCTTATATTAAATAAAAACAAACTTTAACTAGGTACTTAATTACACTTCATAGATAATCGACACATAATAGTTAGCGTTTACATTCAGCGAAATTGCAAAATTATGCTTGTCAATTCATTCATCCTAATCCACTGCTGAGTATAGGGTATAGGTCTGTACCTGTACCAGATACTCGATATTTGGCTTTTCACCGCTCATTGTTTATTTAAGCTAAATATAAAGGAAGGATAATAGCAAATCTCGAAAAAAATATACTCGGTTCGCTGAGAATGTATAATAGGGAAATCTTCAAAATGCACGTCATTGGTCGCAACTTAGTTATTCCCGTCATAGCTAGTACAGTCCTTTTCACTTACATACAATTGTGCAAAAGAGAGCACGCTATATTAGACATTCTTAGCGAACACAGTATAGTAGTAGAGATGGCTTCCACCCTAACTCCATAAA
Source organism: Erannis defoliaria (assembly GCA_905404285.2). Classification (NCBI taxonomy): domain Eukaryota; kingdom Metazoa; phylum Arthropoda; class Insecta; order Lepidoptera; family Geometridae; genus Erannis; species Erannis defoliaria. The sequence goes on along the minus strand of FR990077.1, from coordinate 1,350,406 downwards.
CTCCAAGTTTTATTGCAGAAACTCGTAATATTTTAGAGATAGCTTTACAACCGGACTTCTACAATAAAACATTTGGCGTTCTCCAGGCGTTCGTGAAACTCAATATCAGGTAGCGAAGATAACTAACTTTTGATAGAGTCTTGAGAGCCATCAAGGTATTTCGAACTTTGGAACTAGGTACCTGAGACTCTCTGAGCAAGCTCAGAAACTGACTGAAGATCTTTTGTTTGTATTAAAGGATATCTGTCAATAAAGATGGTTGTGCGCTCTAGATAAACCAAAGTTGTATTTAGTTAGTGGCTTTAGACAGGCTTATTGCTGATTTGCCAATAATCTCTTGCAGACAGGTATTTAGATTATAATCTAGATAACATCATCATCATCATCGGAGTCTGGTTTAATCACAAGTTTTTTTTTGTGGGCTTGATCATTATGATTTTGTCTAGAGTTTCACCGGTCACGATTCAATCCTTTTGTTATTGTGTGTAGGTTAAGTAATTAAGACAGGGTTGGTGGGCTCACACACGCCAGTGAATTTCTTCTCAAGACGCATACGTCTTGAGCGAGTGAAGGAAAATATCTTAAGGTTTACTTATACATTGATATTTTCCTTCACCAAAAAGCCAGTATGAAAATCCGTACATAAACTCGAAAGAACTTATTTGTGCATGCTCGGGTTTGAGCCCGCGACCTTACGTTTTCAAGGCGAGTGGTCTTCTAACTAGGTTACCGCGGCCTCCTCAGTTTACGAGTTTTTTAAATTATATTTTTACCAAACTTTTATAATGTTATTCTTAGCAATTACACCGGCTGCGATTTTCATAAAATTAAGTACTTATACATTGACATTATTTCATCAAAAATGTAGACACGTGCGAGCGAAATACTCGCCTTGTGATCTGGACCTCGTATAAAAACAGGTTCTAAATTATGCATGGCCTTTAAATTTCATAGTGCTCCAGCTTAATGGTCTAACAATTTCGACGACCGTTCTTATATTTTTCCATTTCTTATGAAACATTGGGAGGGTAAACATTCAAAACGTGTTGTAGACGCTCAGTCGGTCATAGAAAATCTAAAAAGGTTTCTTCTTTACGATCTTATTCTATGTAAGAAAGTAAAACGGCCTGGAATAAAGTAAGTAGATACCTAAAGCGTAATCATTGTTTGGGTGCCTACAAATAACAGACATAGATATTTTATGAGTATTATAAATTACAGAGTTGGCTATGCTAAAGAAAAGGTTCAATGTAAAATGTAAAGGTTTAAGGTAAAATAAATAGTTAAAAAGTACATTTTATTAATCGCTAGGCGTAACCTTCTTTCATAGACATAATTATTGTAATATGCAGACACACTGTTGTGTTCCCAAAGGTAATGTTTTCGGTGAAATCATTGGTCAAAAGGGATTTCACATTTAAGCCATTAAAATTCTTATTCATCATCATCAGCCCGGAGACGTCCACTGCTGAACGAAGAAACCCTTAGACCGTCACACTGTACGACAACCTGCCATTTGCATACTCCAGTTGCCCGCGACTTTTACAATGTCGTTGGTCCACCTAGTGGGAGGCCTTCCTACGCTGCGTCTTCCGGTTCGCGGTCGCCACTCAAGAACCTTTCTTCCCCATCGGTTGTCAGTTCTTCGAGCTATGTGGCCCGCCCATTGCCACTTCAACTTGCAAGTTCTTATTATACACAGCTTATTCTACGACTATCTCGATAATCTGTAACCGTTTCTTTAATCCAAACTTAATTTATTTTTAAAAACTTTAACTGATTAATCAAACAGCATTTAATCGAGATGTTTTGGCCTAAAATCGTACGCCCAGGCTCACCAAGCTTACCTCTACAACACCACAGGTAGCAATAACTAAGTTGGAATAGGACTCAGGGTGTAATCGAGTTGGAACTTTACCCGTCTTGGGAGCAATCGGGACCTTTGTTCGACGTACCTTGATCTTGGGAAGCTGAGAACTGACCCCTTATTCTGAACTCATTCGTAAGGGTTACGTTACGAAACTATTCTCTCCGTCCCAGTCAAACTGAATCTAGATGACGAAAACAGAGATTGTACGAGTAAATCACAAAATGAAACCTTTCTGAAAGGGTTTACAACTGGAAATGAAATGCTGGAAACATTACGAGTACAATATTTTTTTACTATTACTCTGATTAAACTTATAATATAACCGTCATATTAATAAACGAATAGTTAATCTGTCTTGGGTTTTATTTACGTTTATTTTAAGTAGGTAATTCGGTGGGTGAAAATGAAAAGTCGGATTAACAATTCCGAAGCTATTCTACGTTACCTATTAAAAATTTTAGGGGGTGGTTTGTAAACGAGTTTAATTGGATAATAATCAGAACCTCGGGTACATTATTGATGTTAAATCGATTGTTTTAAAGTTATTTGCTTTGATAAAATATCAGTACCAAACAGTGAACGCTTACCTATGTCTATTTTATTCTGAGTCATAGAAAAGACACGATCTTATAAATATTATTTTCTCTCTTTATACCTACCCAATAAATGTGCCCTTTGACTATTTATAAACTACAAAGAAAGAAACTACACTTTCAAAGAAAGATCCGTATAGGTGACGGTTTCATCGAGTTACCAACATTGCTCAATGGTAAACCCTTAAGAGTACAAAAGGCCATTCTAAGCGAAGGGTTGAACATTTTGCAGGCTGTATTACGGTAAACCAGGGTTTTGCATTAACATACTTACTTTTAATATATTTCCTTTGTCTCTACACGATTGTGTGTATAATATTTGGGTAAAAATAATAGAAAATTTTAATTGCAGAAGGGCTTACATAATCACATAACCTCTGATATAATGTCTGATATATTTCTCTTAAACGCCTATTTTGATACAAAGCTACAAATCCTGTTATATCTCCCTGTCTGGGATTTGATAGAGTTGCTGAGAATTACAGTTCTTAGTTCGCCGCCTGCCAAGCGTGGGGACTATGGCAACCACCATCTATTAGGGGGAGTAGGCCTTCGTCCTGAAGTGGACGTTTTATGGCTAACGACGACGACGACAGTTCTACAATTATTTACGTGGTGATTATATTATATTTCGACGCAGTTGCATGCACCATGTACATATTGTACATGGGTGTCTACCCATAATCACGGTAAATATCACGTATAATAAATAATATATTCGGTGGTCATTTTACACAGCACCATCTAGCCCCAAACTAAGCAAAGCTTGTACTATTAACCAGATAGGTGTTAGAAAACTTGTTATACTTTTTTTGGATAATACATACCTACTTATAATTATACATACAAAACCCAGAACAATCATCGCATATAAATGAAACCCCTGGGTGGGAATCGAATCCACGCCCTACAGCTTATTAGAGCTGTATCATAATAGAACTGTAATGTAAACAAGGGTGACAGTTTAAAACATTGTTTTGTGGGATTCGTTCCTTTCTTGTACCACTTAATAACAGAAATCATAACCTAACAACACTCGGTCACTCGGTCGGAGAGGTTAGGGGGAATACCCCTACGGTTCCCTGTAAATATGCCCTTTAAATATCAACCAATTGGCATTTTCGTCTTAAATTTTTAAGTAGGTATAACAAGTTTATCGTTTGAGCTCAGACGTCTGCATCAATTCCTCTAACTAGCAAGACTTGTTTGGCTTACGATGTGCTGAATTTACATAATCGCTCTACTCGTTTTTATTCTATGTCCACTATATTACTATCGCTTCAGTTTATGACAATAGACAATGATTTATTTGTGGAAAAAATAAATAAACACAGACAACATGACTATAGCCGTTGAAACGTCGGGATCGCAGTTTACGGATAATCGCTTTGCACGCGGCCGAAAGAATGCTTCTTCTTGATTTATGCTGGATACCGCTCAAGGTTTTACTGGACGGCTTCTTTTATTTTATCCGCCCACATCTATATATTATTAGTTCTGGTATCTTTATTGCTTGTGCAAAGAAGTGAAAGGATGAAAATAATGGCGTGATAAAGACTACCATAGCTGCGTCGCGCGATTTGATCCGAGCGATTCTAATAATTAATTAAATACAAAATGGTGTGGTTTATGTAAGCCCTTAATTAAGTAGTTATTCCGCGAATGCCATGATCTTCACAAGTTATTTCGTGAATATGGTGAATTGGTGATAGCAATGGATAGGTGTAGACTGTAGGCGCTGTACCTGAATCTTAGGTACGATGAGATTCTATTACAAATTTTGATGAGAATATGTTAGAAAGAAAGAAAGAAAGAAAATATAATTTATTTTGCAACAATACAACATTAATATAATTACAGTCCTGTGATGATGTCACAAAAATGGCCTCAACTCAGCATAGTGATGTTTATCAAACAGCGCTGATCTTCCGTTGAGGCCGATTCAAGTGAGGTCACGAAAGGTTTATAACAGTGAAACGTTTTTCTAACATAAAACTATATAACATTTTATCTGTACACCTTCACATTAATTTTTACTTATATAAATAAATATTATATTATATTTGACAAATCAAACATGTGCAGAGATACAAAGAACCTCAGAGGAATAATAAAAAGCTAGAACCAAAGTTAGAATACTTAAAAATAAATTTTGGATGAATACAAATTATTTTGTAGTTATACAAGTTTACAAACGGAAAAACATAGTTACTTATCTATTACAATATTTTGCGGTTTGAAAAATTATGAAAAAAGATTTAAATTTAATCAAAACTTTCGTCCAGGCAAATGTCTCGGCTGGTTTTGCTTCTAAATTGTCATTATCATCATCATCAGCCCAGAGACGTCCACTGCTGAACGAAGGCCTCCCCCCATAGACCGCCACACTGTACGACAACCTGCCATTTGCATCCACTGGTTGCCCGTGACTTTTAAAATGTCGTCGGTCCACCTATAGTGGGAGCCGCGCCTACGCTGCGTCTACCCGGTTGCCACACACACCTTTTGGACAATAGGCTAGATGACTGTTTTTTTTTAATTGTCCTATTCAAATGTGGTCCATAAATATAGCTGATTAATGAAAAGAAAATTAAAATCTGATCAAAAATAAGCAACTTATAAGCATTTTAATATCATGCTAGACAGAGAGGCGAAACAGCAAATCGTGACGTCACTTGTCAGGACGCCATATAAATTCTATTCTGACAAGTAAGGTGTGACGTCATTTTTTGTTTTGTGGGAAAGGGACAGAGTTTTCTCTAACAAAAACTTTAAACGCTCATATATCAGAACATTATTAACCGATTTAAATAATGTTTTCAATTCCCATACTATATTTACTTAAATTCTTCATCAAAGCTTTTGGTTTCAACGATTTAAACATCAGTCATCTAGCCTATTCTTGCTAAATTTTATTTAGCAAGAACTGTCTGTCTACAAAATTTAAAGCTTGACAAACTTTTAGGCCGTTGCCTAAAAAACTGTTTTATTGAAAGAAAAATATTGAGAAGAAAGCTGCATACCTTCTAAAAAGAAATTCAACGGCGTAAGTGAATCCACCAATCTACAACTGTACCAGCGAGATGGATACGGCCCAATCGACCTTCGAAGGCAGACTTAAGTCCAGCAGCGCGTGATCAAAAGGCTGATTATACTAGGCCGTAAGTTGTATTTTCGTAAAGTTTGATGATTTAATGTTTGATTTCGAGTTGGACGAATTTCGCTTCTACTGTAATCTAAGCCCTTCCTGTTTTTGGATCATAACTTTTCGGTAAAAGAAGGAAGCACTCAAACAAATGAACATTTTACAAAAAACACAAACCCAAAGTTTTGATTAATCCGCAAATAGAGAGGCAACCCCGGAGTCACAGTTTTTAAATAAATGGAGAGGTAATTTGGAACCGAGTGGATGAAATATGAATTCAAATTTGGAGTTGTTTGGCAAATCTTTTGAATAAACTTTCGTCGGTCCTACTTTCAGATTTCCAAAAATAACTAGTGCTATGAGTTAGGCTGTTTGTACACTAGGTGATGCACAGGTAGTCACAAAAATACCTAGTGACTGGTGGCTGTGAGTTTGGCTGTTCTTACTCTACGTGACGTAAACAGGCAATTGGTAGCTTGAGTAGCATCTTTTTGTCTGTGACAGCCATTCCATGGCTGTACGAATGAACGACAGTCCGATCCGAAGACATTCTCTAAAATAAATCCTTATAAGTATGAAATTAACAAACGCTACATTACAGTGGTCGACTATATTAAAACAAACATTCAAAGATACAAAGATACTTTAGGATATATATACTGAACGTTCGATACTTGCTGCTTACACTTTATGCTGTTCGTATACATATTGTACGAAAAGCATAAAGCTGATCGTACTTTACATTAATTATCTGCGCAGACCGCGTGGCATATATAGGAGTACTATCTAATCACTAGTTCAGGCTAGGTATATGTACCACCTTTGACCACATCGTCACATACCATGAAGTATATTAATTGTCAACCACCTAGACTGTCAACGACGGCTAGGGCCAAGCCGCCTGCCAAGCGTGGGGATCATGGCAATCCCTATTCAGGGAGTGTTTTCGTTGAGTAATCCCGTATAAATAAAACAGAAATTTGACAACACATAATTTTTCATAGCGAACCTCAATATTTGTACCTGCTCAGAATGCGTAATCCCGTACTCTATAAACAGCCCGAAAGCTTTTTCCTGTAAATAATAATAGTGTATTAATAATTCACATTTACTAGAACAACATCACACGTCAATTACTCTAGGTTTCAAGTACCAGCTTTTACAAGTAAACGCGTTACGACATACTAGAGCGAGCGAGCACTTTGAGCGAAGTGGGAGCGAGCAGTTTAAGCGATGCTCATGAGCGGTTCAAGCGATATAATAGCAGGTGCGTGTAACGATATAAAGTTGGTCCGGAATTGTTATTGTCATTAGCCTGAGAGAGGCAATTTGTGTTATGCTATTTATACTTTTACATCAAGTGTGTGGAGAAAGTTGAAACCAAAATGTTATTTAATGCCACTCAGTGATTTAACTTGTAATTTAGACTTTTACTATTTATTTAAAAAAAGGACCTTAGAAACTAAGGTAAGCGGTAAAACCTAAAAGGGGCGTCCAAAAAATAAGGGAGTTGTTGTACGCGGAACGCGGGTATCCATCTTGCGAAGGTTATCAGTAGAGTTTTGGTGGAGCGTTTTAAAAAAACGCATCTTTACTTAAACATCAACTACATGGTTCGACCCCCGCTGTTGCCGTATCCATAAGAAGCAATTTTCTTACCATCAGGCAGACAGCAAGCTTACTTACCGCTTTACACGATTAAAAAGTCACGTGATGATGATTAATATACCTACGCCACAGCGCATTGTATGGATCGTGTTTAGCTAAAAGTGTCAAGTATCCACTCATGGGGCTACGATTACGGAATCACACCCAGTGTAATTCGAACCGAGACAAGCGGAATTAAGAAAACAGTCTCTCGGAATTACATCTGCGCGAACATTTTTCACAAAATGTCATGTAATTGTAAGCAAACAGCTTTAGATTTGCTGCGCGTGAAAACGAGGAATAAATTTAACTTTTCAGACATTAATATTTTCTCATATTTCCGAGATGGCTAATTTTTGGACATCATGGCTTGAATGTTGGGGTAATAAGGGTTGACAGCCCTTTTCTACATTTACGCTAATGGACAGTTTAACAAGTGTTGGTAATTACTTTCGTCAGTATGATTTAATTTACTTTTCAGGATAGGCTAATTTTTTATTAATTATGCATTCCTCTTTCCAGTCATATAGAGTGAATAAATATTTGCAGGTCGTAATATCTAGTATGACTGTTTTATTTTTTCTTCCGAGAGGATTATGGCCTCGCACGATTAAAGGTACATTATTGACAATTAAATGAAAAGGTAATTTCGTCCTACTTAGTACAAGGATATATGGGATATTTGTTAATTTAGGACACGTGTGCGTATGAAAAAAATCGTAAGATTTTCCAGTCAAAGTCACGCCCAAGAACAAATTAGGCATGCTTCAAAACTTGATATATATTTTGTGAGAGGCTTTTATGGATATCTTAAAACAAAATTAAGACAATATATCATACATAATTATCATAAGAATGTTTATTGAGACAACTTTTAAACTTTTACTGTGTGGCTGTGGCGAGCCACAAACAAAGGCACACCTGCTTTCCTGCCCCTAGTGTCCTAACAACTGCACACTGAGTGACCTGATGGAGGCCTCTCCTCTTGGGGTAGATGTTGCAGACTACTGGTCTGGTAAAGTTTAATTTATATAATTTAATATAAAACCATCGAAACGACGAAGAAGAATAAGAATGTTTATTATAATTGCAGTAAATTTTAATACAAAAAAGTAGGTTAACATTCAGTCGCTTAGTCCAGAATTCGGGCCTGTAATAAAGGTTCATATTCAAAGTCGTCCGCTTGCAAATTACTTTGAGATGCTGCCGTAGTTGTAGTGTTGCAAAATAATAGCATTATTTGCGAAAAAGGTTTAGATACCAAGATCAAGTTTGCAATATATCTACCACTACTTTTTAAGTGCATAGGATTTGTTTTTATTAGAATTTTATATTCTAAGTCTAGTTGATTTAAAACTTTCAGGTGTATTAAAAACTGATAATGGCTCCTGTTTTTATTTATGTTTTAGTTGTGACGCATGTATTCATTTTCCTCTTTAAATTTCACCAAGGTTTCAGCAGTTGATTAGTTACCCATTGGGGTAACAAAAAACAAATTTCGACTTTTACATTAACTTTAACTCTACAACAAATTATGCATAGCAAACTTTATTTAAGACACAGTAGGTATAAGCAATAAAAAAATTAAGGAAAACATTACTAAAGACTTGGGACATTTACCATACTTAGGTGGCCTGGTGGTACAAACTTCCCATACTTCCTTGTATGAACTAGGCCAAAATGTCACATGCATTTAGAGAGATTAGTATGTTGGCTGCGTTTGATGGCGTGCTTTAAATACCTACTTGATTATTTAGCATCGCGCCAGTAGTTTAGTGGACTAGAGATGGTAGTGACGCGATCACTGGTAACGTTTGGAGCCTACATCTTACTGTTGATGGCCGGTCGATGAGTAATGGCGGCGACCAATCACCAATGAGAATAGTTTCTGTGAGAGCTCGGGAGAGGGACCGGTGCAAAGACGCTGACAAATTGTCGAGGAGCGCATCCAGTCAACAGTGGGTTAATTGTCATAGAGAGTTAATTGTGCTGCATTGCGGAACGCCTTGTCCCCAAGTTTCAACAGTTTACACTTTGCATCTAAGAAATAGCTAGTCAAGAATCTATGGTGTATCTTTCTCTATTGTATTTTTTTGGTGTGCACAATAAAGAGTTTCTATCTATCTATCTATGTGTCGTCATCAGCCATATAACTTCCACTACTGGACGAAGGCCTCCCCCTTAATAGAGGGGTGTTGCCATAATCCCCACGCTTGGCAGGCGGCTTGGGGATCGCAGAATGGTCACCACCGTCAACCAAGAGGACGCTGCTGCCCGTCCTCCGGTGGTTTTGGTTGCAATTTAAAGACATACCCAGGTCCAGTCCATAGCGTGTCATAATTCAAGTAAAAAGTATGGGGTGTTCTTTTTAAAATATAATTGCAAATCTTTTGGCGATTTTGTTTTGTTTTCTCTATATTATGACGAACTAGATAAATAAATATCAAGTGTTTCTTCTTTTTTGCTATTATAAAAAATATTATTGCTTTAGAACACTTGGAATTCTATTGAATAGGTAATGTTTTTTTATTTATTTATAATTTCCAATTATATTTTATATTTAAACAATAATAAAAATGTGCGATAGCGGGACTGCTGGGTAGGGTCTTAGCTTCCATAAAGGAACACCGCATTTACCTCTGCTTGAAAATCTCGTGAATTTTCTCTCGTAACAAAATAACATTACAGAGATACGGAGTTATGAAAAATGCTCGCTATGTCACTAATAAAAAGTTGGAGATACGGTAATTTCTATACAAAACTGGCGTGCTATATATTCCCCGGTTAGTGCACTTGGCATTCAAAGCTTAGGTAAGTAATCTCTTTATTATTCGCCATGAATATTTCTGGCTTTTGTGAGTGTTGCCACTCAGGGTTGCGACTCAGCTTCTTATCTCGGATGCTTTCTACGCTAATTTTTGTTTCATTCAGGACTTAGATTAGTTTATTTTTTCTATTACCTAGTCGTCCTCGACTTATATAGATAATAATTTAATAATTTAATTTATAAAATAAATAAATAATAATGTTGAAACACTCATTTGTATATTTAAGTAGTTATTTAGTATGCGTGTTTTAGTAAGACAGACATAAGACACTATATTTTAAGAATAAATATATGACCACAAAAATATAATAGTTACTGCTTACAGAAGATACACTCCCATAGTAATCGTGTCTAAACATATTGAACCACAATATATCGATGACTACAACCATGTCATATCCATCCAGTCCAAGCTCATTTGTACTCTATTGTATAGGACAGTGTTGATATGCCACTATAGCGCTGAGGTGAGATCACAGCCGGCGGGAGCCAGTGACGTCAACGAGTCCAGCGCTACAGTGAAAATCGACACACCGCTTTACTATGCTATACACTTACCTTACACTGCCGACAAATACTTAAAGTTAGATTAAATTAAATTAGCTTGCTCTAAATATGACTTTGTTGTAATTGTGTACGTATATCTACGTACAGACGCTTTTCTATGGAACCAAATCTACTCTGGTGAAAGAAGTGAAACACCGAGACGTAGCTTCTCAAAAACAACAGCCAGAAGACGTCCATTGCTGGATGAAGGCCTCTCCCTTAACAGGGAGGTGATGCCATAACCCTCACGCTTTGCAGGCGGCTTAGGGATTGCAGAATGCTCACCCGAGAACCGGGAAGACGCTGCTGCCCGTCCTCCGGTGATTCTGGACGCAGTTTCAGGACATTCCGAGATCTAACTTTCTCTTTTAATCCTATGTGCTTTTCTATGTAAATAACCTACCTATAAGTTTAAGTATATTGAGTTATAAGCTTACTTATATCGCTAAAATGACAATATCTACTCCTACATACTCGTAGTAAATAGTAATGAATATGACAGTCGATGTCTGCCTACAAACTGCTATGTACTTAGTTTGGCAGAGTTTTAAATTGAACTATGTGATTATTAGTTATAAACACATAGTTGACTATGTGGTTATTGAACTAACTATTCTATTAGCTATCTGGTTTCCATGATACAAGCTTTGCTTAGTATGGGGCTAGATGGCGCTGTGTGTAATAAAAGTCCCCCCAAAATTTATTTATTTATTTATTTATCTAAGACAAAATAAAACTACTTATCTCATACATACATTTCCTTGTGTGATGTATCTTTCATATCTCTATTCTTCCGCTTATATACATCTCTTTAACACATCTGATGAAATCGGTTTAGTTTCCTAAAACGCTCATAGATGTCGCGTACACTGGTATTTTCGCAGAAAACATACTAGGTACTTAATACTTACGTACTTAAAAGTATTCCGCAATAACATAGTGATTTAGTTCAGTCAACAATAAAAGGTACAGTATAGGTGTACATACCTTAAATCAATTCCTGACTCTTCCTCTACACTAACTGCAAAAACATCTATCTATCCTAACGACATGCATGATGTATGCCCTTCATGTCTGTCCTAAGAACGTAGAGCATTGCAAAAAATACAGCCCCATATCCTGACCCTTGTAACACTGAGGCCCAATATCGTGCACTAGTGAGCCAGAGTGGGCCTAATTTGTGGCCCACACATGACACCGTTTTTGCCCAATTTGTTAGACTAATTAAGTGACGGGTTCTGCTATTCGGCTTTGATATTTATGTGATACAAATAAAAAAGAAGAACTATTTATTGACAGTCCAATTAATTTAGAAATTCTAGGATAATTGGGTTCATGACCCAATTATATGATTCATGTATGTTTCATAATATGTTTCAGGTTTATATTTTGGTCGTGACTTATTTATATTCTTTACAAAATAATCCAATTCACAAAATGTGACATGTTTTATTAACAGCACTAATGAGCCAACAGAATTTTTGTTACAAAAATGTTCTGCAAACTCAACTAACGCGTATCTTCCTTGTTTTCCTTTTCGTATTAAGCTTTCATTTCTAGTTATGAATATTCTTATTCTACAAATTCTAACAAGACAACTAATTATAATAAAGAAAAATACAAAATATAGACACTAAATTATAGTTGTAGTTGTAGGACTCTACTGCACAGTCCGCCTGGGGAAGTACCACACCTTTGGCAGTTATTCAACCGCCAAGCAGTAGTGTGCAAGCATTAATGTATTCTGTTTCAAGGGCAATGTTACTGGATTTTTTTAAAAAGATTTAACTTTTAATATCTCGGGGTGAAGGTAAGTGCGGCGCAGGATTGTGTTCGCAAGTTCACAATTCTAGCACTGCTACTGTTAGTGGCAGGCGTGGCGCTTACAACCAGGCGAACGTCTTGCTCGTCACATCACTTGATTGTATAAAAAAAAAACACGAGTGCCCTGCAAAAAAATTAAGTATAGCCAGTATCGCTCGGGATGTTGTAGGATTTTAACGATATTACTATACATCCAAAGTTCTGAGATTTAAAAGTTATGGTGGAATAAAGAAACACACACACACATACAAACCACACACAACACACAGACACAAAACGCGCGCGTACGCACAAATAATAAACACAAACAAACAAATAATAAAATTAGATAATTGAATACTAACATCACAACATCTCATCATCTCATCTCATCTCATCTCTCTCATCTCATCTCATCTCATTTTCATCTTATACAATCTGTTTAAATGTTACAATCTATGATATTAAATTATATCTATGTTATTAAATGTTGTGTATCTATATTATGTAGTATTACATGTTTAGTATACAATAATTATATTACAGTGTATTAGTTCTATTCTGTTTAATATTACACCTACGCTTTTTCTTAAAGTAAAAATATGAAGGTACGTAGACAGCTACGACACAAGAAGTTATTCTTAGTGTAGGTGCTACAAGACATAGAAAGATTATTACAAGCTATGATTTACTAGTAGAAATACAAGTAATTATAATAATTATTATTATAATTATGTGTGTGTATTATGTGTGTGTTAATTGTGTGTTATGTGTATTTCGTGTGTTTTGTGTGTTGTGTGTTATGTGTTGTGTATTATGTGTGTGTGTTGTGTGTGTTTTTTTCTACAAATAAATATTATCTATTGTCTATTGTTAAATTAGGACTGTAACTTGTAACTATTTGAACAAATAGTTTGATTGGATTTGAAAGAAACTCACATACATACATGAACCCTGAAAACATTACACTCCTTTTTATGGGCAGTCGTGTACAAATGCAGCGATCCCCAAGCCGCCTGCCAAGCGTGGGGATTATGGCAACACCCCTCTATAAAGGGGGAGGCCTTCGTCCAGCAGTGGACGTTTTATGGCTGACGACGACGACGTGTACAAAAGCGATTAAAATTATCACCTCGTATTTAAACTGTTATAACCTTACAAAGGAATAAAGTAAAAGCTTTCAGAAGTTCCACCGGTCATTATCCAAGGGATCATTAACGGTATTAATATTTGAAACGCTCTAATGAACTCCTGATAACTCCTTTCATAAATAATAAGTGATCTACAGATGAGTACGGAAATTAGTACAACTGCTTCTATAAACAAGAGGCTACCAAACCAATGATATTATATGTTTCACTACCAAATGAATTTTGAAATAAAAAGAGGATCAAATTCGAACCCACAGTGTGTAGGCACAAATTAAAGAATTTGAATGTAGGGGTGTGAGCAAAGGATGTGAGCGTGGCCTCTTTTTTTTTTTCTTCTTATTTATTGGCATCGCACGTTGTGCATTCTGCCAATATCAAGTTTATGAACTTTCAATTTTTCAAAATCAAGTCAAATATGTCATGAATTCACAGTTAGTCACACGAAATTAGTCATAGTCGAGTCCAAGTCATGCCCTAGTAAAGTTGTGGCGATTTTACTATGAGCTTCAACAGAGTTTTGAAAACAACACAAAAAGACATGTTTCACCACATTATATCACACCATATGCCCACACTCGTGCATGTAATTCAACACTCAATGAATAAAACACCACCATTTTTAATCATTAATTCGCGAAAAAACACAAGTTTAAGAAAATAATAGAATGCGACGGCATGATTTTTCCGTGTTCCCGCCAAAAACTCCGCGTGACCTCTTTCTTTCCTCTTCTTTTAGTTTAATGAGCAATTTTCCAAACGTAAATTTAAAATAAAGTAGTGTCCTTCAACTCTATAGATAGCGCAGACTCAACGTACCAGGCAAAAACAGCATACCTACTATATTTGATAGGTGGCACAAGAAATAAAAAACTTGCCAATGACTGACAAGAAAGACACGTCTGGTCTGAGCAAAGTCAGAGCCATCTATAAGATATTTAGATACTTGACACTGGTGCGACACCATAATCCTCCTAGGAGGAAAGCAGAAAAAGAAATGAGCTGTTTTCGTTTTTTTTAATGCCTGGCAGAAAATGCAATGTAAGCACATCATTTGAGGTTAGCTAAACTCTCGGATGAAGGATTTTAATCTCTCGAAAGAAGGATTTCCTTCTTGGGGTAATCTAGTGTTCGTTTTTTTTATTATACCTATATTTTAACTCTACCTGAAACCAGAGTTTGTGCAGTAAGAGTACAGTGGTAACAAAAAAAGTGTAAGTATTGCTTTTGGCCGGTTTACACTTTTTGACCAAAGTCGCTTTGCCCAAAAAGTGTACACTTCAGATCTGCATATAATCCCCGGCCTATTCTACTATCGGACTGATAGAAGCCTGAAAAAGTGGCATCGGTTTCACGGTTGATCTTGATATACCACGAAAGGTTTGCCTCCACTTTGATTGTGCGAAATGCTATATAGTGAAATTTGCAGATGGGGTCTTTCCCGATCTCCTTGTAATAATAGTTACTCTGAGTTCCCGATGGACACATACCTACGGGTACATCTAAAAAAACACACACAATAGCAGCATGGAGTAAAGATCGTAGTCCGCCTCTTCGTACGAAAGCCAACATTGTAATAGAAAAAGTGTACTAACGTTACGACATGATCTTGCATCTTAAACAAGGGGTAATCGGCGTAGCACAGCGGCGCCCTCGCATTTAACGGCGATTATATTATGCTTAAAATATATAATTACTGAAGGGAAACATAAAATAAATAAAATGATTTTATTTCAGGCACAGGACCCCTAAATTATACACACATAACAGAGACAGACATTTTATAATGTAGGTCCTAAATTATATAATTATTTAAAATTAATTGTATAACAGCATTGCTCATGGAGGAAGTTCAGTAGATTGTATGAAGTTATTTGTTCAATGGTATGAAGAGATTTAACATCTCAGGGTGACGAGCACAGTGCAGTGCGGCGCAGGATTGTATTCGCATGTTCACAATTCTGGCACTGCTACTGTTAGTGGCAGGCGTGGCGCTTACCACCGGGCAAACGACTTGCTCGTCTCGTCAATCGACTGTATAAAAAAAAACTTGCATAATTTAAGGTACCTGTTAAGGTAGTTGTTATACTTCGTCAATATACCTTTAAAAGTAATATAGTAAGTATGTAGGTTTGTATAGGCTGAGTGGCCAGCCCTAGCGTCAGAGTCCTGTCCCGACCGAATGTCTCAGACACGGCTTGACGGTTGCTATTATCGGTATATTTGTATATATATAAATTATATAGATTTATTTGATATTTTGTAATTATTTTTTCTACGTTTGTTGAGAATATGTATGATATAAATGTTTAGCCTTGGTAGAAATCGAACCCATTCATTGCAGCTCTCAAGGCAGTCATGCCACCGATTTAGCTGCATGGCAGTGACATACATACGTATATTATTATGGGTAACTGCGTAATCATGACTTTGTTAATGCAAAATACCACCAAACAACATACAACAGGAGCAAAAAAGGGAAGTTATTTCTAAATTACTATTTAAATGTATGTGTGTTCTCGAACGAAATACACTAGATCTCGCAACACAGGTCTTCCTAGTGCGAAATCTAGGGTACATTCTCACTATTGCCTAGCTTAATATTATTTAAGATACTAAATATTTGTATAAGCTTATTAAAATGAGGAAACTGTCTCTGTTCTAATTTAAATCTCTTTTATAGTAGCTAACTCACTAGTCTCTTAAAAAACTCTTTTAAATCTACATTTATAAATTGAACCCTTACGTAGATCCATTAGGTATCTTTAAGCGTACCGTCTGTCACGGGTACAAGTGGCGGAAACATTTCGGAAAGAAACGCGACGCGGCGCGAAATGATACGGGATTGAAACGTGACCGTACATGAACCGATGTTTCCATATAAAGCGACATGTTTTCTACAACTGACGCTTTAAATATTAAGTTTCTTATATTCGGTTAGAAAAAACTGAGAATAGAATAATATACAGGTATAAAGGTATTATTGACATAAACATGGTTTACAACATGTTTTTTTTTATGAGATATCGGCAGTATATAGCGGTGTTGGGTCCTATAGGTTTAGGACCTAGGGGATATGTGTGTCGCATACCGTACCGTTTTTACAATTACAATTAAGGTACCGTATAGGCTAGATTGCTTTTAGAAATAAGCCCGTCGTATGTTACACTAGTAGGTAAGTATATTAAAAAAAACTAAAGATCAATCTTCGACTTCTACTACTACGACTTCTGGCTGATGATGATGATGATAAAGATTAATTAATCTATCTAGCGTATTGCGCTAATATCAATATAGAGTCACAAACGTGCAAAAAAATGCCCGCGCCAAAACTCGCCGCACGCTATGCAGTGCGCCGACCTTTTTGAACGACTTGAACTACGTTAAGTTAAGACACAAGCGTTCAAGCCTACATTGAAGACTATACAAGCGTCATAACGTCTAAATTCGAACAATTGTGAACGATATAATGCACGTATAGGTGCGTACAACGGCACTTTAACGTTTTTTGACTGTTTTCACTTGGATATTGTGACTCTTTAGATATTAGCTCAATGATCTAGCGTGATAAAATTAAAAAATAAACAACTCGATATTTCCAATGAAATGAATCATTCATTCATTCATTGACAGCCATAAGATGTCCACTACTGAACGAAGGCCTCCCCCGTTAATAGGGAGGGGTTGCCATAATCCCCACGCTTGGCAGGCGGCTTGGGGATCGCAGAGTGTTACCACCGTTAACCAAGAGGACGCTGCTGCCCGTGACGCTTCAATCCACGTTATATATAGTTGGACGAGCCGCAGTAAAAAGGTTTTTTTTTATTTTTTATTATTAATAAGCTTGCGTTTGACTGCCAACTCATCTGATGTTAAACGAAGAATTAAATAATTTAATATTTTAAGTGCATCAATTATCGCTAGACCTCGATGTTACGAACTCCTCCAGCTGTAAACAGAGACATCAGTTACTGTATCTTCGCAAGTAGGTCAAGGCCTGCCCGTGATCTTACTGTTTATGACACGACGCCACATTACGCCACGCCACGACACGCCACATGACCTGCAAAGCTGCCTATTCACCGCCTCATAGTCATCCTTTGTTTCAGAATTTTTGTTACATAAATTACCGACAACGGTGACGGATTGTCTTAGGTTTACAGTAAAAATATAAAAAGCTTTCTGAGAAAATGTATCTCTACATACTGTTGCTAAGAGGTTTAATTTAAGAAGTTAGCTCTAATGTCAGGCTGTAGTTGACGTGGGAAATAACCGTTGCATACAGCTTGGCAAACAGTCTTGAAAGTCTTGTCTTCCTCAGACTGACTTCAGAGTTGCTAGTATTTAGAACTGTTTGCGATAATAGCTATTAATAAATTATGATTTTCTACTGTTTTTTGCCAAACATTACTGTTGAATTTTTACGCGGAGCAGTAACAAAAACAAATGAAGTACTTAGTTACATGCCTGAAACATTATTTTTCAGTTTGTTCTTTTTCTGTTACAGGTACAGTTGTCAGCTGAAAGAAAAACACAACAAGGTTACTTCACGTTACAAGCTTTCAAACGTTTATGAAAATAATTCGAATTATTTATTAGATTTTACAACTTGACTTATGCTTGGAGGATTTAGCTCTTCTCTCAACTTTACTGTAGACTGTCTACACTACAGCGACTACGTTTGTGTCTGTAAATTTCTTACATACATCAGTTTATTCCAATTTATCTAGCTTCGCATCATTTGTAGGCGTGTTGTAAGTAAGCTGAGTAAATTCACAAGTCAGTAACATTTTAAATTTCATCAGAGCACACACAGATCCAATTACAGCGAGTGCACCGCTGGGAATACTCCGACGTCTAATTCCTCTCAGCAAACGTTTAATGTAGGTATCACAAATGTAAATAATTAAAGTTACGTGTGGAGTGTTGTTAGTAAATCAATTGGAACAGAGACGTTTGTAGAACCAGGGTCGATATAAGTATAAGCGAAACGTTTTACGTGGAATCTATAAAATACGCAGTCTGATGAACGCTTATGTTTCAAAAATCTTTCTTCATTTTTAAACATTCTTATTTTTTATTGTTTTGGTACGACTCCCTCGGGAAGTACCATCTGCCAGTTATTAAACCGCCAAGCTGTAGTGTGCAAGCATTACTGTGTTTCGGTTTGAAGGGCAATGTTACCAGTGAAATTAATGGGGTGATGAGCGCAGTGCAGTGCAGCGCAGGATTTTGTTCGCAAGTTCACAATTCTGGCACTGATACTTTTATTTGCAAGCGTGACGTTTACCACTAGACGAATTTCTCGCTCGTCTCGTCACTCTATTCTATTACATTTAAAAAAAAACTAAATATTTTAGAACTAAGTACCACTCTTGAGACAAAACTTTACATAGTAATCTATAGATGAAGTAAGTTACTGAACATCAAATCTACATTATTATCCGCTAACTGCGCAACATGAAATTGCTTTCTCCTGTGTTTATTTGTTATCAAACATAACTTGCATCCCTTTTATCTCGTTAGGACGTTCCGCAAACATTCACGTTTCCAAGTTGGGAAGTCGTCTGTTTATTTGACTTTGTATTCCTCTTTAGACCTCTATTGAAGTAATGTTTTAGATTAAAATATTCATGTTAGTTTTTTCCATAATGGGATGAAATGCATAAGTAAACAAATTTAAATTTTATTGAGATATCAACAGCCAGAAAACGTCCGCTGTTGGAAAAAGGTCTCGGCCCCTAATAGGTGTTGCCAAAATCCCCACGCTTGGCAGGCGGCTTGGCGATTGCAGAATGGTCCCCACCGTTAACCGAGAGGACGCTGCTGCCCTTCCTCCGGTCGCTGTGGATGCAGTTTTAGGACATACAGGTACAGGACATTATAGCCAGAGTGTTGAGTTAATATAAACATGTATTTGCAGATTAGGATTTATTAAACAGGTTTATTTTACAGGTTATTCCACGTTTCAAGCAAATTTTTACTGCGATGGATTAGTCTAAAGCTGTATCAAATTCGGTCACATTTAGCGGAGCAACAATTTGGCGGTTAAATACGCAGGGTCGAGCGTGTTCGATTTTTTAAGCTTTTCTCAGATTGCTTGAAAAGTATCTTGGGCTATCATTGGATTACTATATTTTTATATTCACCATGTTTCTTTCACGTTTCCTTCACCGACATCCACCAAACCCCACCCTCCCCTTAGAAAATAGTAAAAATGGGTGGTATATATGACACCTGGTGGGAACGAAATGCCTAAGCTATTCGACAAATAAAATATTTTCTGTTACCACCTTGCATTGTTCTCCCCTCCCCCACCCCGCATCCCCTCACCGCGCAACAAAATAGTCATTTTTAAGCCCTCGTACTCCCCCCCCCCCCCCTCATGTGAGAGCTATAGCTACGCCCGTGTTTCAGCTTATTATTAAGATTTGAACCCAAGCCGTGTGGCGTGCGTATATTAATTACATTATAACAAAATAAAAATAGGCTAATTATAAGTTAACAGATATTTATTACAAGTACCCTGAAATCGCCCTTTTTATGTACAAGAGGTAAACTAATTGATAAAGCAAACGACCATTTAAGATCTCCGCTGGAAGGTTTTCATTAAAATTCCTCCATAAAAGGGGCTTTTGCGTGATAATATCATTGTTATGACCCGACCTGGCTAACCGGGCCGAACAGGAGCAGGCCAGGATTAACCGGGGGCCTCGCAGACCGGAATTATGGCAGGTATCCAACGTACTTTACGGTTATAACGGCCCTGATCATAGATAATAGATATACATACTACTCTTTATTCCGTCTTTATTGCATCGAATTTTAGGCCTTAGCTCTGTCACTAGAAGAAACATTTTTATCTTATTTATTATTTTGTATTGTAACAACGTTCATACATGCAAGCGTCAGATTTGTTACAATTATGGCATAAACTTGAAATAAAAACTGCCCTATTACAAATACAAATGCTCGCTCATTGTGTTTCGTTGAATGTTTGATCAAATTAATGTAACTGGCGTTACCGAGGTAACTAAATAAAAAATAAAATAACACTATTTGGGTTTATAAATAATAAATTAAAAAACAATGCCACAGATAACATTTTGGAATAAAAAAACACTTATCTTGATGCGTGGGTTCGACTGGCATTTGATCGGTTTTTTTATATAAGTAAAGCAGATTACGTGTGTATATACACGTGTGTGTATAAAGGAACCAAATGTCGGAAATCAAAAGAAAAAGCATCGGCGTGTCTAATATCCGGTAATATGCTGTATATCGAATATCATAGCCACTTCATACTCCCGCAGGGCATTATTAGTAGATCGACGAACCTTGTTTCCATCGTTATTGTGAGGAACTCATGTTTATTTCTTATGCCTATAATGTTTCTCAGCGAACGCTGGATTATCTTATAATCTTATGAGATCAGCGTGGGTTGGAAAATTACAATATATTTCCTGGAAAATAAGCTCCGTTTTTAAATAAAAACTATAGCCACAAGCCACAAGTAACGTCTCTTCCCGTCTTTATCATTAAACCTGAGGCCCTCTCAGAATAGCTCTACCCGGGTGTTGAAATCGCAAATCAAATCTCCGTCGCTCGGCGTAAGAGCTTCAATCCCAACTCAGTTAGGGAACGTAAGCTCGCCTGATTTTATTACTGGAGCCAATCTCGCGCCTATCGGGCACTCCAGCCATCGCGCGATAAAATCAAACCACGCCGATATTGCCGTCTAAACTTCGGCAGTTTGACGCACGCTTCGCGCAGAATTATGTCGTTTCAATGTTGTGTTTTCAAGCCCACGTAAAAGGCGGCACACTACAATCGAAATTAATTGACCAAGCAAAGCTAAAGTCTCTGACTCTGAGGGAACAAGTCGACGTTTTTTATTTGTTCGACGAATCGAATTTGAATCGTGTTCTCAACCTTGAACACGTTACGTCTACTCCGATGGTTATCTCAGTTCTGCGACATATATTGCCTATCCACTGCCACTTCAAGTTCCTAATACGAGGATAGTACAGCTATGGTTGGGTCAGACTCAGATTCAGATAGGTACCTAAAGAAACTCTAATGCTACTTCTCGTGCAAATTTGAACTTCTAGACCGCTTCAAGCGTAACTGAAGATTATGGCAGGGTAAGACATCTATACACAGTTAAACTAAGAAGAAGAATAGATAATTACACATAATAATCAAGTGGTGGATTAATCAGCTTTTTAAAATGAAAGTGAGGACATAGAACCAGCGGTGGATGGGCAGCAGCGCCCTCTCAGTTAACGGTGGTGAGCATTCTGCGATCCCCAAGCCGTCTATCAAGTGCGGGGGGGTTATGGTAACCCTCCCTACTAAGGCGGAGGACTTCGTCCAGCAGTGGACGACTTCTGGCTGATGATGATGATGATGAGGTTTGACATAATAATAACGTATTCAGGTACCGTTTGCGAAATATGATCTGCCGAATTGATACCGTTTTTGAGTTTTAGAAACTCTGTTTTATACTTGCTTTATCATGATCGCGCAATCATCGTAAAATTCGTTTTATCTAGTGGCAAATGGAGTTATCCTCTCCAAGGCCGATCCACACCAAATGCCTAAACTTCGGAATTTGAGCACACGCTTCGCCTATTCAATTCCAAATCAAGTCATTATAAACAAACGTTCCAAAGTCGCTAACTAAGATAGCGTCTCTAGTAACAAAATAAAGGTAACATTTAAGATTATATTTGATTTGCTTTAATATTTGAAGATAAAAAATCTTAAAGAAAAGAGAGCAGCTGTCACTGCTAACATTTTAACTCGCAAAATACTCACTGTGGCAAAATGTGACAAAGAAGAAAGAAAGATGGTCAAAGCCTCTGACGTATAATGTAATAGATAAGTAGGTAATGACTGACTGTTTACTCTGTTACCTAATTAAGTAGGTACGGAATTATTTCAAACTAACATCGATTGACAAGTTATAAAATATTTATTATCAATCTGGAAGCTAAACTGATAGTCTGAACACTGCCGCCCAACAGTGCAGGCCAATGAGGTGAGATGTGGTCTTACGCCTAGTCTGTCAACCATAAAAGTCAAAAACACGAAACGAAGTAAGTAAGTGGCACGAAATTTTATATCTAAGGACTAGTGACGAAAAAAATACGCTAGTTTTCTTCGAAGGACCGTTTAGATTGTGTGTGAACCCGCCTAACGATTACATACACATTCTTTAAGGATCGACAAGTTGACGGCTCGAAGTCATCGGTGGGCGCGGCTAAAAAGCATGCTCTCTTCATCAAACAAACTATGGGAAAGGGAGAAAGAAAGATAAATGAGCGCGCAGATTATTTTTTTCGACCTTTGACTGCAGTAATGTGGTTGAATAAACTCTGAGTTAATTTATTCCAACTTAAGTTATTTGAAATGTTTATGGACTAAACTATGCCGCTTGATAAATTATTTTAGAGTTTTCGTATTCCTTATGTTATTTATTTACGTCCAATGTGGCGTTAAAAATGAGCTAAAATACAAGATGTTTCCTGGCTCATAACTTTCATGTTTATCAACTTTTTACTTTCGTAATAATTTACAATCCTAGATAATGAAGAGATTAATCGATATAATACTTAGTCTTGGACCTACAAAATTACATAGTGGAGTAGTAATACTACCGCGTTTCCATGGAGAAGTGACCAACTTATCTACTCTTAAAAGGTAAGATCCAATGAAACGTATTTTCTATATCTAAACACGTAAATAATCTGAAAACATAAATTTAATTTGCATAAATGTCAGAAAAGATGAAAGTCCCATAACAAGAACGTACCTAACCACGTAGAAAATAACATCGTTTTTGCAGTAGGCTGTGCAGAGTCGCGCCACAATGTGGGACAAGTTTGATTTCCACAGGGGATACATGTTTGTGTGTGCTGTCGTTGTCCATTGTATGGCTCTCGGACGTTTGATCCTAATAAGTTACCAACATTAATATCACCACAATATTTCGTCTCCCTTTTTCCTTTCTCTACTTAAGTTGGGTACTCAGCGCCTTAATAAGTGTAATCAGTACTATCAATAGTATTGATTGAACGTTTAACGATAATTCTTTTACAAATATGCACCACTTAGAAGCTAGTTTTTTTCATTACTCGGAAAGTAGGTCTGAAGTTGCCTGAGGAGCGGGTTGAAAGTAATACATTTCAGTCCTAGGGAGAATCACTTTCAAATGACAGTGACAGTTGACAAATTACAGACACTCAAATTATTAAAAAAAAACTAGTTCTATTTTCACTGTATTTTCACATAAATTTGTATTGAACCATGTTCCAACTTTTTTTTTCTTTTGAGAGGATTATTGTCCCGCACTTCTCGGGCATTTCCCAGTGTCAGTTTATTTTTAGTTTCCTTGTATTCGTAATGAAAAGCACAGTGTTTACCTCGGGGTTAAAAACTTATTTAGTCCCTCGAACTATAAAGGCCTTCGCTACGCTCGTGTGCTAAATCGTCGGGACTAAATAAGTTACTTTCACCCCCAGAATAACAATGTACTATTACGTGCCTGCGGGGCTAAAGTGGCTACTTTAGCCCCGCTAAGCGAAGCGTAAGGAACCACTTCCTCCCCGACGATCGTATACACACCACGGGAGAAAGTAAAGTAGCCTCAGAACTCACGTGGACGAGGCGAAGCCGAGGGTGACAAACATGAGATCTGTGACATTCTTTACTTTTGCTCCCTATAGGTGAGTAATTACCGGTAATTAGTTTAAAAAAGTCCGGCTTCTTAGCATGCAATACGGTTCCATCCGGCAGAAAAGCATGAAACTTAGCCTACTTGTAGCTTTTATATATGTGCTTTAATGTAGAAGGAGAAACACGTCGAGAACTGATGGTTTCCCGAACTTTTATCGAGCCAAGAAGGCGTACTAAATCTACTTTGCTGTTTTTTTTATTATTCTTTTTCAGTAAGTTGATGAGGTAGGTTGGTGATTGCATGATGGTCGTTAATTGTATGATCTAATTATGTTTATAGCCGGGACTTAATCGCGCACAAATAAATTTATTTTTATTTACCTCGACGTTTCGACCATGTTCCAATGGCCGTGGTCACGAGCTGACTGAAGAATGCGGGTCATCTTGGTGAAAAATGAGGGTGTTGTGGTGTCCTACCCTCATTTGGTCTTGTTAAAACGTAGGTTTGTTTCCACGGCACACTACACTGACGGTATCAGCAGATTTCTCAGAAACCCTACCGCGATATGAAAACTTGCCTATAACGGCTATAAACATAATTATGTGTTCAAATCGCGAAAGTTTAAAAGTTTCAATTGTATGATCGTTTCTTATATTTATGTTTCCAATCACATTATCAGGCCGGAGATGTTTACTCCAGATCGATGGCCTCCCCTCTTAGACCACCACAATGTATGACAACTTGCCATTTACATCCACGGGTTGCTCGCGACTTTAACAATGTCGTCGCACCACCTAGTTAGTGGGAGGCCTACCTACGCTGCGTCTTCCGGTACGTGGTCATGCGTTCCAATGAAACATACTTATAGGTAAGTACCTACTACAAATTATACTAACAGTCCTAAATTTAACGAACAATCTTAAACTAATCTAATTACCTACTTACAAAATTTGTAGTTCAGAAAATTGATTTTAATTCAAATTCTTATACAAACCTAGAAGCTTTATTAAAACTTTGAAAGGAATATAATTTAACTCTGATTAAACTAACCCACTAACTAGCTATCTACAATATTTACAGAGTAAAAATAAGTTAAGAGTCTGTTGAAAAAGTTTGTGGTTTAATTAATTTAAATGGACTTGAATTAAAGATCACTAGTTAAATAGAAACTAACGACTTGTTACTTCTTCACGAGTTAAATCAGGGCATAATTAGAACATTGATTAAATTGAATTAGAGAGTGGCTTAGGGAATATTGAACTTGATCATGTTCACTGAGACTAAAAGTGAGTTTTCTGTCGTGTTTCTATAATCGCTTTGTTTTTTTTTTTCATAGATTAGCTCGATTAAAAGTTTGGAAAAATTGAGCTACAGTTGTTTTGGTATAGGTCCGCACAGCCAACAGCACGCAAAACGCACACAAGTTGTTTAATCATTTTTCTGTACATCTATTCAAAAAGAGTTAGTTTGTTCTTCGCAAACAGGGACCAAAGTAGCTCTTTAATCCCTAGGGACGAAAAATTATTTGAATTCGGAATATGGATATTGTTAGCAAAAGTTCAAATCACCGAAGAGATCAAGTATGAACAAGTAACAGGATGTATGATAGATAGATGTTTAAACATTATTTCAAAGAAAAATAATACAAAATTTCATTGGAATAGCAGCCCAGCGCGAATCTCACACCAAAGTGACGTAACTCGAAGAATCTGATGTTATTACGGAGAAGAAAAAGAGGTATGAAAGCAATCAACCGGGAAATATCGGTGAGCGAGTTGATTTCATTACTTGAACCAATATCGAGATACGAGTCGGGAAAAAATAAATACTGAGCTTTTCAGAGTAGGTTCTACCAATAGATTTCAAAGCAAATTCATAAAAAAAAACTTGCCCAATTTAATAAAAGATCGCCTGTGATCTACCCTGATAACGAAGAATGTTGAACGAATGAATAATTTTAGGAAAACGTATTTTTGTTTTGTTTGTTTGTTTGTATTTCGAAAACTTTCTAAGGTTCCTTTTCACATACGAAATAGAGTGCAGTGTAGCAGGCGCGCGCGAATTGAGAAGGGGGAACCATTTTTTTTGTTCTCCTTCCGCTTCTCAATTAGGTTCCTAAGGAGATTTTTGCACAAAACGTCTAAAATCCCCTTCGCAAGGATATAAATCTACCGATTACGTCTCCAAAACTAGAAAATTACGTCTATCCGTGTGATAAATACTATCTTAATAACGGATTTCAAAATAGGAGGAAGGAGGTTCTTTGTTCGACGGTATGTTTTTTTTTATTGTGGACCGATTTAAAAAAATAAAATTCAAAAGGTTATTCCCAAGGTGGTCCCATATTAATTTGAAGGTTGTTTTTTTTAAAGTCAGTTGTTGAACAGTACTTTGTTTGTCTAAATAAATTTAAATCAGAATATCACGTTGAAATTCGTCAAAAATAACATCAGTCAGGGGGTGTCAGTCGAAGTCAGCGGGGAAGGGTCAACAATTCCCATTGACGTACCCAATCTGCGGGTTTATCCGTATTCCGTACCCTACTACAGTCATCTAATAAAACATAAGACATCGCTTTGAAAATTGATTTTGCATAACATAACTCGTAAAATGTATTCTTCTTACTAATGTCGCATCGTATTGATTTAATGAACTGCGTAGGTTATTTATAAATATTATTACGAAGGATAAAATATAATAATAACCCACACAAAAATGTATTCAATAAATAATAACAGCAGTCAAGACCTTTTCTTTCCATCAACCAACGATTTACTTGTCAATAGATTATAAGGTTAGGTACGAAAAGCCATCGATATTGCTTTTTGATTGAAGAATAAATAAACAAATCGATTTTATATTGAGTGCGTCAATATTATTTCGGAGCTAACGGCAACATAAAGAACATTTTTGCGATATAATTTGACACAGATTATTATGATAGACGATATTTTATGTAGAGCACAGAATAGGGGACAATAGCCATAACTGTACATCGCTTACATAGCTTATTCAAGGTCTCGTTAGTGCTTTAACGGGGGTATTCCCGATTGAGCACCCATGAAATGAGCACCTAGCATATTCCCAAAACAGCACCAATAAATTTTTTGGCTTGGTGCTATTATGGGAACAAAAAATTAATCTGATTTTATTCCCCTTTGAGCACCTACACCAGGAGATAAATTATATTTAACACTATTACTATTATTTTTAACATTTTGGTTGCCTAGTCACTTACGCGACTCAGATTAAGCGCTATCTACTATCCCTAAGAATCGTTGCCGTTTTGGCCATATTTCTATAATAAAAAACTTAACGTAACTACTGTACAGTAAAGTTCTTTTTTTTTAGTAAAGTTCTATTATTATTAACGGGATATTTACCGTGATTATGTTGTGTGATAGAACTTTAGTAAACAACCGTGATAGCTTAAAACTGTACAGTGTACCTATACTGTATAAAATAAAATACGGTTGTAGAATACCTTATTTATTAAAAACATTTTTGATTGGTATTTCCTACAACAAACTATACCTACATTGGTGTCGATTCCGCGGCACTACTTAGCCTACTATACAAAAACAATTGTATTGTATCCAGATCGATGTTTTTTTTTGTTAAAGGCGTTATTGATTTGCCAGAATATTTGGCGGTTACAAAGAACACAATTAATACAGCCAATTATTATTACTGCCGTGTGAAGAATATAAATTAAAAAAACTGCAGCTTTTTATAGATAAGAAAAAGATAAAAATAACTTTATTGCCAAAAAATATATAGATATATGTAAGTGATTAAAGCGTAACAGGCTGTGTTTGACCCTTGTTTGTACAAAGTATTCACTTAATTGTTATATGTCCACAGAGATTCGGTATTTGATGACAAAACCTCCCATTCACCTTCACTATTTCTGTCAAAAGTGTAATATTTTGATAGGCAGGCTCATTTCGTATCGGAAAACAATTAAAACTGTAATTAGGAGGAAATTAATTAAAACATATTCTTGCCAAACTCACCAGTTGTTCCGATAATCCAGAACCTTCCAGAACTTTCAAAAGCGGGAAAACTTAAAATATAATTCATTGGAGACTGAAAAGCCTAAGCCTTATTAGTCGATCTGAATAATGTTTAAAGTTTATCGGATTCGGGTACTTAGTGAGACGTAGTAGCTTATAACTTTTAAAATATACTTTAACGATTGGGATGTAGTTTACTAAAAGCTTTTTTACTCTTACTTAATTACTTTATGCTCTAGCGGAATATATATTTTAAAACCAATTAGGCCATGACATCTTAGTTAGCCCGCTAGTACCTATATTTATTGTTTATTTTATTGCAACAATTACGTTTGTTCTCTATCGCAATCCTACCAATACTCAATAAAATAAAATAAATTAGAATAACAATAACATAAATAATATTCATTATAAATACGCTCTTTCACGCTGAAACGGCTGAATGGATTTGGATGAAATTTGGTATACCTTGGTAACTTATACCTTGGAATAAAACATTGGCTACTTTTTATGTCAAGAATAGCGGGCGGAATCGCGGGACGCAGTAAGAGTGAAAGAATTAACCACTTTAGCATTATAATAACATAAACTAGGACAATAATATGGTTATTTACTCCCAGCCTGGCTATTTTTAAGGTTACGTAGTTCTACGCACCCAACATTTTGACTTCAAGTTTCTTATTCGTACGGCAAAGGGAGGATTAGACTGCCGGCTACCTTGTAGTATTCTTAGATTTTTATTTGACATGTTAGCTAAGGCCAGCAATACTTTAGTTAGTTTAGTTTTGTGAACTAAAACCTTCAAAATCGACCACAATATTACAATATAATAATACGCTTTTGAACCGACTTCATAAAAGGAGGAACAGAAAAAGGAAAAGGAGGAAGAACTCAATTTGACTATATGTTTTTTTTTGTATGTATGTTACGTGTTTACTCCATCAATTATGAACTGATTGTGATGATTATTTTTTTGTTTGGTAGGTAACACTTCAGAGGTGGTCCCATATACATTTTATCGAAATCGGTTCAGTAGTTTAGTTTTTAAATCAAAACTACTATAAAATATGAAGACATCTTCATCCAGGTATTAGAAGTTGAATTCGGTTGTAATAAAAAAAGTGTATTTAAAAAAAAACTACCAAACAAACAAAAAAACATTAAAATTAGTTCATAATTAGCTGAGTAATCGCGTAACATACATACAAAAACATACAGTCGAATTGAGAACCTCCTTTTTTGAAGTCGGTTGAAAATTATAAAAAATCATAATACCTAGAAG
Organism: Erannis defoliaria; assembly: GCA_905404285.2. Taxonomy (NCBI): domain Eukaryota; kingdom Metazoa; phylum Arthropoda; class Insecta; order Lepidoptera; family Geometridae; genus Erannis; species Erannis defoliaria. The sequence goes on along the minus strand of FR990077.1, from coordinate 1,320,848 downwards.
GCCGCCGGCAGCGGGGCAGGGCTCAAGCTGCCGTTGGTTAGGGCTGCAGAGCGAGGAACCTCCTGACAATGAGTCCGTCTCAAGCTTGGAGGATCTAGCTCTCTCTATATAATCAAAGGTCTCAAGAACCAAAAAAAGGACAAGAAAAGGTTCTTAATACTTACCTACTTGGTCACCGCAGTATGTATATATTACTATTGCTTATTATGTAACATATTTTCGTTCTACCATTTCATAGTAGATCCGGTTAATTTTCCACAAGTTTATCTCAGTAGATAAGTTTCCCAATCTCGCCGGATGTCCCGCGGTAACCAATGGGGCTAACGTGTCGCGCCCGACATAAAGCCACCTGTTCACTGGAATAGAATATAGGTACTTAGTTCGCTTGGAGAGAGAAGTAAAACTAAATGAAATGAAATTACTATTTCCAGATTTGCGTACATTTGATTTGCATTTTGATGGTCATGCCGTTGCAGACGTTATCCACCACCATCTGAAGAGCGCCCACTTTGTCTCATTACTTGAAATCTTAAAAATACGCTTTTAAAATAATACAACCAACTTCAACTTCGAATACCTGGATAACATCTCGATATTTTCTAGTAATATTGATTTAAAAACCAAACTACTAAACCGATTTAGGCGGAGTAGTCGCGTAACATACATACAAAAAAACCATACAGTCGAACATCGTACAGTCGTGTAAAGAGAACTAAAAATACAGTAGCCAAATATTTTTGTTTTATTTATACGGGAATACTCACGTTTAATTAAATCGGATACTCCGACTATAGTTTCGATCACATCCGGTGACCTTTTTCAAAGAGTGAAAACAGAGCCCGACGCGCGTGCAGCTGCGTCCTGCAGGTCACCGGATGTGATCGAAACTATAGTCGGAGTATTCGATTTAATTAAACGTGAGTATTCCCGTATAAATAAAACAAAAATGTGTCAAAACCACGTCAGTTTTCATAATAGCCAAATATTCTCGATTATTCCCGTTGTCCGCCACTCGCGTGTCCACTACTGGTGGTTTCCTAGGGGTATTCCCGTTTGAGCACCCGTTGAGCACCAATGAAAAGAGCACACCTAGCATATTCCCAAAATTTCCTATCCATGTGCAGAATTACTAAAGTCTTAACTACATAATAAAATAGATAAACGAACTTATCAATGTTTCTGATGCATGTTTTATTTTGTCCCACTCGTGAGCCCCAGTGGCGTGTAGTGTACAGGCAGCCGTGTAGCGGAAATTCTTCAGGGAGATACCGGGTACGGGGGTAATTCCTCACCCGGATCACCGGCTTATCTTCCCGGGCACGCGGCGCATTATCTCTTTAATCTGTGCCGTGGCTTACACAATTTACCCGGCTATGTCCAAAATAACCGGAAATCAACCGGATATACTGGGATCTAGCCCTAAAACCTTATAATAAACTAGAGGTCGCCCGCGACTTCGTCCGCGTACGGAAGAAGATCGGCCCGCTGCCAAAATTCACCACTTTAAATCATCCTGAGCATCCCCCCCCCACTCCCCCCACTCCCCCCACTCCCCCAACTCTACCGACTCTACCGAGTGCCCACCCCTCCCCCCAATCAAACTGCCCCAACCCCCCAACCCTCAAAATAGACCCCTACCTCCCCCCTTGAATGAACTAACCAAATATCCATTTTCATCACTATAACTTCAAAAACAAAAAACTTCCCATACAACCCCCACATTCCATCTCCCCTTTTCCCTCCCTTAGGGGCCAAATATCGAAAAATCCTTTCTTAGTACACCCCTACGCATCGAGACGAATACACCCTCCAAATTTCAAGTCTGTACGACCAGCGGTTTGGGCTGTGAGTTGTCTGTCAGTCAGTCAGTCAGGACAGAGCCTTTTATTATATTAGATAGAAGATAGATAGATGTACCTACCAAAATGTTTATTACGGTACTCCTAATGAAAAGACAGATATTTAACCCATCCATACCTAATGTGAAAATGGTATAATTATTAAGTTCCTCTAAGTTTACCTCGAAAGGATACCAAGTTTTAGCAGCCACTCAGTTTATGAGCCTAAGTTGAGGATTGTAGTCAAAAAAAATAATTGCATTTTTTAATAATTAATTTATTTTTATTTTTCGGTAAGCCCATAAATTTGTAAGTGCCCATAAAATTTGATAATATAGCTCAGTTGGTAGCATGTCTGCCTTCAGAACTGTAGGGCGAGGGTTCGATCCCCACCCGGTACAAAAATGCATGTGACAAACATAGATGTTTGTTCTGTGTCTGGATGTAGTTTGTATTATAAGTATGTATTTACAAAAAATATATAAGTATTGTTATCAGCTGATTTCTATAGTACAAGCTTTGCTTAGCTTAGGGCTACATGGCGCTGTGTGAATTGTCCACCAATGTTTATTTATTTATTTTGTATTATAAAACAAGCTTTGCGTTTGTTTTTAACCCCAAACTAAGCAAAGCTTGTAGGTACTATGCGGCGAAAAAAAAACGGAATTGTTTTTTTTCGCCTCACATCGTATGTGATTCCATCGGCAACTGGGCCAGCGTGGTGGATGTGGCCCAATCGCACTTCGAAGGTAGGCCTATATATCCAACAGTGGCAGTGACTATTAAAATCTGATTATGCTAAGACTTGGGGCTCTACTCCGGAAGCCACATCTTGTACAAATTTAGTTTTAGCTTTACATCTATGTGACCTCAACCTTCAAACTTACGTAATTTGAACGCGTTATCATCAGCCAGAAGACGTCTATTGCTGGATGAAGGCCTCTCCCTTAATAGGGGGTTGACATAATCCCCACGTTTAGCAGGCGGCTTGGGGATCGCAGAATGCTCACCACCGTCAACCGAGAGGGCGCTGCTGCCCGTCCTCGGTTCCTCTGGATGCAGTTTTACGACATACTTAGGTCCAAAAAATAATAATATATAAATAAAACAAAAATAAAAGTTGGTATCGTAGCTATCTTGTATATCGTAGTATAGCTATCGTACGGATATGCCTACGCATCGTAGCGACGAAAATAGGATTTCTAAATACCATCCCCGGCTCCCGCTGTGATAAGTAACCAGCATCCTTGCCAACACCGTGTAGTCTTTATACGTCCACTGCTGGACGAAGGCCTCTCCCTTAAAGGGAGGTGTTGCCATAATCCCCACGCTTGGCAGGCGGCTTGGGGATCGAGAGTGTAGTCTTTATAATCTCTGAATAAAAGGACCATAACAGCTAGCACATTAACATCTAACATACACAGTACACACTGCTAACTAAGAGTTCTTTAGTAGACCACAAAACCCAATATAAAACATGAGCAAGGTAAATTTTACAACGGCAATGATGATTAAAATATAAACAACTTTTAAAACAACATCTCGTATAACATTGTAACCTTCAGACTAAATTTAGTTAATCCACATAAAACCTAAAACTCTAACAAACTAAAGTTTTACCTACCTAAGGTAAACTCAAAATTGGCTGTAGAGAATAGACAAAGTGGCTTAGTTTGTCTGAAGCCAAAATATATGTAATTAGTCTTGTCACAAATAGACACTAATATAACTAGACTAGAAGCCTAAGTCTTTCGTATTTTATTACGTAGTGTCAACGTCATGCCGGAGCCGCCCAAGTCTGAATAAAAATGCCACACTGGGCGACAATCTTCCACACGCATCCATTACCCACGATTTTCACAATGTCTTCGGAATAAGGATCCACACTGCGATTTATTGCCACCAGGTGGCGCATCGTCGATGCGGCCACAATCAACTATCAATCTCATAAATTTTGTTGTTTTTTATTTGTTTTTGCAATGAATATTTTAATGACTTGGATTACCGGGGAGAATCTGCATATACTGGTTTGTACAGCTATCCTTTGCCTTGATCTGTCCAACATAAAATGTCAACAACTATCTACAACTTTATTTTCAGGCAATCAACAGCTGTATAGATTCTTAATTAAAACAAGGCACAGTATCCATTATTTTTCCTTGGACTAGATTATCGACAACGCCCTCATCAAGAGCTTATAGATATAAAAAGCAACGATTAACAAGAAAACTTGATTTTGCCACGTCCGGACCGCCGCTGGCGCTATCTGCGAAAAGTTTTGCCTGTGGAACCTCATTGATAAATTACGTAGCCTATGTAGATTATGTATATACAAGAATAGAACGAGAACACTCGAAGCCTTCCATCACCAACGAGCTCGTAGCACTAAGCGTAGCTTGCATGCTACGAATCACATTTTCTCTCAATTTTTTTATTTATATCCAATTTCAGCTCCAGCCCTTGATTGCATGCCCTCGTTCAATACCAAAAACCGACAATTCTTGAAATGAAGTACTGACAAAGTATTAATAGCATAGAAGAATTAGAGAAAAAGTTTACGATTAAGATACCTTATTTGGGTACCTACCGCCGCGCCGACGTTAAACTACGTTTTGTTCTAGGCAAGCGTGCTTTATCGTAGATTGCATGGCAGACAGTCAGATGCAAGACTTTTCCCGTAGTGTTTTTCGACACAAAACAGTAGGTCCTCCTTGCGAACTTTTAATACTTATTGAATATTTTTGTATGAAGTGATTCCACACATATGGTATTTCTAAGTTTTTAAAACTTAAACAGGATGAAAAATTATGTCCTCCGGCAGGACTCGAACCTGCATACGAGCAGTCGATATGGGTTTCCGTCCCAACTGCTTTGCCAATTAAGCTACAAAAGTCTCTGCCTTAGATGCCAAATTTCCGAACCTGATATAAGCTACCAACTAAAGCGTTGGTGGCGCCATCTGTACATTTTTGTAACACATTAAGCGCGTTTTAAGCTTTAAAAACATTTTAATACTTATGCTTACAGCATTCTGGGTATACCCATGATCCAATAAAACATATTATACCATGGGCATACCTACAATGTGTGACAAAAAAGTTGAACAATACTGAAGGGTATGTACTGTTTGTGTGTATGTACTTATCAATATGAACAACTTTTACCTACCTTATTGTTTTAGTTGGGTATTTAGATTGTATGTAGTTTGTTGAAGTTAATAAAGCCTCTTGTCTAGGAAAAAGAAAAAATTACTCCTTGCGTACTGCAAATATTTTTGGATACTCAGTTTCTGCACTAATATATTGCAGCCCATCTCTCTACAACACTCTAAACTACTCTCTACTCTCCACGAGCGGTGCCAGCGGCTTTTGGCCGCAACCACAAGCCGCAAGTGTCGAGTCCTCTACTATATTTGAGCATGTACCTACGTATGTACATCATTTATGGGATACATTCTACGTAGTTGTACTAATATAGTATTATAAATCTGTGGTAGGTGTGAATTTAATAGCGATGTTCTCAAATAATAATCAACAGAGTAGGCGAGGGCGAAGAGAGCTGTAAGGTGGTTCGAGTACCACCGAGGACAAACGTTTATGCGACGAATACAGATGTTTGTTCTTTATTTATCTACATTTTCTTTTCATTACAATTTAAACACGTGACGCGATTCGTGACGCGTAGGTATAACTGTGATGGACAATAATAGGTACTAAATAAGTTTCATATAAGTATTAATGATGGTATATCTTAAACATTGTTTTTTAAAAGACTTACAGAAGCGTTTTGTTAGCCAATAAAAGTCAATATTTTGTTCTAGTTTGTAAGCAGGTTGTATTCATCATTGACTAATAAAGATTTTGGAAAAAAACATACACATCACATCACACATCAACAGCCGGAAGACTCCACTGCTGCACGAAGGCCTCTCTCTTAAAGGGGGGTGTTGCCATAATCCCCACGCTTGGCAGGCGGCTTGGGGATCGCAGAATGGTTACCACCGTTAACTGAGAGGACGCTGCTGCCCTAAAAACAAACATACATTATTATATTAATATAGTACCGAAAAACCACCGTGGTTTGTCTCCGCACCAATCACATCGCTCTGACAAATAAATACATTATTTTGTAGATGCAAAAAATTTAACTAAGTAACACTACCTAATTTATTATGTATGTACGTATCATACGTAAATGTATTAATAATTGTTTACAAGTATAGTATTGTTTTTAAGTATAGTATTGTTTTGTGTTTTCTGGTTACATAGTAGCTTTTGTGTATAAAAGTTTGTGGCATCGTAGCTCCAAAACGAATGAACTGACTTTGATTAGCAATTTTTGTTTATTTGAAAGGTGACCGTGTTCTTAGCTGCAAGAGAGTCGTTGTTAATATTAATTTTATTTACGGATGCACCGCCTGACGGCTCGAACTCATGGGTAGGCGTGGCTAAAAAGCATGCTCTCTTCATCAAACAAAGTGTGGGAAAGGGAGAAAGAAAGAGAAATGAGCAAGCAAATTTTTTCATTTCGACTTTTGGGTACAGGATTGTGATGAATAAACTACTGAAATAATTTATTCCAACTAAAGTTATTTGAAATTTTGATGGACTAAACTCTGCCGCTAAATACATTATTTTAGACAAATCGATGTAATACTTAGTCTTGGACCTACAACATTACATAGTGGAGTAATAATACTTCCCCGTTTCTATGGAGAAGTGACCGTCTTGTTTACTCTCAATAACATTATTTGGGTCTCATTTCATTTAAATAATTATGTGAGAAGAAGATACCAAAAGTTTTAGTCTAGTCAAGTTTAGTTTAGCTATAGGTATGACAGATTGACAGCATTGACTATTTCCTGACTTCAGTTTTCGTTCTCGTTAACCTCATTACCGGATCGGACCTGGGTATGTCCTTAAACTGCAACCAGACCCACCGGAGGACGGGCAGCAGCGTCCTCTTGGGTAACGGTGGTGAGCATTCTGCGATCCCCAAGCCGCCTGCCAAGCGTGGGGATTATGGCAACACCCCTCTATTGGGAGGCCTTCGTCCTGCAGTGGACGTCTTATGGCTGCTGACGAACCTCATTACTTCCCCTTTTATCCGGGTACAGGGTACAGGGTTTTATCTAAAGCTAACATAGATCGAACTCGATAATTTATCTTCCAGCAACGCGAAAGAATTCTGACTAAAAATGGCTAATCCTTTCTTGGAGATGACGTAAAGATAAAGCGCGGTAATTAATTAGTTTTGATGTAATCTTAATGGAGGTTCGGATGAACGATGATTAACCCCTTTGACGAAGTTGAGGTTTTCACAGGTATTTTCGGTTTTAGAGAGTTTAGATTGTCCACTGAGGAACATTTAGGTACACTAACATGTAGACAAGTTTTTCTACTCATATCTTTATAGTGTGTTTTATCGTTTACATGTTTTCAACCGACTTCAAAAAAGGAGGTTCTCAATTCGAATGTTTGTTTTTTTATGTATGTATGTTATGCGATTACTCCGCCAATTATGAATTGATTTTGATTATTATTGTTTGGTAGGTAGAGACAGAGGCTTCAGAGGTGGGCCTTATACATTTTTTCGAAATCGGTTCAGTAGTTTGGTTTTTAAATCAAAATTACTGGAATAAACCAAAATAACAAAAAATATGAAGATGTCATCGAGGTAGTCGAAATTGAAATCGGTTGTTTTTTTTTAATCTGTATTAATAAACAAACTATCATAACGGTTTAACCTACTACACAAAAATAGAAATTTTTCGTTTTCCTCTAACAACGCATGATATCGAATTTGTATTTGTCACATTTCATTTTTATACGCTATTTAGTAAAATTATATTGGTTATTAAAGAAATGAGCCCAAAATCAACGGATCCAAATTACATTCAATAAGACAAGTTTAGTTTTATATTGTCCAAACGTACATTTACGAGACGAGACGTTTGCCAGGTGGTAACCATCATGCCTCCTCGTAACAGTTAGCAATGTACGAGCAGCTTTATCACGTTCCGGCGCGGGGAATTATCAAGTTAGATCCATGTAATGCCTGTAACTTAAAACCTGGTTCACACTGCAAGTCCTGGACTTAAGATAGATTTATTTGCACATATCTGGAGTATGTTGGTAGATCACAACCGCTTAGAATAGATGCTAAAGCATCAGAAGCCACAATCATGAATTCACTTGAAAACTCGATGCATAATTCACACATGCAGTCATTTTAAATCCTCAAAGATATGCTGGAGCGACTAACTCGCGTCCGAGAGCGGCTCTCAGAACAAAAAAATATGTATATTGCATATTTTGCAATGTAATGCGAGACTGGAATACTAATGGAGGTTAACAAAGTAGTGAGTATTCAAACTTTTTACAAGAGGATAATAGTCGTCTGAAAAGTAAATCGTAGTTAGTAGTAATTATGTTGAGGGAAATACCACACCTTTGCCAGTTTTTCACCAGCCAAGCAGTAGTCTGCAAGAATTGGTGTTTTGGTTTGGAAGGCTATGTTTCCAGAGAAAGTACTGAGCATGAAGAGATTTGATATCTAATAATTATTTAACGAGCATAGTACAATGCAGCGCAGGTGTTATCGCAAGTTCACAGTTCTAGCACTGCTACTGTTAAGGGCAGGCGTGATACTAACCACCAGGCGAACGTACCGCACTCCTCGTCCCTCCAATACGGAGTACAGGGTTCAAATGCGCTTCAGCTGATGTTTGATGTTGATGTTTTAGTGCGCATGGCTTCCTGTTTTGTTTTTAGTCGGTAATAAACACATGTAGAGTTTTCCCGAGTGGGTTCCGTACCTGTAATCGGTTAAGGGTTATCAATCAATCACATGTAACTTGCGTTAACGAAGTTCTCTCTGAACTAATTAACTTACACCGTTTAATCAAGGTTGTACCGCCGCCACTAACTATGTGTGGGTTCAAATTATCCCGACACCCTCTTATGTTTTATGGATATTGGAATCCTAAGCAAACCATAAAGAGAATCTACTACACCTAATCGGAACTATGCTACTTTATAGGAATAACCTGAAAGAGGATCATTGTTATCATTATTAAGTACGAATGTTTAGTGTGAGAGTTTTACACAGCTGCCTAATTAATTTCTTTGAGTGCAAATTATGTTCGTGGAAATTTATAAGTTAGTCTAATAAAAGTAATTCATAATTATGGATATGAATAATGGACCTTCCAAGAATATTTATTAAATTAAAACATGATGGTGTTTCCGACTTTAAATAATATTATAATAAGAATTTGAATATTAAACATTTCATCATCATCATCAGCCCGGAGACGTCCACTGCTGAACGAAAGCCTCCCCCTTAGACCACCACACTGTACGACAACCTGCCATTTGCATCCACCGGTTAAAAAACTCGCGGGCAACCGGTGGATTAAACATCTATTAGTATTACATTTGTTATTGTTAAAACATCAGGTATAAGTACTTGGGGTTTATCTTTCGCATAAAATTAAGCAAATAACTATTCAATTATTCCAATAAGAGTCTGGAACTAACCCAGAGCCATAACCTAAATATTAATCCGCCAATTAAAATTTCAATGAGTCTCGATTTCGCTATAAGCGGCCATTTTAATAATTCATATTTGGGGAACACGGAGATTGGCAGAAGCGCACAGCTAAACTTATTATCTGTAACTGTGGAGAAAGTTAGCCGCTGTCGCTCTGGATAAACGCAGCCCTTGAGATAACGACACTGGCTTATATAGAGACCTCTGAACCTTAGACCTTAGAACCACAGAAGAAATAATAGTACTCTACGCAATAGAACCTTGAAATTAACTAAGATAAGACAATTTAAATATGGGACACAACTTGCGTTGATACTTAGGCACCGTCACATCGTCCTGAGACAGAGCAGGGTTGGTGTGCGGCAGAAAATTCGGCGGAGCAGCACAAGCGACGCAAATTTATATACCAATCTCGGCAATGGTTACATATTGACAGCCTTATTGCTCAGTTGGTAGCATGTCTGCCTTCAGAGCTGTAGGGCGTGGGTTCGATCCCCACCCAGGGCAAACATTTATGTGACGAACATAGATGTTTGTTCTGTGTCTGGGTGTAGTATGTATTATGAGTACGTATTTACGAAAAAAAAAGTACATATGTATTCTATCAGCTATCTGGTTTCCATAATACAAGCTGTATGGAGCATGGTATGGAGCTAGATGGCGCTGTGTGTAAAATGTCCCCCAATATTATTATTATTATTATTTCTGTTCTATTCCCTTCTCTGTTCTGTGGTCCCAACACTCCATAAAAACTAGCAGCAAGGAAACCAACTATAAATCAATGAACAACCCAGAGAGGTCATCTTCCTCCGGGGAAGCTCTGACCAAGTTATCCAAGTTTATACTCAAACCTCGAGAATCCTATAGAGAGACATATTCCCAGGGCGCTACTTCGAGACTTCAAGTACCGAGGTACAGGACACTTCAACAGTTTGTAATGGAAGCCCGTCAATAAGTTTGAATAAGTTAGATGGCGCTGTGTGTAAAATGTCCCCCAATATGTATTATTATTATTTATTTATTATTATATTTGGTGTTGAGACATTGGGTCGACACGTGATCAAAATGTTAGCATTTATTTGGCCCAGCGCATAAGTATTGCCATTCAACGTGTCAGCATGCTGGGTACGCTGCCGACTGGTAGTGGGTTTGAGCATTTGGATTGTCTCCTATGACTCATCGGTCTGGATACAACCGTACCCTTTTGTTTTTGTTTAGTACGCTAAGTAGTTTTAGTGGATAAAATTATGTAGTATGTTGTTGTTAATAAAATATTGTAATATTCTCTTTCACACACTATATAGGTCGATCCCCTTTACAGGCGGTTTTCTATAGTTCAATGTATATATATATCGTTATCCTTAGCGTTTTCTGATTTCCAATCCAGCTGTTCGATGTTCAATCAAATTATTTGAAGTGTTTGTAAAATAAAATCTGGCAACAATTTTGATTTTGTACCTATCTATATCAAGGAGGTTGAAAGATCCGCTTACGCTACAGTTTCCTTTTTCATTGATCTATTTCTTTGATTTTATATCAAGCCAAGATCCTCCAAGATGTGTAGTGTGCAATTTAATGTGATTACCAAATTTAATGTCTTATTAGAAATATTTTCTGATTGACGGTTGTTTGTGAAGCTCGTTTGAAGGTTTTTATTTATGCTTTTTTACTGTTTACCGAGTCATTAGAAGTTCTGACATTCTCTGGCTGATACAAAAATGCAAAGCATCTGTTGATAATATCGCCTATTTGAAAACAATATATCAAAGGCAACCTCCGTTTAATTCGGGTAATTTGCACAAATTCTGTAATTTTCATTAAATTCCTCTTAATTTATGGTCTCGTTGGGTATTTTACACTTATTTCAGTACTAGCCGCGAGTCGGTGCTCTCATCCATCTCCATTATTGGGACACCTACTCATTGGAGACTTGGTTCAATGTTACCATTTTAGATTTGTCTCTTACATATTGCTCAATCGTGAGTAAAATTTTGTAGAGATGGTGAAATTTTGCCTTTTTGGTGAATAATAATAAATAGGTAGGTATACAATTACATGGCATTTTCACATGTAATTGATGCAAGACTGAGTCATCAACAGCCAAAAAACTGCCACTGTTAGACGAAGGCGGGAGGCCTTAATAGGAGGGGTTTGCTATAACACCACGCTTGGCAGGCAACTTGGGGATCGCAAAATGATTACCACGTTCACCGAGAGCACGCTGCTGCTCATCCTCCGGTGGTTCTGGATGCAGTTTTAGGACATAACCAGGTCCATTTTGAGGCAAATTTGCAGGCTACATACCGATTGTGGTCGCGCCTCTTTAGGTACGATGCGACGTACCTATACGTATTTTCATTGATTATTTCGTTAGTTTAGAAAGTTTTATTCTACACACGGTCTAAGTATACGATATTACTCGGCAGTAAAATAAGAGAAGTACGGACATCATTTTACTATTTTTTCACGCTTCGAATAGAACCCGAAGTATTTATTATTCTAAGTGATCAAACTTCTATAAAATAAGTGCTGGCTTAATCCTCCTCGAAAATTGCTTTTTATTTTGCTATATTGTGGAAAACATCAAAGGATTCTGAGCCTTAAATAGTTTCAACTATTATTTTCCGCCGTCAGTGTTGGCTCCTAGACGGCTTTTAGATTTGTTTACGTTAAAAGGTTAAACATAGGTAGCATTAATGTAGGTAGTTACTACACTATCTGTCTGGAGTTTTATACACGTATTTAATATATTAGTTTTAAATATTATAGAAGGCTTCAGTGAATAGTAATTTCCACTTGAAATTGTACGTCTACATAGTTTCGTTATTCAGATGATTCTTATATATTTTTTTAATTCATTATTTTATCGTCACTTTTACACTTGGACTTCGATAGAGTATCCAATTTATAACTTCATCACAAAATTAAGCATTATGGTTCTTAAATATATCCAGTCCTGCCACATCTGCAACTACAAACCCAAGCAGACTACCAAAATCATTCAATTTAAATCGTGCCATGTCTACCAATCCGGGCTTGCTAGGTGCCTGCAGTAAACTTATTTCTAGGCTATCTATGTGGAACTTGACTATATGCCCTAGGCTAGCTGAGCTAAACAGACCGGGATCGTGAAAGCAATTGAATTGGCTAGCTTGCGAGCGTTGCGGCGGCGTTCGGCGATCAGGTGGCTTTTCGTGACATGTAGTGCACACAACTCCGCCACAGATGACAGTCAAGTGACCTGCTGTTCCAGTTATTCCAGTTGCAGTAGATATACTGGAATTTGTGGTTTACTTTACTAGCTACATTTAAAAGCCTTTAAAAGCTGTGATAAACGTCTATCCATGCATTCTTTTGTCTCCTAGAAAACAAGACAAACGTATCCATATTCCATTTTTATCCCGCGCGGGGAAAGACTAATTAGTCATAGGCGCGTGCTAGGAGGGGAAGCGATTGAGCCATATCCACCACCCTGGCCCAGTTGCGGGTTAGTGGATTCACGCAAGTCATTGAATTTCTTCTCCGGACGCACGCAGGTTTCTTTGACGCAATTTGACGTGTAGCTTTGGTGTTATTAAGTAATAAACTATTGTAATTGTACAAGCAATGTCAAGCAATAATCGAGATCGATCGATCATCGTGATAAAGCAACATAAAGGCATGCAACGAGTTAATTAGCACTGTAATAGCGATTGTTTATTAGGATATTTTCAACGTTTATTTTAGAAAACAGATTCTTTAGGCTCGTTTCTAATCTCAAAAATTTGTTGTAAATTTTAATTAGCGTGTACTCCAATCCTCTCCTAACTAAGGTACTTTATACAAATAAGGCCTATGCTCTAAAAAGGCCTAATGTCCCTAAAACCCGGATAATTACGTATGGCAACAATTATACCTATCGTATGTGCGCGCATTTACCTGGTTAACTGGTTGTGAGAGTGAGAGCATCCCGTTCCCGCTCGCTGTGCTAGTCTCGACACTTTCTTTGTAGGAGGAGTGAGTTTCGTGATGCAAGTTAAATTTTTCGTCATTTAAAAGTGAGTAAACTGTCATATTTTCTTTACTTTAATTTTATTAAGTAACATGCACTGAATCTTAAGCTTTTAATCAGTAGTATGGAGGCTTTGAATTTAATAATTTTAAATCTTTGAATTACTTATGAATTTATAACTTTATAAGATAAGGGACGACTAATAAGGCCTAGGCCTTGTTTATAATCGGTAGGCCTTATTTGTGATCATAGGCCTTATTATGCAACTCGCATCTAATTTTGAATTTTTAAATAATTTTGAGATAACTAGTACAAGAAGGCATCAAATGAAAGAGTTCTAGGTACGTACTAAATAAATAAAGTACATGGTAAATATTCAGATACTAAAGTTAATTGTGCCAAAGACAAAAAAAACTTATAAGAACTGTATTTTTTTTATGCGGCCTTATTAGAGCACGGTGTTTTAAAAAGGCCTATTAAAAAAAATTTTTTTTAGGTATTTTAATATTTTTTTTCAAGAAATATGTTAATAGATATAAATATAATGTGATAAAGCTACTTGTATTTACATATGTTTTTGTTTTTTCTTAATATGAGCCGATAAGTCTGATTACTCAATAAGGTTTAAAAAAAAATCACCGATTAACAATATAGAACTGTAAGCTATCTGTTAAAAGTATATATTTTTAATAAACATAATTTGTTTAGATGTTATTTGGAATTGAAGTTCATAGGCCTTATTAAATGTAGGTGATTTTTTAAGGCCAAAAGCAGACTTTTGTTAAAAGGTGTTTATTTCTTACTTTTTCTAAGAATGTGTTAGCATGTTTTCCTAATTTTCTACAGAAAATAAAGTGGAAAATTATACCCATCGAATCTTTCTTTTTAAACGTTGATATTTATTTAGATATAAAGGTCTCAAGTTATGTAGGCCTTATTTGTATACAGTACCTTATTACCAATAGCGATTTCGGCGACAAGAGCTGGTTTTATCGTCAAGCGTTTGTAGTGATGGTAAATAAATGCGGGTGTTTTCTTACAAACAACACCGCTTTAAATATGTATGTAGCTAGGTCAAGTTAGTCGCAATTAACCGATGTTTTACTTAGGTAAGGACATTCTTTATAATCATATTTATTCTGTTATGAAAATGAAAAGCTAATAAATAAAATATCTGATCATTTGAATATCACGTTGTATACAGTATACAGCGTTCATACCACGTTGAAAACACCGGTTCTCGTCCGATCTGTGTTATAAAAATATTTAAAAATATATAGCCCACGTTAAATGTAAATGTAATAAGTGTAACGTGTAAAGTCATAAGTAAATACATAGTGACAGTGTTATTTTATCCAAAATACTCGTAGATATTAGTAAATTCAACAATAGTATCGGAACAATAGCATTAGTCGTGTGTGTTAGTGAAGTGGACTCAAGACTCAAAACCGTACAGTGTTTCAATTAATATCTCAGTCTTTATCTGTGTAAGGACTGAAATATTAATTATTATAATAAAAATAAACTAAAACATTAATTATATCTGAACGCTTTTAAATCACCCTCATTTTTGTGTTAAAAATCAAACCAACGGAGTGTACGGCAACCAGTGATAAACAGTGACCGACTCGCACCGAAGTATATGAGTCACCTGTAACGGCTTTGTGTGCCCGGCACGAGAGCTTGTCGCAGTTACAATACGACATTTTCGCCACTCAGCTTAACGAGCGGCTGGCCCAGGGGTCAACCCGACAGCGTTGAGTGCGATAGCTCCGTGTTCAAGCCTCGCCAAGGCGCGTTATTTTTGCGTAGACTGTAGATCGTCTATAGGCGCAGAGAGGTAACCCAGCGTTGCAAAGTAAGTCACAGTTGAGATTTATACCAAATTATTATTTTTAAACAAAAAAAAAAATATAAAAAAATATATAAAAGCGATGACGCTGAAAATGGACTGCTCCGCATGCTGCAATATAATAACAGACACCGAAGAATTCTTGAGCTGCAGCCTAACTGAATGCTGCAAAAAATATCATCTCTTATGTATTGGAGATAAAAACCTTTCCCCGGAATCACGCAACCGCTGGATCTGTCCCGAGTGCCGTTGCGCAGCTAAGAAGGGTGGCGACAACAGTGCAACACCGGTAGGCGCCTCTAAGAAGAACCGAGACCCAAACGTGACTCACAGGGTGAAAGTAGCTCCATTAATTCCGGTAGATTTAAGAAAGGACGAAGACCCCGCCATATTACTACACGAAATGCGCATGCTACGCCAAGATATGACATCTATGAGAGAGCAGTTTAGTCTCGAGATAGCAAGTTATGAAGCTAAGCTGAGCCGCTCCATTCACGTCATAGAGAGCTATGAAGCGAAGCTGAGCCAGGCTGTCACCACAATAACCAGCCACGAGACAAAGATTGGAAAGTATGCCGAGCTAGTCGAGACGCTCGTCGGGACGATCAACAAGACGAACGAAGACTTCAGCGCTAAATTTGACTCCGCACTCGTTGCTAGAGATACTGCGACGGTAATAGCGACGCAGTGCGCTCCCTCGACTGAGCTGAAACAGCCGGAGATACAGTCGGAGAGCTCAACCCTCGCACCTGTACATCAGCGCACACTTTACGCTCATGTAGCGGCGCCCAAACACAAGCACAAGCGAAATGCGCGCGCACGCCAGGAGATGACACTAGCCTCCACACCAGCACAGCCCTCATCGAGCGCGGCGGGATCGACCATATTTGATGCGCGTGCGCCCGCCGGCGGAAAGCGACCTACCGCCCCTCGTCCCTCATACGCGCCAGCACAACCCTCCAACACCTACGACACACATGAGTTGACAACACTGACGGCATCCACAAGCCACCATGACGATGATCAAGGATGGGAGAGAGTGCAGAATCATAGAACGAGAAGAGACAACCTACGACGGCGAACCGTGATTAGAGGAAGTGGGGTTAATGACGACGAACTCAAAACCGTCGAACGAGCGCGTAAAATTCACGCCTGTTTCTTTACCCCCGAGACCACAGCTGAAACCATAATATCGTACATGAGAAGAAAGAAACAGTGCGATAACTACCACGTCGATAAACTGAAGCTAGCCCACTCGTATTACTCGTCGTTCTCCCTCACGGTACCGAACAGCCATTTTGAGTTCTTTATGTCCGCCGAGAACTGGCCGACTAGCACCCAAGTCAGCGAGTGGTTTCGTGGAAGCGGCGGGCGTGCAGACGGCGCGCCCCGAGCGCACCCCGCGCCTCGTAGACAGCAGCGTTACGCCTGCGACAGCGCTACGTGCGCTTACACCGCCGCCGCCGCCCGCGGGACGTCGAAACAAGGGACCTACGTCGGCGCCACCCGCGCCTCCACGTTCACCTCCGGGAAATCAACCTCGACATTGTAAATCAACGTCCCTGACAATCTGTCACCAAAATATTCGGTGTATAACAAACAAGACTAAACAACTCGAGGTTCTACTGACAAAGGAACTCACCTGCGACTTAATAGTTATCACCGAACACTGGTTACGTAAACACGAATTAGTTTCTGTTACACTATGTAACTTTGATTTATTATCTTTTAGCTGTAGAGAAAAAGTAGCACACGGCGGAAGTTGCATCTACGTACGGTCGGGAATGATGGCGGTCAGCAGACAGGACTATTGCGACCTAACGCAGGAACAAATTTTTGACGTGTGCGCCGTGCACTTACTTGACGACAATATCCTAGTTGTAGGAGTGTACCACTCCAACTTGACGAGTCACGGTGACTACCTTCAACTTTTCGAGACCCTTCTCTGTAAAGTAACAGACGAGGGCTTGGACTGCGTCATAATGGGTGATATTAATATCGATCTGCTAGACAGCTCTAGCGCACAAAAGCAGTTGGTAGATGTGCTTGAAAGTTTTAATTTTACGCAATTAGTAAACCACCCAACGCGCGTGGATGCGGGTGGTCGTAAGTCTCTTCTAGACCACGCGTACACAAACATGGCTGCGAAACGCGTGACTACCATCGTGGGCGTCGACACGCACCCGCTCAGTGACCATGGCGCCCAGCGCCTCACTCTAGCAAGAAGCGTTACTTCTGCACCTGCGCCCGCGCACTATCTAGGCCGCAGCTTCTCTGCGGCCAACGAGTATAACTTTATTGTTGCCCTGGATTCCATTGACTGGGACAATATCATTGAAAAATCGAGTAATTGTTGTCACGCGTTGGCCGAGAGTATAGTCAATATTTTATCTAATAAATTAAAAATCTGTTTTCCGCAAAAAAAACAGCTTACTCATAATAAACACTGGGTTGACGCGGAAATTCACAATTTTAAGCACTTACTGCATGAGGCTATACAATTAAAGAAAACATTCCCCACCGATGACTTACTGCGTATTAAGTGCGATGAACTTACAATTAAATATCACGCCTTATTAAAAGAAAAACGTGTCAGTCATTACTCTAGTATAGTCAGGGATAATCCACGACGCATGTGGACTGTAATAAATTCAGAGCTGGGTCGTGGCACTCGCGAGAGAGTCGATTTCACTGACCTGGTGCGGGACGCGGATGGTCAAGCGTTTGGCACGAAGAAGGATCTGGTGGACGCACTTAACTCGGGGTTCGTGACGGCGGCAAGTAGGTGCGGAGCGCCCGCGGCTAACAGCGCAAGCGCCTTAGCTGCACTTGGGGACGAAGCATCCGCTAGCGACGTGTCACTAAGGCTAGAACCGTTCTCTCCCGTTGAAGTGGTTACTATAGCGACCAAACGTATTGCTCCTAAAAAGAGTACCGATCTCTATGGTCTGTCCGCGAGCATATTAAAAACCGGTATAGAACCAGTAGCACCCGTTATTAGTCACTTGTTTAACTCATGCCTGCGGGAAGGCATATACCCAACAGCACTCAAGAAAGTTAAAATATGCCCCTTGTACAAAGGGAAGGGCAAAAAATCAGAGGTCAAGTCCTATAGGCCCATATCTCTCGTCCCTGCCGTAAGTAAAGTGTTTGAGGTCGGACTCAACAGGAGACTTCTTAACTTTATCGTAGATCGTGGCGTTTTGTCGGAACGGCAATACGCGTATCGGGCCGGCCGTGGGACCACAGACTTGGTGCGTGAGGTGGTGTGGCGAGTGTTGAGCGCACGCGAGGCGGGATTACAGGTTGCCGTTCTTTGTTGCGACCTATCGAGCGCGTTCGATACTGCCGATCACGATCTCGTTGCTAATAAGCTGCAGTTTTACGGGATCCGCGGTCCGGCTCTGTGTGTGATGTCGTCCTTCATGTCTAAGCGAACGCAGGTCGTGGTGGGTGACAGAGGCCACGTCGTATCGTCTGAGATGGAGAACGGGATGGGCGTCCCACAGGGCTCCTGCTTGTCTAACACCTCATTCAGTCTCCTCCTCAACGACCTACCCGGTGCCATCACTGGCGCCGAGATTTACATGTACGCCGATGACGTCGCTGCGGTGATTACCGCGCCGACGCATAGTCAGCTGGAGTCGAAACTGAACACGGTAACAAACGAGCTCGACAGCTGGTTCCGTTCTAACGGATTAGCTCTTAATAAGGACAAGACCTGCTTCCTTGCATTCAACCTCAATGGTCACTCAACAAAGACTTATTCGGTAGCAGTCGGCAATACCGCGCTCCAACAGGTACATAGTACGAAACTTCTGGGTTTCCACATCGACGGTGCGTTGACGTGGGAGACGCACATAGACGAGCTTTGCGGGAAGCTGAGCCGCTCGTGCTTCGCGCTCCGGCGGCTTGCGAGCACCGCCACCCGCAGCGTGGTGCGCTCCTGCTACTTCGCGACCGTCCACAGTAACATCACGTACGGGTTGGAGCTGTGGGGCCGCGCTGCCGATCGGAACAGAGTCTTTGTAATGCAGAAACGAGCCATACGTGCTATATGCGGGGTTCAGAACGACGTCTCATGCGTAGAGCTATTTAGGGAACTTCAGATACTGCCCTTGCCGTGTGAGTTTATTTACCAGATAGCCCTATTCACCCATGTAAACCTAGAAACGTTCCAACGTAGGGGCGTTCACAGCACTTTAGATTTACGAAGTAATAAAAAGAAAGACCAACTGATCACCCCGTCGCACCGTCTCGTCAAGTCGGAGAGGTCAGTGTATATTCTGGGGCCCGCGATCTACAACCGTATACCAGCTTCCATTCGGGATGCTCCTTCCACCGGGTGCTTCAAATCTAAGCTCAGAGCGTGGTTACAAGAAAATTTGTTTTATGACATTGAAGCTTATTTTAAAATAAGAGATTATTGACGTATTTTTATAATTATTATTTCATTTTATTACCTAAGTAATTATTATTTTTGACTTACTTAATGAAATTTGACGTGTAACTTTGGTGTTATCAATAAATTATTTGTATTTGTATTTGTATTTGTATTTGTATCAAAACAGGGCTTATCTTGAACGCTGGCTCAACAGATTTTTTGTGCAAAGTTAGCTCGTAAGCAAATGCTAGAAAATGATTTACAGCCCTGACGATGCTATATAAGCGGGGCTTTCGCGCCGCAGAGATATACTCCATACCATGCATAATAAATACTTACAAACGTAGTCTCAGCTAGAAAAGCGTTTTTGTAGTAGGTAACTAGTTATAGCGGCTTCTATAGATCACTGTAGTGTGGCGTGCTCCGCTTTTTTATTTGATTTATTTTCTTCAACGGAGTGGTATTCTCGACATTTGCTCAACTCAATAAAACTTACCTAGATATTCGTCGTCAGCCATAAGACGTCCACTGCTGGAGGAAGGCCTCCCCTTTATAGAGGGGTGTTGCCATAATCCCCACGCTTGGCAGGCGGCTTGGGAATCGCAGAATGCTCACCACCATTAACCAAGAGGACGCTGCCTTTTCGCTGCCGAAAAATTACCTACTTTATTTTATTTTTTCGTGCCTGTGTGGAGACAAATTTACCAACAATTGTAAGGAACTATTTATGCACAGAATAAAAATAGCATTAAAAAATATCTAAGTAAGTATACATTTTATTGAATAGAGTATAATAGTTAATAAGTTATAATTTGTGTTTTTAAACTGTTTCAATTTCCACCAAAAATATTAGAATAACACTGGAATTAACGTCAAAGAATATTTAGGTAGATCAAGCTAAGATCTAAATAATGGATTCAATTAGGTGATCTGATCATGGACCTGTAAGATGAACTCAGAAAACCTACCTAAGTAATGCAAATATAGTAAGTCGTAGAGTTTTGGCTCTCAAGAAAGCATTTTACTCGTTTTGTACTTAAATAATATCGACGAAGCAAGTTTTTTTTAAACTATTTTTCATACAAGTTTGCTATAATATTGTCCTTAATATTTCTGATACTTTTGAGAAGATGTTGTTGTCAGAGAGCACCGTGTCACGGCAACAACATAATGAATACTAGCTATAACGAACAGACGCTCTACAGACATTAATTAATTTTCATACTTAACGAACATGAGAGTGCACTTCGTTAATAAAATTATTGTTATTTGAAGCAAATATTTACTAATATTACAAAGAGTATAGTTTACGTCATTGTGTGTCTGTTCTAGGTAATCTTGGGAAAAACTGATCCGATTTACATAAACCTTGCTATAGAAAGCTACATTATAATTATACACTTATTATAAAAACTTCTCGATTGCCACTAATTTATTTATTTATTTTGGCACACAAAACAGAATATAATCAATACATTTTTTTTATTTTTTAGGAGAAATAATAATGGCAATGGTTTTCTTTTTCTCTATTGCAACTAGTTTTAAAAAAGTGTTTGCGGAATTGGTAGTGACTACTGGGTAAGTATACGGCTTGTGATAAGAATTTTTGATGTCACTTTAAAAATAAAACTCTCTCCAGGCAAACGGAAAAAAATCGTTTGACTAGAAGACGTTATCCGCAACTTGGTTAAAAACCGAAAATATGGCTATAGAGTGAAGTGTTGTATTACTTAGTTTGTTTTATATAATTTATTGCAGGTACTATTTGCGTAACTACAAGTTTACTTGTTCAAATTCCTGCAAAGGCGAGTCGTTATCTCAAAATGTATACAGTATCACCGCAGTAGGTGGCATGACGGTAACATGGTGAATAATGTAATAATGAATACCACCGGGCTCATCTTCGTATCGAAGATAAAAGTTATATCAGACTGGTAGACTGGTGGTAGTCAGTTACTCTCTTTTACTTTACGATATCTGGAAAGTAAAAGAGAGGTAACCAACTAATAAAAGTATTCAACTAATAAAATATAGAATAGAGGTTATTTTGTGAAACCAGACTCCTTTGTTGTGATTTTCTTATTAAATTTCAGATTTGTTATGTAAGGACCTAGTAGTGATTTAAAATAAATTGTCATAGGTCATAAGGTTGTTTTTAAAAGAGACAAAATAATCATTTGCTGTCACCTGTTATTACATGGATAAGGGATGCATAATAAAAAAAATGTGTAGATGTAGTGCTACTGCTGTTAGAGGCAGTAGCGATAAACTATTTAAATGACTGCCGGAGTAAAATAAACTTACCAAACCGGCTTCCCGAATATTTGTAAAAATTGTTTATTCCACTATGTTCACCTGGGTGGTTATTATGGTCTCATTTCACTTCGGAATCATTGCACCTATATAGGTGATATATATTATAGAGTGGGTATGTCCTAAAATTTCATCCAGAACTACCGGAGGACGCAGCGTCCTCTCAGTTAACTGTGGCGAGCATTCTGCGATCCCCATGCCGCCTGCCAAGCATGGGGATTATTAAGGGGGAGTGGACGTTTTCTAACTGATAAGAGGTGATATCGCCTTATCAAATACAAAAACGGTTTTGTCGAAAACATTGTATTCGACTCGAAGTAGTCATGGCGTAAGAGAGTCCAGATCTGTCTCGAAAATTACTTTTTTGACGTCGCCAGAACAATACTGTCGACTGAAGCACTCCGTCTAATTAATTAATGTTTGCTGCCTTCGTCACGCACACTGCAGTAGATACCTTCATTCTTTAAAGTTGATACGAAATGTAACATCGTAGAGCGAGTGTGGCTGGAAGACATCGATCACTGCATAGCTGCCACTTGCAGGGTTTGAACCCACCACCTAACGAGCACCAGACACGCGACGGAATTCTTGCACTCGTACAGTTTATATCCACTAATATTGGAATACAGTGAAAAACCCCTTGTAACAATTTGAGGCAGCTTATAGTATCTAAACAGATTAGCAAAGACTTACTTGGGAAGCGCATTACACTCTTTGGCAGTTCGCACAATTGTATTGTGCGAACAGCGAAATAATGATTAGGTCTTTCCCGATAGATACAATCTGAATAGATCTGATAGAATCAAGCGTGTTTTCAACTCGGCAGTTAATCGATTTCTTCTAGGCAAGCGTGCTCCACCACATGCATCCTCGCTTAGCTTCAATCAGGCGCGCTCATCGAGTTAACAGTCAAACACAAGCCTATAAACAAATCAAAAACTTGTATAATATCGTAAATGTGGGATTATTTAGATTTTGTAAACAATTTCAATTATCACCAAATTTAGTTATATAAGTTGTGTAGGTTACCTTAGGTAGGTTAGTACCTACACAGAAAAGCGAAAGCCCTACTTCGTCTCTTCAGTGGGTACCTACGTAACTAGTAACTACCTAAGTACTTAAGGCACCTTATTATTAATATGATGTGCTTACAGATTGTGTTATGCTATATATATAGTCAGTTTAGGTTTAAGAACCCCTCGTCAAATATCATAACACACATACTGGAAATAAATCATAGTAGGTACTTAGCTCCCGTTAATTTGGTATAATCCTTAAACAATTATTTACTTTAAATTTAATTTTTATATGCTGTTCTATGGAAAAAACCTTGTACCGAACGTGAAGCTGGAAAGTGGGACGACTTGAGAATTTTTAAATTAAAATTTATCTTGGGCCGAACACGGCATACAAAGCAGGACTAAAGCAGATTTTTTATGTGGGACGAACTTTCTTGGGACGAAAATGGCATAAATCGTTTTACTTCATCAATAACTTAACAAAACTAAAATATAGACGAACAAAAATAAAGTTTGTTTTCAGTAAATATAAGAAAGTAGGTACGGATTGAGATAGGATAATAAAGAAATTACTCCCACGTCGATAAAATAGCAGCTATTTTGACTTAGAAGAGTAACAATTTTCTTATATATGCAAAGGCGTGGGAACAGAACGTGTAGGTATTGCTGCGACGAAAAGGTCACGCTGCTGATTGATTACAAAGCTCTTCTGTATCAATTTGTGAAAAATAAATAAAATTTACGATACACCACAATATACTGTATTACGTCGGAACAGCTGCTATATTTCAAAATTAACACACAATTCACGGCGTGACGCTCGTATTTTTTCCATCCAAAGCAATGACAAAGAAAACGACCAGTTAAAACGCTCACTAAAATGCCTAGATCCAATCGACTTCGTATCGCGGCAAAATATGCTCTATTACGGCAAAGTAGAGCTGCTATTGAAACAGATTGATACGAATTCAATCACGTTTTACTGCGAACGTAACATTATAATAAATTGTTTATTTGGGACATGACAATAGAATGTTATTTTTCTTGTTTTGGAAAAGTATTCAAATCATATTTTGATAATCAATTTAGAGTAATTATATAAATATATATACATATTTCTATAAAAAATTCAATGGAGACGTTCTTTAGGTACAAGTTTGTGTATTTATAAAAATATTGCTGCATATTTTCATGAACACACCAAACAACATTTTATGAAGTTTTTAGGTAAGTATATTTTAATATTTCATCTCATGAAAAAACCATCAATGCTTCATATGCTGTATTGCATTATGTTAGGTAGAGGACTACATACATCACTACTATTTATTTATCAACGCTCTACTTCCTTACAATCTACTCTGCTTACGTATCAATTGTAGTTAAACAAAAATCATCCTATAAACAAAGATTAATTAAATACGACACACTCGCGTTCTGTAAAGTTACCCTTGCTTTCTTTATAAATTGATGATGAATTGTTTTATTTTATTCTAGGTGGACTTTGGGCATCACATCTAAAGTCATATAGCATTCTGGCCTAGTTTATATAAGAATGTATGGGAAAGTTATACCACTAGTCCACATGCTTATACGAAATGACCTAAGCTTTTAAGTAAAGTCATTTAAAATCTACATTAATGTGTCAACAAAATTATCGTGTTCGCCCGGCAATAGAAGCCGTCAACTACAAGAAAAGTCTAAACACAAACTGACAGACGCGAAGTTACCGGAACGAACAGACGTTTAACTTAACCGTGACTTATAACTTTAAGTTGGAACTTGAGATTATTCACGTACCATATAACTTGCAAGTTGCAAACTTATCCGAACAAAACTAGGAAAACTACAATGAATTTAGTTGCGAGAAAAAAATGAGCGTAGAACAAGCACAAGATATTGGATAATGTTATGTTATGACCCAAATACTCAGCGACAATAATAAGATGAATGGACGGGAAATAAGCGCACGTATTTTGAAGACTATCGGCCTTACCTAAAATAATCTCGTTTCTCTTAGTCACTGCTTAAACTTCTCTGTCCTTTTCTAGCACGTGCAACTTCACGTAGAGAGAAGATGGCAGAGAATCTTAAGCAGTGACTAACGGTTGAAAAGTTTTTTTTAAGTAAGACCGTATATGTTCAGCGCCAGCTCTCCACTCGCTTCAGTCACACTCTACCTTTGCGACATGCGAGCCGTACGATACGACAATACAAACTTCTAATACATGTACATGTGTTCTATTTTTGTCATGCAGTAATTAGATTCGCTATCTCTATTTTCCGGCAAATGTAATATGCATAATTTTAGCTAGGTATGTTTGATTGTGTTGTCTTGTTAATTTTGATCGATTTGCAAGCGCTGGGCCCGTCCATTCCATTATCACCGTCGCTGCAAATACTACTATTTTGGAATAGGTTGATGTTATGATAGTTTTCCGTAATAACAAGGTCTTGGTATATGTAACATGTTTATTATTTGTCCGATATTTTTATATCGTACGATTATCGCGGCGAAATGTTTTGGTAAGTTATCTATGACTTCTGAAATATTTGTCGCAATATTGTACCGTCTTGTTTTTTATTCTTTTTTCAAACTCTATTCGTAATTCGAAAGAAATTGACAAATCACATTTGAACTCAAATAGGTTTCAATAAAAGAGGTTTTAGTGTTTTATGCATAAGACGCGACGGTTAGTTTCATTTATTGGTTACCTATTTTGTTACGCTTAGCATAATCGGCCTGTTAATATTACTGCTGGACATGGGCCTATCGTTGAGGGGCGATTGCGCCATGTCCACCACCCTGCCCCATGTTGGATTCACATAGGTACACCCATGTAATATCATTGGGTACACCATTGAACTTCGTCTAAAAACGTCTGCAGGTTTTCTCAGCATGTTTTCCTTCACCGGTAAGGATAAGTACAACGGAGTGGTATAAAAATCCGTAGATAAACTCCAAAGAGCTCATCAGGTGGCCTAGTGGTACAAATCTCATATTCATTTATTGATAAAATATAAATTTAAAACAAAAAACATTATAAATCATATGACATTTGTGACATTTTATGTTATTTTGGATAAATACACTTACTTATACCGCTGTGTACTCTAAATAGTTCGTTTCTGGAGTAAATTTGCTATTCCTATTCCTACCGTAAATGTGGCAAAACCTACTCAAAAAATGTGTTATTTCAATTTCTCGATTAAATATTATTTTTTCATTTTCATTCAGCGAGCTAGCACAATGTGCTCGCATAAAATGTAAAACCTCGTAAAAGCATCTTTGTGAAGATATCTCGTTAATTTTAATTGAAGAGCCTCTTCTTATTCAGCGAATGCCTCTGGATCAGTCTCAATAGTTCCATAATTCATTCGGGCCTTTTAATAAAGTTACGATGTATGGCACAAAAAATGGTCGAGGATACATTATTTATTAGTTTCTATTTATTATAGTTGAAGAAACGAAACAAATCATTGTTAAGTATAGCTTTTTGGGCTCTAGATGCTCAAAACTTTTATTTTCAATGCATTGATTTGACATTTCAAATTAAATAGCCAACTTATTATAATGTATGTATGTATGGACCTGGGTATGTCCTAAAACTGCATCCAGAACCACCGGAGGACGGGCAGCAGCGTCCTCTCAGTTAACGGTGGTGAGCATTCTGCGATTCCCAAGCCGCCTGCCAAGCGCGGGGATTATGGCAACACCTCCCTTTAAGGGAGAGGCCTTCGTCCAGCAGTGGACGTCTTCCGGCTGTTGATGTAGCCAACTTATTTAATAACAAAGAAATTACTTAAATTTAATGTCTACCTAACATATACAACTACTTTACAATGTTATGAAAACAACAACAATAGTACATTATGATACGAGTGTGCTATGTTGGTCATTACACTAGAGGCGGTATTATGCGCGCGAGCCGCAGGCGAGCGCGATAAGAAAGCCGAGAGCGTAATGACTAATAGCACAAGAGTTCCATACGACTGTTTTCGTCACACTTGCGAGGAAAAAACCATTTTTTTTGATAATAATTAACCACACAGCGAAAACGTCAACAAACATTTGCGGAAAATGGCGCCCAAATCAGTAATGCGCGCGCAGGTTGACATTTACTTCAGCGGCATAAGAACTCTTTGTTGGTATTACAAAAAAACTGTAAGTATTACCCGGCTATATTAAGAGTGCTTCGTACACGTACGTCTAATTGCAGTCACGTACAAACTTGACTTTACCGGGTTATACCTATTATAGTACAAGTGCCGTAATGTAAAGTAAAAAGCACGCGTGTATAATAGCCTGGATTATGAGCCTAAAAGCGATGTAATAAGATCTACTTTACGAGCAAGTGTGATGAAAAAACACTTAAAAACGATTCATAAATAAATAAAAATTTATAAATAGAAATAGTTTATTACCAAATAGAGTAGAACATTTTTTTCTTAAAATAGGTACAGACTTATAAATCCAGTTTTAATTAAAGATAATTATTAAATGGATATTAATTTATAAATAATAAATACATAATCATAATTAAGCCGTGGTAACCCAGCCGGCTAAACACGGTCTTAACTCATGAAGTTCTGGGTTGGGTACCGGGTCATAATAGGCTAGATGACTGATGTTTAAATCGTTGAAACCAATAGCTTTGATGAAGAATTTAAGTAAATATAGTTTGGTAATTGAAAACATTATTTAAATCGTTTAATAATGTTCTGATATATGAGCGTTTAAAGTTTTTGTTAGAGACAACTCTGTCCCTTACCCACAAAACAAAAAATGACGTCACGCTTTACTTGTCAGAATAGAACTTATGTGGCGTCCTGACAAGTGACGTCACGATTTGCTGTTTTGCCTTTCTGTCTAACATGATATTAAAATGCTTATAAGTATTTATTTTTGATCTTTTTATTATTATTTTAATGCTTATTTTTGATCAGATTTTAATTTTCTTTTCATTAATCTGCTATATTTATGGGCCACATTTGAATAGGACAATTAAAAAAACCAGTCATCTAGCCTATTATAAATGAGTTGTTCCAAAGTTAAGCACGGATTTTAAAAAAAAAACTTACCACCGGCTTTTACTTAAAGGAAAATATTGAGAGAAAATTGCTATTAAATGCAAATCCGCACCGAGCCAGTGTGGAGAAAATAGCCAAATCACCCTTCGAAAGCTTGCTCATATACCAGCAGTGGGACAATAAAGAAGAAGTACTTTAGGTTAATCTTCAAGAGCTGCTATAAAAGATTGTTCGCAAACGAGCCAAATGCAACCGCCACAAAACGGTGCCACTTAAAACTGAGTCGTGTTGTGTGGCAACCACTGGCGGCGCATGTGCAGCGAATCCATACAAAATGTATGAACACTGCTGTCCGCAGCTCGGTGGCAGCCGCAGCCGCAGCTTTGCGGCTTTCGCGATTAGCCCGTGCGTGGCAACGCAGTTTCTAGATCAATTCTCTACCCGAAGTTACTCAACTAGGCCAATTTCGGTGCGGTGGATATGGCATTATTTATCATTTATTATTTGGCTTAAAAACGTATAAAAATATATACATTTATGTCACAAATTAAAATTAAGAAGCATAATCAAACAAAAATTACTATAAAAAATTAAGAATAATTTACAAATTAAAAACAATATGAAAATAAAAATAGTAATTAATCATTTATAAATAGGCAAAATAGACAATCAGTTATTCAGGGTTTCGGGTTACTTCTAATCAGTTAGCATCCCCTTAAGGGCATATTCTGTACATCAATACAAACAACTTTTACTTTAGGCCCAAAGTGAAATAGCGAAAAAAATATCAGCTGTTCCATACAAAAAGTTCATCGACCTTGGGCAAAATGTATGGAACAGCTGTTTTTTTATTTCGCGATTTCAATGTTGGCCCCATAGTAAAAGTTGTTTGTTTTGGTGTACAGAATATCCCCTTAAAAGGATGCTAACTGATTAGAACTAACCCTGTATAATAATAGTAAAGTATAAAGTCACAAATCAGTACTAAATGAGATATCATACTTTTTGCACCTGTCCCATTGATAGGTCAAATTTTCACAGTAGGTACCTACGTCAAAAAATATGCAAGGGTGCTTTTCCAATTATTACCCAACCCAATTATATCCAATGGCCTATTGAGGATAGGCACATGTCCAGTATAGTACTATTAAAACGAGTGATTATGCTTCTAAGACTTCGAACGAGGCCCAAAAGAATTGTAGTAAATGTAGACACTCCGAAAAAATGCTTAAAACTTAAATTATTTGGGGTTCCACCGCTTATCTCATTCTTGAGTTGAAAGTCTAATAAAGTTTATCTTTGAAGAGCTCTCTATAGTCTCGGTTCTTCCAGCACAGTACTTAGTACAAAGTTTCTAACGACAAAAAGCTTCATCCATTGCAAAAAGTTAATATTTTCTACCATTTTCAGATGTCGCGAGCGTGTTTCCCAAGCATTTTCAAGTGAAATGTATCTGGTATAAGTATACTTGTCTTAGTAAGAAGTTCAAACAGCCACTTGTACGCTGAGAAATGAAATTGAGCTAGATAATATAAACCCTCACACGCGTTCTGACTAAAGTTATATCTACTTGTCTAACTAAAGGTTAGTACTCAATCATTCTGACGTCACATTATTCTTAGCAAGTACTTACTTATTAGACTATACTAGATTATATTTATTAGATTATTCTCTTACTTACTAGTTCTCTATTAGTTCTTAATTTTGGAGACTGCCCGCTGTCCACCTACACAGTTCACCCTTACCAGGCTTCACCTGGCTGTACCAGGGGTACAGCCAGGTGAACTTGAAGTACTATTGAAGGTGAACTAAAAGTACTACTAGTATACTATTATACGGGGTGTTAGTTTGAACACCGTTATCCTTCTAGGATATCCTTGAACTCATCATTATGAACAACTTTTACTATGGGGCCAACCCAGAAATCACGAAAAAAAAACATACAAAAAGGTTCATCGATCTTGGACAAAATGTATGGAACAGCAGATATTTTTTTCCCGATTTCAAGGTTGGCCCCATAGTAAAAGATGTTCATAATCATGAGTGCAATGAAATCCTAGAAGGATAACGGTGTTCAAACTAACAGCCTGTATAATCTATGGTAAGTTGAATTTGAAGAGAGGCCAAATACTTAATACTAAGTATAGAAAAAGCGTACACCCCCATAAAAAAGGCGTCTAAACGTAGATATTTGTATGATATCGTGTGGATTTTTCTCTGTATCGCTTGGCTCGTCGATGTCACACGGCTCCCGTCGGCTCCGCGTGCCTCAGCACTACAGTAGATAACGGATGTTCGCCTGATGGTAAGCGTCACGCCTGCCCATAGCAGTAGCAGTGCCAGAATTGTAAAAATGCGAACAAAATCCTGCGCCGCACTGCACTGCGCTCGTCAACCTGAAAAATTAAATATCAAATCTCTTCATGCCCAGTAATTTATCTGGTGACATTGCCCTTCAAACTGAAGCACAGTACTGCTTGCACACTAGTGCTTGGCGATTGGATAACTGGCAAAGCTGCTTCCCCAGGACTGTACAATAGAGTCCTACCATACAAAGTAATGAGAGCCAGTGCGTCCAGGGCTTTGTTGTTATCCAGAAGTCTACGTACCCTGCAACGGTCATAAGCAGACGCTATTTCTTACCTTTAGAAAATAATCACATTTATTTCACTACTTTTTACCATAAAAATGCCACTCCTATACACTTTGTACTTATACTTCCCTACTTTATACCTTTCCTCGAAAGATGATTGGTAGATATAATATTTTATCGTACTGGCGTGATGTGGGTTGTAGGATCACGTATGCCATTGAAGTTCTTATTTGGCTTGTGCATGTCACTGTTTCCTTCACCGATAAACCAGTGACATGCTTTTTAAAACCCGTATACGTAAATTCTAGAGCACCTATCAGTACGAGACTACAGTCGAATGCGAGACTCGTCTTCTCTTATCTGTATAATATTATATACTTAGCATTAACACATTTGTCGTTCACACTATGATGTCAGTTGCCTGCAAGAGGTCTGCAGTAACAGAAATTAAACCCTGACTAAAGTTAAATAAACGTCAGAATCGTCTGCGAGTCGCTCGCAGCTTTATAAATCTACAGCGCAGAAGAAATAATGCCTATAGCACAGAATTTTCCCTATTGAGCTATAGATGCTGAGTGAATACCAAGCTTAACTTGACCCAAGTATCCTAGAATCGTGTCAAGTTGCGACGCGGACTGAATGAAATGAAAAACAATTCAATCGACGCTAGCAGAGAGGTGAAAGGTTTACGATCCGGTATTCGATCTCCAGTGAATCCACTCGAAACATCCGTTTTTTTTTCTTAGTTATTGGCATTGCGCGTTGTGAATTCTGCCAGTGTCAAGTTTATTAATTTTCATTTTTTTAAATTAAAATCAAGTTACAATGTCATGAAATCACAGTCAATCACACGAAATTAGTCTTTAGTAATTACCTATGTTCTTAACATAACTCGTAACTATGTTCTTAAATTACCTCTTTTTTATTGGTGATTGTCTAAAGACGAAACATAATAGTGTGTGTGAACTGTGAACTCTCTAAACCGCATCGGGTTAGCGTGGTATATAACTATCCAATCACACTACGGTATGTTCTGCAGTGAAAGTCAAAAGTTGCTGCAGATGCAGTATTGTACTTCGTCTAATTTTGTGCTTTTTTATTTATTTATATAAAAATAATGTCTTGTTCCCACTTGTTCCAAAATAAACCGAAGCAGTCACAAAATAACTAACTATACATATTGAAATAATTAAACACTACTTACACAATTTTAAGAAAACGTTCCGTTTATAAAATAAAGTCAATAAAATTAAAAGGCTCTTCGGTTTTCCAATCTCAATGTCTTCATTATACATGCGACGAGCGCATGAACATAATTTAAATTATGAAACAACATTATCTTTGCATCCGAAACCGTGTTTAGAAATAATTTGAAAATTGACGATGTTATCTTTCCATGCATCTTAAGATTTAACCTTATCACGGCCACGATCGCTTAGTAGAAATTCGACCCTGTACCCCAACTACTTCTATAGTTGTCAAAAAATTAAGATCTGTTTTTTTTTCCCTCTGCATATGCACTATGACCCTTTTAAGAAGAAGACTTTGGTAGGTAGTAAAGTAAGGCTAAATAATAATAATTTAATATAATGTATAATTTATAAACTATTTTGATTTAGAGATAAGTATTATTTGACGAAATTTATTCCGGACATGTTCTGCTGATGATTATTATTATTTTGACTCACTGGCATTTGTACCGATATTATTATTACAACTTTTTTTTCTTGAATTTAGTGATGTATAAATATATATTTATTTTTTTAATGTTCCTGTGATAACCATAATTATGTGTTCAAATCGCGAAAGTTAAAAAGTTTCATTTAGTGATGTATTTTTGTAATGATAATTTTTGGAATTTAATGTGATTTATGGCCTGTCTGAAAATAAATTATTTGAATTTGAATTGAATGTAGTTTTTTCGGGGTATTGCACAGAGCGCGGCGATGCAATTATGTCGTGGTGGTCAGAAGGTACGCGCTTGCCGGTGAAGAAAAACATGGTGAAGAAAATATTGAAAAACTGTAGTTCATTAGAACTCAGTTGACCAGCTATCGCCTTCAAAAATAATTTTATACTAAACCTTAGTTGTAAATCTATTAGCATAATACATTAATTAGTAGCATAGTGCACGTAATGTTCGTATTAGTTCGAGATCATTATAATATTAATAGTGTATTAGTAACTACAAAGCTAATAAACAATAGACATTGAACTTATGCTCCATAACTACGTCAATTAATTCAATAAGATGTTCTAAGTGACAAACTTGTATCATCAAATTCACTTTGTTAAGTACAAAATGCCTATGTAGGTGCTACGATACGAGATTGGTGCTACGGTGAAACAAACGGTGCTGTTAGCTACGATAAAAGCGCTACGAGCTACGAATTGAGCGCTACGAATACAAACATTTATTTTAAGCTAGCTGACCTGCCACGGGGTTATTTTTACCCGACTTTTTTCCGATAAATTTATTTCTTCATAAAAACTTTCAAGGAATACTTAAAAAATAAATGCTAAATTGGTCCAGCCGTTCTCGAGTTTTGCGTTTAGCAACACATTCAGCGATCCTTTTTCATTTATTCATAGAAGATAGACGATATACTTAGATAGATTCGGGAAAGAGAACATACACACATTTTTGTGGATTCATAATGTATGTATAAATCAACAAACGGGAATGTATGTACCTACATAATGATAAATTCATTTAATTAAATTTAAAAAAAAGATTACAAGCTTGTCGCGAATTGCGACTGTAGTATTATTCACATACAAATCACTCAAGTGTGGAGTCTTTGGTTTTGGTCTCTGTAGAATAATAAATTATCACTTCTATCAGATATAAATATCTTTCCTTTTTCAACCGACTTCAAAAAAGGAAGTTCTCAATTCAACTGTGTTTTTTTTTGTATGTTTCGCGATTACTCCGCCAATTATGAACTGATTTTTATAATTCTTGTTTGGTAGGTTATACTTCAGAGGTGGTTCCATATACATTTTATCGAAATTGGTTTAGTAGTTTAGTTTTTAAATCAAAATTACTGGAAAATATGAAGTTGTCATCCAGGTATTCGCAGTTGAATTTCGTTGTTTTTTTTTAAAGCCTTTTATTATTTGTGACAAAAAGCAATAACGGTTAACGTTGCTCTGTATAAAGTATATGCACATTAAGCTATGAACTGCCATTGCTCGCTCTATGTACGTATTTTACGTTCAAAAATTAGAGAAAACGAGCACGTAGCTCGCACCGCTCAAGTCTCTCTGACCTACCCTCACCAATTTATTGGCCATAGGAAA
Source organism: Erannis defoliaria (assembly GCA_905404285.2). NCBI lineage: Eukaryota > Metazoa > Arthropoda > Insecta > Lepidoptera > Geometridae > Erannis > Erannis defoliaria. Next base: position 1,286,970 of record FR990077.1, on the reverse strand, counting down.
TCCGGTACAGGGGCATTTTTTTTACGGTTATACAGGCTCCCTTGTATTTTATTACAATCCTTCGATATTGTTTTATTTCTAGCCATAAATATGAGCGCTGGCGGAACCTTTATTCCGCAGATGTAAGCTTTAATACATAGTAAAATAGAAAATCACGAATTTTCTATTACTTCTGTTTGCTTTATTTAATAAAATACACTGTCAAAAGCAGTGAAATACATAGACAATACGTGATTCAAAAACATGTTTCAGAATCGAGCATTAGATAAATTTTTAGTAAAGCCTTACCAACAAAGCCAAAAATTACGCCGGAAATGGCGATGCAAATGAAAATTATGCAAAAAAAATTATTAAGAAACGGAAAGTTTTTTTTTTTTGTATCGATTGAATTAATTCAAATCGTGCATTGGATAAAACATTAACAAACCGTGTAAGTATACCATGTATTTTCCGCATTCCACTACAAATAGAGAACAAATAAGACAATCACAATCTATTTTGCTATTCGTTGGCTTGTGGAAATGAAAAAGCTATTAAAAGGTTTTTGTTTAGGATCTCTAATCGTTCAAGTAACAGATATAACATTTTTCTATAGTTCAACCGACTTCAAAAAAGGAGGTTCTCAGTTCGACTACTTTTTTTTTGTATGTTTTTTACGCGATTCCTCCACCAATTATGAGTTAGTTTTAATGTTTTTTTTTTCATTATACTTTGGAAGTGGTCCCATACAAATTTTATCGAAATCGGTTAGTAGTTTGGCTTTAAATCAAAATAACTGGAGAAAAAAGTTTTTTTTTCTTTTTTTTTTTTTTTAATCTTTGTTTTATTTGGAGCTTGAGTCGCTCAGCGACTATGTCAGCTCCATTGTATCCATTCACTTGAAACCCTACTTAAAAATATCACACAACAATATATATAGTGTTCTTGCCGCGTTACTAAGCGGAGCGGACAAAACACTTTTTGTCATCCTGGTACGTAGTAATCGTAATTGAAGTCGGTTGTTTAACCGTATTATTTTCGAAACTGATCATAGGAAAGTTCTTTCAAAGTATATTTTTTTAATAATTTGATTATACGGTGATACACATGGCTTAGCAGGTTTTATCATGTAGCGCCAACCTTTGACCGTTTAAAACTAATCTAAAACTAGTGTGAAATTCCAGAGATCGTTATAAACATTTCGTGAACATGTCGTGTAATTACTATCACTGTTCAGCTGTTCACGGCATCGTTTTGCAGTACAGTAACCTCCAATATCAACTATACTCGTACGTTTCATCTTCGAGCAGAATTTTTTGAAAAGAACTCTGTTATTATACGTTCCCCGGAGTCGTTATCAGCCGAACCAGACGTTATCAGGAGCAAGGACGTTGTTACCCAGGAAATACTGAACCGGCGCGCGATACCCGCGCGTGGGAAACGTCCGGGAATTTTATTTTATACGTTTTGTTTTGACCGGAGATTTAATGATTTTCATCTCAATGTTTACGGCCTTACTTAAAAAAACTTCCCAACCGTTAGTCACTGCTTAAGATGCTCTGCCATCTTCTCTCTGGCGTGAAGTTGCACGTGCTAGAAAAGAACAGAGAAGTTTAAGCAGTGACTAAGAGAATCGAGATTATTTTAGGTAAGGCCGTTAGAGTTTAAATTATGCGGTGTAATTTTTGAAATGCGATATTTATTACATCAATACTTCATCAATTTTTATCGTGTAGGTACAGACCTTGACTTTACTAGGACAGCGGGACAATCAGTCATTTTCATTCGCTTGTAATCGTATAGCTTATACTTATTAGCTATGCCCCGCGGTTTCACCCGCGTGACGATGAGAAACTATGATGATGATGATGATAAAAAGTAGCCTATCATTGTATTATTCCAAGATATAAGCATCTCCATTCCGAGTTTCGTCCAAATTCGTTCAGCTGTTTGGCGTGAAGAGGTTACAAACTTACACATAGACCGACAAAGTTTCGCATTTATAATATCAATGTGACAATGCTTCTGTGTTTTTTGTGAATATGCTGTCCAAGAGGGTGTTTCCTGATAGTTACAATCTGGGTGAATTCAAGTCGCGACTGAATCAGTTTCTTCTGGGCAAGCGTGCTCCATCGTAGACTGCATCATCAGGCGAGATGAAAGAAAGAAAATAGCGCAAGCCAAAAAAATTGGTATAAAATTTAAACATTCCTTCAAGATGACTATAATACGAGATTGCCTTTAAGGAAACGGAACGATAGCACTAAGTCATTAAGATCTCAATATGAACCAGTTTCCTACGAGATCAACCCTAAAATAATTATATTAAAAATAAAAATAAAACTAGAGGTCGCACGCGACTTCGTCCGTGTACGGAAGAAATTCAGCCCGCTCCCAAAATTCACCACTTTCTTTTGGGCTGTGCGTTGTCTGTCATTCAGTCAGTCAGTCAGTCAATCAATGAGTCAGGACAAAGCCTTTTATATACATAGATGAGGATGACAGTAAAAATCAATGTTTGTACTTCAGGGCTTGTGGCTTCAACATTCGTGGCAACACGCTACACCGTAGACGCCTAGCAGGCATCCAGCGAAGCCTAGTATGACTGATTACACAGTACCTACTAGCAAAGATTATTAGGTAATAATGCCTGAGGATATAATTTCATCCAAATCCTTGACCGCGTTTAAGAACAGTCTGGATACATGGATAAAAAAGGAGAAGATAGACTTAACAGACAAATACTGAATTTCAACACTGTTTGATATGGGCACATCAGCATTAGGGGGGGGGGGGGTTGCCATAATCCCCACGCTTGGCAGGCTCGGCTTGGGGATCGCAGAATGCCCACCACCGTTAACCAAGAGGACGCTGCTGCCCGTCCTCCGGTGGTCCTGGTTGCAGTTTTAGGACGTGCCCAGGTCCACGCTGCTCGCCTATCATTAAATAAGTAATACTATACTGTACTTGTACTACTATCATGTGTTGTGGGTGTAGTATGTATCATAAATATATATTTACGAAAAAAAATGTATATAAGTATTCTATCAGCTATCTGGTTTCCATAATACAAGCTTTGCTTAGTATGGGGCTAGATGGCGCTGTGTGTAATAAATGTCCGCCCAATATTTATATTTTATATATACTAAATAATACAGTACATCGTCAATTTATCTAACGAGTACATCTAGCCATAATATCCTAAAAATAGTAGAAACTAGAACATGGTTTATGTCCACGAGAGAACTAGTCAAGTAATCCACACCCTCGTCAAGGAGTTCGAGCAAAAACGCCTGTCAAACGCCATCGACTCGTGTAGGTTTTCTTTTCACTTAGGTATCTCTTATTTAGATCAAGTGCTTTTGGAAATAATAAGTTCATTGAGAAAATATAAACCTTTTTTTACAAATACAAATACGAATACAAATACAAATAAGTAGTTTATTGATAACACCAAAGTTACAAAGTTACTCTTTCAAGTTACAAACTTGTTGTATAAAGATAAAATACGAATGAACTATTCCGAAGTTACTCCGCGTTTATTATTCCGTCTATAGTCTCAATCCACCAGGTTACAATATTTAAAGATAGATATAAGCAAGAGATGGATTAACAATTTCGAGGCTAATCCTCTTTTTTTATTAATAAGATCCTAAGTTTTAATTTAACTTTTAAACTGAATTTATTTACCCAAATAACCAGTTTAATGTACATCAATATACACAGTAATGGTGTGCAAATGTTTCATTATACGTTGTTATAATCCGCCGAAAGTGGAGTGTTGCTAAATAAAGCAAAATTTAATTAAATCTCCCCATCCAATCTATACGTGCGATCCGGTCTAAACCGGCATCAACACTGCTGAAGGTTACAGTGTAACTGCACAAGCGGTAAGATATATCCATCAACAACATGAAATGTGAAACATGTCTAAACTCGCACGCAATCCTTCCATCGTAAAAAAGTGTACTGCCAACGTAAAAAGGTGTAGTTCCATCGTAAAATATCCATCCTTAGATTGTAATATTATTATAAGAAAAAAATCTACCTCTTTTATGCTCTGTACCCTCAATCCCTAGAAAGTGATATTAATATAACTAAGTAAACATTCTGACTATTTTAGACTGTGTATGTACAGGCTACTGCAACGTGGTCTTTAACTGCTGGCCTTTTGGAGAAACTCAGAGTCACGCAACGGGCAATGGAGAGAGCTATGCTCGGAGTTACTTTGCGCGATAGAATCCGGAACGAGGATATTCGCCAAAGAACCAAAGTTACCGACATAGCTCGCAAGGTTTGCAAGTTGAAGTGGCAATGGGCAGGCCACATCGCTCGAAGAACTGACAACCGATGGGGAAGAAAGGTTCTTGAGTGGCGACCGCGAACCGGAAGACGCAGCGTAGGAAGGCCTCCCACTAGGCCTCCCACTAGGTGGACCGACAACATTGTAAAGGTCGCGGGCAACCGGTGGAAGCAAGTGGCAGGTTGTCGTACAGTGCGGCGGTCTAAGGGGGAGCCCTTCGTTCAGCAGTGGACGTCTCCGGGCTGATGATGATGATGATGATGTACAGGCTCATGTATATTTATGATTGTAATTTGTATTGTGTGCTTATAAAATTAAAATAAATCTCATCTAACTAGGTGAAGTTTAGCCACTGTTGTATACTGTGATGGCATGGCTATATTAGGTACTGCCAGCAAACGTAAGATAGCGGCAAATACAAATGTTTTAATTTCACCGGTCCTTGACGCAATTAAATTAATGGCCATTTCAGTACTGAAATTGAATAAACAGTTCTTAAAGTGGCATTTTAAGGAAACGGCAAGATTTTAAGGAGTTACTAAATAGGAGTTTCAAGACTCAAAGTCAAACACTTTGAGTCTTGAGTTTCTTTGAGGGTAGGATTAGTTTGATAGCTTTAGATAGAAGCCAAGAAAGGCTTCGTTTCATTTACGCCATTGTCCGCCCTTTAAAATGCGAGTGAGAAGCTCTGTTTAGGTTTGGAAGAGATTTTTGATTTCTGGAGAGCTTAACTTGTTTTTGACCGACTGCTAAAGAAGGCTTTTATTTTTCGAGTAATAATGTTGCTATAATATACTTATTATTGACGCAGCGTAGGTAGGCCTCCCACTAGGTGGACCGACGACATTGTAAAGGTCGCGGGCAACCGGTGGAAGCAAATGGCAGGTTGTCGTACAGTGTGGCGGTCTAAGGGGGAGGCCTTCGTTCAGCAGAGGACGTCTCCGGGCTGATGATGATGATGATGATGATGATGAATATACTTATTAAGTTAATGAGCTTTATGATTTAGAAAAATATCGTTTTATTATTGCAAAAGCTATGTAATTGGTATAAGGAAAACAATTTCTGTCGTGTCAGTCTTGTTTAGCCAACAATACATTTTATTAACTATAATAGGTACTTTATACACAAAAATTGCTTCGATGTTTTTTTCCTTAATACTTACAAGGTTAACAAATAATATTCTTTTACAACATTCGCTTCCTGGTTACGTAAAAGCAAAAAATTCTAAACCTTTTGAATTTCTTTTTATATTCAAGGAACGCTGCTATAATTACTTCACTTCAATGCTCTGAGCGAAAAATTACAGTACAGTGCCTGGCTGAAATATGGCACGTTGAAAAAAGCTGCTATTTAGCTGCTGTATTAAGTATTGAGTAAAAATCTTTTCCTTGATAAGGGCGTCACGACGACTGGTCTGTTTTTTTTTGTTATTACTTTCGCATTAGGCAGAATAAGGTATTTACGAAAAAAAAATGGAATAAAATTCTAGGAAAAGGGGAGTGATTTTCCCATAGATTTATTGAAATTCTAACAGTACTACGTCTGTCGGTCTGATAGTAACTTTATTTTTTGGAGAATCATAGCATAATAAAAACGTTTAGTTTTTATTAGCTGTATTTCTTCTTGTTAAAGTATTATACATATTCAAAATATTTATTTTATTTTATTTGTCGCTACAAGGTTTCATTTTGTACTTAATTTTACAATAATTATGTTGTTCAAACAGTTTTGTTATAACGTGCTATTGAGTTTGGCACGCGCTGTAATTCGGCAGATTCCAGGTAATCGCCGGTCGTAATTAAAACGGCATTGTAATCCCTCGGTAGGCTATTGGTTGTCGATATAAGACTCGATTACCACTACAGCGCGTGAATAATGTTCAATAAAGTTGAATTAAAAGGTGTAGGTATAAAGATAAAATGGATCCTACTTAAAAACGCTGTTTAAATTAACTAACTTAAACTCAACTTCGCAATGTAAAGAAATACGCAATACTTACTAACGTCATTTAATTTTAAGCAGTATCTATCTATTTTTAAGTAAAGTTCAGTATGTAAAGTTACTATCAAGCACTTTACTTTGCGACAGTGGATGTTATTGCCATTCTTATAAAGAAAGCCGTTTTCATGTTTGCCAACGATTTCATAATACTAGACAAATTTATACTTAAATATGAAATCTGGTAGAAAACATAGACAATAGACAATAAACAATAGACAATAGTTTATTCGTGGCAAAAGTATAAACAAAAAAGCAGTTACACAGAACACGGAAAAGTAAAACATTAATAAAAAATTGACACATACTTAGACTTACTTGACATGATACTTAGTTAATACACGCGCAGTAACTTTAGTGCTATTTTAATAAAATTAAGAATAACATAAACTTAGAACAGTTTTCTAGTAAAATGCGCGCATTTTCTGTGATAATCGAAGTGTATTTTTTTTTAATGATTTATTTTTTATCGCTTCTGTCGCTTCGCTGGGTGGTAGCCCTTAAATGTATTGACAGTGACCATTGAGGCCAAATGTCCTCAAACCGAAGGGCTCTCGATGCGGAGTTGAATTAACAAGGCTTCGGGAATCGGACTTCGGTACACAATCGGCTATTGAGGAGTGAGTGCGTATTAACAGGGATGTGTCTGATGTGTGATGAATCTTCTAGATTGGAATTAATTTGGAAATTGATTCGAGCATGTGGTAAAACTGTGTCACCGATTTTCCGTAGTGAGAGGTAGGAAATACTAAAAAAAGCTAATTATGTCATTCAATAAATATTACCTATGTATAATTGTCATGTAATTAACATTTTCACAAATTAAAAGAGAAAATACGTAGACGAAGAAACTAGATCCTTGCATAAGAGATGTAAAACGAAAACTCACGCACAGACAGAAATCACAGACAGAAGACAGAATATATTCGATCTCTGTGTTTATAATCATCATCATCATCATCAGCCGGGAGACGTCCAGTGCTGAACGAAGGCCTCCCCCTTAGACCGCCACACTGTACGACAACCTGCCACTTGCATGCACCGGTTGCCCGCGACTTTTACAATGTCGTCGGTCCACCGAGTGGGAGGCCTTCCTATGCTGCTTCTTTCCGGTGTGTTTATAATACAGTCCTAATGTTATTGTAATCGTAGCTAGATGTGCCAAACATTTTTAAATAACTATTATTCATACTCAGTGATTTTATGTCTTCGAATTATCGAACTACTGTATTATCAGATAATCGGATTACTGTAATAATCTCGTTCGCACATTTTCAACTACGACCGACGCCGCGTTTTAGAGGAAAAGTTTACTTACTTGTGAGTGGATGACTTCCATGAAGTAGCATATAACGACATCCTTGTGGCACGACTACGGGTGGCACGAAACTTCAAAATTACTTAATTTGCTTTTCGGTAGTTGACAACCGAACTAAAAAACTACGGTTTTTTGTAGTATTAAAAACTACTTTATCCTACAACCTATACCTGTAGCTACTAAGGCTACGATGCCGTATGTATTCATTTCTTCAAACCATAGAAAAGGAAAATGTCTATTTTCTATGTAGATATTTGAAAAACAAAGTTATGATTCAACGAATTCTATTAATTGCTGAATTTCATATCACTACTTTCTACTGTGTCAATAAATTGCCTTTTCTTAATCACCTCGCCCGCTAACTTAATCAACTATGTAAACTGGACTTTATTAAAAACGTTAACGACCTTTGTTAACCCAATATTCCCGACTGCTCCAGAATATAAAAGTGAGGCAGGGTGTGAGCGACCGCTGCGTAAAGTAGAATTCCCACATTTTCACACGCCTAATTTTGCGGAGTTTTGCGGCCATGCTCTCCGAGCAAACCAAAATTTAATCAAATGTGGCTATTTTGTTTGTATATTCTTTATTAATATAAAGGCGAGAGAAAGACAACGAAATAATTAAACGTTAACGTTAATTAAACTCGACTTCAACAGGTCTATTAGTTTAGGTACCAACGATATTTATAACATGACCTCATTGGTCTAGCTCACAACGTTTGTTATTATTGTTTGTTTTTTTTTTTTTTTAAGTTTCTTAATTATGTAATATTTGCAATCCGAATCCACTGTTTTAGCCATGTCGAGCGCTTGCTATTTTGGATCATGGGATCGTTCTGTATTATTCAACATGTTACTGTATTATGCAATTTCTATGATCTGTTTTAAGTGCCTAATAAATAAATAAATAAAGATGCAAGGTTGTACGGAAAGGTAGTTCTGAAAAGAAAGGGATACAGGAGGAGGAAAAGATGGAAAAATACTATGCTATTAACACTAATATTATTAATTCGGAGGTTTCTGCTTGTGTGTTTGTTGTTACGTATTCACTACTAGAGGTCGCCCGCGACTTCGTCCGCGTACGGTTAAATTTCGGCCCGCTCCCAAAATTCACCACATTTTTTTCCTCTCTTTATATTCTTTCACTGAAAAGCCATTGGTATGAACTAATCACCAGCATCGGCTATAGTTTATTCAGTTCATGTCGTTAAACAGCAATATATAACTTCTCTTGTTTCCGAGTTAAGTTCGGACGAGCTGAAATTTGTAAAGAGATGTAAAACAAAGCCGTTGCTGCTCCACGTTCGAGCGAATGTTTTAATTAAGCATACAGAAATAACCACTTAACAGTACTTCAATTTGGTAGGAATGCAGTGTTAATTAATTAGCATTGGCTTGTATTGCGGTGGAATTGCGCTATCTCTATAACTATAGATACCTACCTACGTAGGTATATAGAGAGATGCAGAATAGAGCAGGATCTATACAATAGCTATACAATAGACTTGATGTGTGATTGATTTCAATACTGAATTCTTTAAGGGCATGCTTGACCAGGCTTGACTATATTTTAACCGATAATCCCAGGAAAATCTCAGCCAAATTATTTTAGTTAAGATTATTTTTATGATGTATGTTATTCTGTAACATATCTATTATATGGGCCCGTGTTTAATTTCTGTTGCCTGAAATTAACGATTATTATTATATATTTTATTATTATTATTATAGAGTCATTCAAATATTTATATAAAATTAGAAATTTCCACGTTTTAAACCGATGATTTCTGTAAATACAGATATTGATTTACATACTCTTGATGATTGATTTACATTGATTTACTCTTTATAGTTGTTATTGCATAAAAACATTTATAACAGAAGTCATGAAAAAAAAGTATCGGCAATTAAAACTTATTATTAGAACTGCATAAAGATGATAAGACAAAATCCATAATTCTATTTTTTTTACTAGCATAGTGGCATCGTATTGATCGAATAACGATCTCGATACAAACTCATTACTAATACTTACCTACATAATATATCCTATAAAAAGAGCACGTTTACACACAAACTTCCGCAGCAAGGTGTGGTGTGATTCCACCGCACACCAACTTTAAAATACAGTAACATTCTAGCCAGACATCAGAAACTAGATCGCATTCCCACATGACTCTCACTGCAAAATGTGAAATTTCTCGCATATTCCGACATTCCAGATTGCCCGAGGGAAAAAAGACGTCGAAGTGTCAAAACTTACTTGGCGAAACTTTCTTATTTGTTGGCGAGACTATCCTAGAGGCTAAGATGCACTTCGAAAAATGCAATGTACTTAATAGTTTTTTGGATTAATAGCTTTTTCATGTGTGGTAGCGCAATATAAAAACGAATTTAAAATTGCGGCGGTGTGTAGAGTACCATTAAATATTATCGATAGATAAAATATATTATTGTTTTTCCCATCCACAAATAGATTTTATCGCTTTCAAATGTTTTTGATTTTGATATTAGTATCTACCTTCTGCCCGTGTCTAGTATTACTGGGTATATACCTATGCCTAACCACCAAGGCTCTTTCACGCTGCAATCACAGAAAACCGACGTTCTCTGGTCAGTATCAACCACTCTATCGCTATTAATATTATCAATGCTAAAGTGTTATTGTTGTTCGTTTTGTTTCTTTAACGGGTCTGTAAAAACTTTTCTAAAATATTAATGAACTCACAACTTAAAACAACTTATTAAAGCATCGATATCGTGAGAGTAATAAGTTTTAACCTTTTCCGAACCCTTTTGGTTTTAGTGATGTTAAATGTATGTAACATAGTTTTGGAATAATTCCTATTTAACTTCATAATGGTGTTTACGGAGGACGAAGGGTTTGATATGGCTGAGCGAAGTCTTAAAATATCAAAATGTTCTCAAAAATAATATTTATTCATCAAACGTCACTGAAGTTGAAAGCGTTGTAGACAATCGAACATTGTACAAACCTCTGAAGCAGGAAACTATAAGAAACTCATCTAAGCGAATTAGGTATTAATATTTTTTGTGTTAAGCAACAATGTGTTAGCTAAATAGATAAAATAACCTTTTATTGTTCACATCTAAAAATAAACAGCGTAACAAGTGGCGGCCTTACGGTTAAAAGTAATCTCTGCCGGGCAACCTTAGGATGGAGAGGATATCTTGTAAAAATATTATATTGTGCTAGCAGCGTAAGCCAAAATTATACTTGCTAAGAGAAACTATGAATTTTCTAGGGATATAAAGGTTAATATAAAAGAGTCGTGTCATAAACTTACCGGATGCAACATTTATACTTACAAAACGCGCGCGGCTTCAAATTGAAAAAGTTAGGGATTTCACGGAAGGAACCCACCTGGATCCCACCTGTCCACCTAGTTTAACTTTACAAACTTTTTAAGCTGTTTAAGCCGTTGGAACGGAAACTTATTTATTTTATTATTATTTATTTCTTTTATTATTATTTATTTCTTTTATTGCATTTGAAACTCGGGTTTAAGCCCGGACCTTTAAGAGGCATTGGTGGGGCCGAAACCAACACCCAGAGGCCCTTTTGAATAGGAAAATAACATTATATAAAACTATTACATGGGTGTGAGTGGAATATGATACACTATTTTAAACATTAAGGTATAAAATTGTAAAAAATAATCGGGCTATTTTGGTGATTTTATATGAAACATTGAACTGGTCTATAGAATGAGAAACGGCACCTACCTATTTTGTCTCATTACATCAAAATATTAAGGCAGGTGATGACTCGCTATCCACTAAATGGGCCCCCCATAAAGGCTACCGTATATTGGTGCCAGAGGAGCAACATTGACGTGGATGGCTTAGGGTGTCGAGAGGTGTGCTACGCTTTCACTATAAACGCTACTCGCGGCGTTATGCCCTTTAACACTTCCACCCTGGAGCTTAGGTTCTTAGCTCTTGCGGTTTCCACCCCCGGACAGCCGGTTAAGGCAAGCCGGAGGTCTGGGGTCTCATGTAGCCCCAAGGAATCAGGGTACGCGGTGTCGCCACTCACCGACGGCTCGCCACAAAGCCGCCACTGCGTTATTTATTTTATTATTATTTATATACTTATTATTTATTTTCTTTGGTTGCTTGCACTATATTATGCTGCAGCCTCACAACTAAAGGAACAAAGCAAGTAAGTAATTCTACATGTTATTCTAGAGTGTCACAAAATACACCGCATACCAGCTTCCATTAGAGATGCACCTTCCACCGCATGCTTCAAAACCAAGCTGAGAGCGTGGTTACTAGTTAATTTGTTTTATGACATTGAAGCTTATTTTCAGCAAACACCAACAATAGCCAGAAATCCACTGTTGGATGAAAGCCTCCCCCTTCACAGAAATTAAGGGGGTTTTGCCATAATCTCCACGCTTGGCAGGCAGCTTTGGCTATCGCAGAATGCTCAAGAGGACTTTGCTGCCCGTCCTCCGGTGGTTCTGGATGCAGTTTTAGGACATATCCAGGTCCAATCTGCCATAGTTCTTTATCTGAAAGAAGATGCGCCATTCAGTTCAGAAATAGTCTTGTTTATACTGGGACTTAATCAGAGAACCAATTAAAATTAGTTTACGACAGCTGTTTATCAGGCTTTGAGCGAGGAAAATTAACGCCTGGTTAAGCAGCTGATTAGAGACGAGACTTAATCTTGCTCAACTAGTTACGGCTTTATGTTATACATAGATTTGTGTTTAGTTTAGTTTATCAATTGACTTTGGGTTGGGGATATTAGAGAGTTATATTTTTAGAAAGATGTTAAGCAGCTGGCACTGGATCGTGATAAGTGAAAGGAAATGGGGGATAACTTTTCCCAGCAGTGGAAACGTTAACCATAACACACAAAATATATCGTCTACAATTCGTCGTCAAACCAATACCCAGTGGTATATCTTGCCCCTCTGTGCCCTTCCTCTATCTATTCCGCAGAGTTTCAAATCAATTCTTGAGCTCAGCTTCGAATCGAAATATTCCTTTTAGACGAGAGCGCTTGTCTCGGGTGTTTGATTCTGGAATAAAAAATAGTTTTTGCATTCTTACCCGTTTTCTCTATAACGCATACCTCAAGGCCATGTAAGATTTGTGAGTAGCAATCTAAATAATGGGCAGAGCTTAAGTGTACCTAGCGACATGCGCTACAGCCACAAAACGCCGTCGTTTGAAGCTAGAAGCGGAAGCACAGTACTACTTACCGTGTGTGGCTCATATATAATGTTGGAAAATTGGAGTTCGCCTACAACCGCAGCTCAGTGGCGGTGTCTCTTGTGGCTATGGATGTGGCACATGCCCAGACAGTCTAATTCCCTTCTGTAAATTCGTCAAGAGAAACCCCAAATAAATTGTGGTACAGTTAAATATATTTCAATAACTTCTCAATTATTATTACCGTTCGTCCTTTCACAAAATATCATCCTCCCCAGAGTGCGCCAGCCTTCCAAGTCCCCGCTTCTTTGTTTTTTTTTTCTTATTTTTAAATTGTTTTTCTGGTGTAGGCTATGTGTAAACTGCCAAACCTTACACTCGACCATCCTGATAACGTGTATGACCCCATACACGCTTCTGTTGAAAACCTTACACTTCCTTTCTCTTAAAGAAACTATACAGATCAACATGAGGGAGTAAAATCCTCGACGCGGGAGTCCGACTTGCGCCATAATACCATAAACTGTACTACCTACCTACTTACAATACTACACTACTTTTATTTGTTACATTACTATTAAGGCAATTTAATCTTTTGGGTGATTATTTTATGTTGTGAGCTTTGTGCAGTTATTCTATCTATCTAATTACCTTATCGATCCCCAAGCCGCCTGCCTAGCGTGGGGATTATGGCACCCCCTCCCTTTTCCTTAAAAGGGAGGTCTTCGTCTAGCAGTGGACGTCTTCTGGCTGTTGATGAATTACCTTATCTATTAAAACGCGATATAGTCCTGTTCGATCGCCTCACACTAAGTAATAAGATTATGTCCAAGGATGCGTGAAATGAACTCCTCTCCACGGCATTTCGTGTTTCTCTCTCAGATTCGGAAATTTATGAAGAAACACCAAATAATCTTGAATATCTAAGAGAAGTGTTGCGTAATAACTGCGATGTTTGTAGCAACAATGAATCATTCGGGTGAATACAGCTTGCTTGATGTTATAAAGGTAACAGAGACTCTCTGTAATGTTTTATATGTTGTTTTTAGATAAGATACCCGCGGTAAAATAATATAACAACCTTCCACAGGTAAGAAACTTCTCTATATAAACATCATAAAAAAACAGTGGATCCGTGGAAACGGGGAGTTTGTGTTTATTCCAAAAAATTCTGACGTTTAAGAGGAAATCTGGTTAGCGATTCTCCATTCAAATATATTATTATTCCCATATTTCTTCATTTCTAAAGAAAGTATAACGCTCCAAAAATTTTGAAATCTATGAAGATATGTAAGGGTAATATTTTTTTTACAATTAGTTACTGAAAAAAGGAAATGACAGAGACGTGTCTACAGTAGACCTAGATAATAATACGCTTTAAAAAAAAAGACAACCGACTTCAACTTCGAATACCTGGATGACATCTTCATATCAACTAGTAATTTTGATTTAAAAACCAAACTACTGAACCGATTTCGATAAAATGTATATGGGACCACTTCTGAAGTATTACCTACAAAACAAAAAAGAATCATCGAAATCAGTTCATAATTGGCAGAGTAATCGCATAACATACATACAAAAAAAACATACAGTCGAATTGAGAACCTCCTTTTTTGAAGTAGGTTGAAAATATATATAATTATTGATCTAGAAACGTTATCCCGGAAGAAAATAGGGGAAAACAAATTGTATGGGGAAGGGCCCAAGGCATTTCCATTCAACGTGGCAATGCCGCCAGCAACGGCATTGCATCGGCATTGGATGCTGGGTACGCTGCCGACTGGTAGTGAGCTTAATCATTTCGATGGTCTCTAGACTTTCGTCAGTTTGGATGCAGCCCTTTTTGTATAAGTTAAGTAGATAGTTTAATTAGTATTATAGACATTTGCCATTAAAAAATGTTATATACAGATTAGTTTGATCTCCAAAAATAAAATAAAATTCGTATTTAGGTAGTAGGTATATTATAATATACTGTATTTTGTTTTTCTGCTGGCCTTTGCCCAGCAGTGGGACAGATTAGGCTAATAATAATAATAATAATAGCGAAGAGCCTCGACCAGTACCTCAAGAGGCTCTCGCAAGACGGTTAGGTTAGGTTAGTTGCTGACCCTTAGTCAGATACAAAAGGCAGTGGTACTTGACACGGTACGCATTGTCAGGAGGTTCCTCACTCTGCAGCCCTAACCACCGGCAGCTTGAGTCCTGCCCCGCTGCTGGCGGCACCCTAGTTTTTAAGTTTTTTATAATTTGTATTTTAGTATTCTAATATTTATTGTAAAAAACTTAGATTTAAGAAATGAAATAAATATATGAATAGTAATAATAATGTTTCCAAATGCCAAAAACAATGTGTCCAGACCCCAAGCACAGAATACCTTACCTACCTCACCTTTAACAGATTATTAACATTTAATTTTACAATGTTTTAATACTTTTTAAGTATCTACTTACAGAAACTTCCTAATGAACTTATTTTTATGGGCTCTAAGCTCACTGTGCTGATTTTAATTAAATTAGCAACAAACGAGATGTTAATATATTAAAACACAGCCAAGCGATCACAGCAATAACAGTAGCGACTGTCGTGGCCCCCTAATTAATGTTGAAGAAGGCAACGGAAAGGTATACAGGTAAGCAGGCAGATCCAGGGGTGGGCCATAGGGGCAAGTGCCCCAAATGGTTAAAATATAACAAAGAACTGGGCATTTGTTTCTTTTTGCATAATAAACGTCATGTAATTTCGATCTTTAATCTTTATTTATTATAATTATTTATATTTGGGGGGACATTTATTACACACAGCGCCATCTAGCCCCATACTAAGCAAAGCTTGTATTATGGAAACGTCACATACATTTTTGTCCTGGGTGGGGATCGAACCCACGCCCTACAGCTCTGAAGGCAGACATGCTACCAACTGAGCTATAAGGCTGTCAAAAGTACTAAGTAAGTGTTAAAAGAATTTTTTATAGTTATTCTTGTCATTGAAAAAGAATCGACCCCAAAGACAAATAGCACAGGAGGATGTGTTATATAGGATGTGTATATATATGTGTATAGGATAATACCCTATACTAACACATAATACACATAGTGGCCCATGTGCCCCCCCCCCCCCAGAAATAAATCCTGAATCCGCCCTTGCAGGTAAACATGTACAATAGGTATGAGCAGCTACCGGGGTTGGCACCTACTCACTGAATTCTTTTGTTTTGTGAACCTTTATTTGTAGACGAATAATAATTGTTTTATGTTATAATTATTCTAATGGTGCGCTAGGTGGGTACGTACTTTAAAAACGGTGCCTATATTATTATTCAACCTGACGAGATATTGGCAAAATGTTACTCAGAATAATTCGACCATATAGTTTATAATACTACATCAAGTGATCTTTATCAAGGAGTGATTATAACCGCGGTGCGCAGCGGCTCGCAGTGCGAATGCGAACGAGGCATGTGTGATCGCTATAATTAGTGTCATTATTAATTAATTAATATTATGGTTTTATTTATTTATTGAGATAGCCAACAGTGAACATATTACACATTCTTAAAGTAGGTACCTACATGACACAAGGATCTGATACGATCACCTTTTACAGGCGTATACAACATTCGCCATAAACAGTGTTTAATGTTTATACAGAGAATTCATATAATGATAACTATAATTTTAGCAGAACAGACAATTTAAAACAATATGTAGGTACATTTTTGTTTTATTTATACGGGAATACTCACGTTCGTTCGTTCGTTGTGTCAAAACCACGTCAGTTTTCATAAAAAAATATGTAGGTACTAACGGCCTTACCTAAAAAAACTTTTCAACCGTTAGTCACTGCTTAAGATGCTCTGCCATCTTCTCTCTGATGTGAAGTTGCACGTGCTAGAAAAGGACAGAGAAGTTTAAGCAGTGACTAAGAGAATCGAGATTATTTTAGGTAAGGCCGTAATTACGTAACTGTAGAATCAAAATACAACCATTATTCGTCTCTGGTTAGAGACTTTACAATATTTTTTTGTTTTATTTAACTTTCACGGGACCGCCTCGAAAATAATAGCACATGTAGTTAAAAAGAGATCGAAATAAAGTGGATTTGTAAAAAAAAACAATACTTATACCACATAATAAATAATAGTAGGTATACCTTATACGGATTGGAACCAAACCATGAAATCAATCGCAGTTATTTAGTAAGCAATACGAATATATACCTAGCTAACTAATCAAGTATTAATCACCTAAATAAATATACCTCAGGGTTTCAAACAAAAATAATTTTTTTTGAATATTTTTGTATGAAGTGATTCCACACTTATGGTATTTCTATGTTTTTAAAGCTTAAACAGGAAGAAAAATTATGACCTCCGGCAGGACTCGAACCTGCATACGAGCAGTCGCTATGGGTTTCCGTCCCAACTGTTTTGCCAATTAAGCTACAGAAGTCTCTGCCTAAGACGCCAAATTTCCGAACCTGTTATAAGCTACCAACTAAAGCGTTGGTGGCGCCATCTGTAAATTTTTGTAACACAAATATTTACCCAAGCCGAAACCGTTGCAGGTTCCAAACATAACAGGTTCGGAAATTTGGCGTCTTAGGCAGAGACTTCTGTAGCTTAATTGGCAAAGCAGTTGGGACGGAAACCCATAGCGACTGCTCGTATGCAGGTTCGAGTCCTGCCGGAGGTCATAATTTTTCTTCCTGTTTAAGCTTTAAAAACATAAAAATAAAAAATGTTTGTGTGTTTGAGGTTTTATGTTTTTTTCATACTACCTGCTCTACATTGCTCAATTACATAATTACGAAATCTCATCTGTATTAAGTATACAGTCACACACAGTACACTTTACATTCTCTTTGATCCTAACGTACAGCAAGGCATTATTATCCCAAGGGATTTTCATACAACATTATCCCACCCTACGCAAGGGCTATAATGTGATTAGAATTCGGAATATTAAAATTCGTCTAAAAACTTTTAGCATAGTTAATAATCATAATAATTCTTTATTTCGGATTCATGATCCATACACAAACATAAAACAAAATAGAAAAAAGTCAATTAAACATTTAAAAATAACTGCTTTGGTAGCCACCTAACGTTGGTAAGTTGCAGTCAGGGGCAATCTGTCAGCGAGGCTTTTTATAATCAACTTAAAACACTTGTCAACTCTGGACATAATTGCACTGTATTGCGTTAAAAGAGCCCACTCACGACTCTGTGTACATCTCGGAGGCACTACAATACCATTTCAGGCCCATCGTCGTCGTCAGCCATAAAACGTCCACTGCTGGACGAAGGCCTCCCCTCTGGGTGTTACCATAATCCCCACGCTTGGCAGGCGCCTTGGGGATCGCAGAACGGTCACCACCGTTAACCAAGAGGACGCTGCTGCCCGTCCTCCGGTGGGTCTGGTTGCAGTTTAAGAACATACCCAGGTCCAGGCCCAGGCCCATCAGGTGCCTGATAATGTTATTGTGGGCCACACATAACGCGCTGTGCGTGTATTTAGTCCAGAGTTGACACGTGTAAAACGATTGGCTGAAATATCTAAGGGTACAGAAAGTTTATTCTAAAATCAATCTGGCCACCATAGACACAACACAAAAAAATATGCTACTGGATTTTTATTGGCTCGCAGAGGGTATGAAAAGTATAGTATTCACCTCTGGCGGCTTGAACCCCTCGCTTCACTCAGGACTCTACATAACTAGCTTAAACTCCGGATCCAATAATGCCGTCCGTGACGTAAGACACTGCTTTATTCCCTTTTCTACTATTATGTACCTATCAAGAAAATTTCATTTAATCGCGTTTTGTTATTTAGGCATTATCATCATCGTCATCATTGACAGCTTAAATGGCCCACTGCTGGACATAAAATCCCTTAAGGCTTGTATTTTCCAAATTTGCTCCTCGCAAAATCAAATTTATTTAGTCAAATTACTATATTTAAAGCCCAAAAATACAAAATGTTACAGAAGAACATCCGTCTTAGTAACTTTTGTGGATGAAAACACGATTGATTATACTTTCCTCGATAGAAAAAAATACCGAAACAGTGTCTATTTTAAACCATTTTCAGGTTTATGTCCTAATTACAGCACATAGCCACATTAAAAAAATATGTATTATAAGTTAATATTATTTTGGAGAGCATTCTGTGGTTCAAAAGTTTTTAATTTCTATACTTTTCAAGTAACCGGAGAAAATCTTCAAAAATCGAAGTTTGACACGCACGAATCTGCGTAACTGCCATATTTTTGCTCCGCTAAATGTGACCCCACCTGATACAGCTTTAGACTAATGATTGATCTCATTAAAAAATGTGCTTGTAACGTGGAATACCCGGCCTTAAAGTTAATATTTGAGTAGGCAAGGTACCGACGTGAAGTAGCGTATGAAATCATCAAACTGTTCATCTGTGAAACAATCTCATGAATATTAAGACACAGAAAAATAAGCAATCTGTATCTGATGAAATAAACCAAATAACGCTCAAAGCTATTTTCTTGGCAGTAGTTACTTTATTCTAGTATTTAGGCACTTATTATTTTATTCAATACATCTTTTGATAGTAAATATATTTGGCAGAACATAAGCGACCTTGTGACGGAACGTTTATATTCCTCTAGGATCATCTTGATAAACGTTTTCTGACCCGACAAGTTTGTTAATTTTTTAAGGCGTCTCTTTCTAATACGTTTATTGGTCCGAGTGCATCAAGTGTTTGACTTTTTTTATACAATCAAGTGACGAGACAAGCAATACGTTCGCCTGGTGGTAAGCGTCACGCCTACCACTTGGGGAGTTGGTAGAGTCGGTAGAGTCGGTAAAGTTGGTAGAGTTGGGGGAATTGGGGGGGTAAAAAACTTGCTCGGGATGAGTTAAAGTGGTGAAGTTAAAGAGCGGGCCAAATTTCTTCCGTACGCGGGCGACCTCTAGTAT
Organism: Erannis defoliaria; assembly: GCA_905404285.2. Classification (NCBI taxonomy): domain Eukaryota; kingdom Metazoa; phylum Arthropoda; class Insecta; order Lepidoptera; family Geometridae; genus Erannis; species Erannis defoliaria. The sequence goes on along the minus strand of FR990077.1, from coordinate 1,267,218 downwards.
CGAATAAAACGAATCTTTTGCTTAAATTTATCTTAATTTTCTCTTGCGAGTACATTCTGCTATTAAGATTTTCGCCTCTGCTTAGATTGCCAGATCGTAATCATAACCGAGAGTTATATTACTAGGTCTCCAAGTGAAGTGCTCGTGTCGGAGAAACGTTATTCGTTTTATGTAGGGAATTAATATTGAAATGGACGCTTTATCGCCGTTTTCATTTATTATTGCAAGCCTAGAGGCAACTAGCAATTTTTTTTTATGTTCTTTTGTTTTATCGAAATAAAAAAGTCGAATTAGCATTTAGCAAAAACAGTTCTAAGTTACTGCCAAATTTGTGAATTTCACAAAGAACTTCCTGCAGATGACCTTTGTATGGCGCCAGAAATGTTGAGCTTAGGTTAGACACCTGGGACTGCAGGACTACACCTATTACTTGAATCATATAAATATTAACTAATTAAAAAAAATACTAAGCCAAAGAGAGATTATAACCTCCTCGCGCAAAAAAAAACATGTCGCCTCCTCATTCCATTCCTCATTTCATTGTATTTTAATATTTTTTTGTCACTTATGTTATGTTTTTGATCACCAACTCGCCTGTAGGTAAGCAACGATGTGGTCGAAGATGGAACACGCAGAATTAGAAGATTCACTCTGACCTTGAAAAGGTCTAGATTATATCTTTCAGGAAACAAGGAAGCCGTTATATTATTATCTAAAATTTGTGTTTGTTTTATAAAAATGGTGGTGTTTTATTCATATGTTACGATAGATGGTTTTCCAGTACATAAATAAAGCGCTGAGTTAGGCGTATGAGTGTGCGAGTGTGGGCATCTGATATTATGTGATGAGACAAGTAGGTAGGTATTTCTTGTTGTTTTTTTAAAAAAACTAAAAAACTTGTTAAACCCATAGAGATTGCTCTTATGCAGGTTCGAGTCCTGCCAGAGGTCATAATTTTACTTACTTTTTAAGCTTTAAAAACAATATGTTGTTAAAGTTGCCTTTGCCTCGATTTTATTAGGGAATGACTGACCATGACCATGGTCATGGCCTTGGCCATAAGTTACTTTATTATGTGTGACTAAGACTCATTCGACCAGAATTTATCAAAAACTTGAAATACATAGTTATACTTGGCACTGGCAAAATGCACAAAGTGCGACGCCATAATTCACTTAGGAGGAAAAAAAAGCAAAAAAAACTCCGTATGGAGGGTAGGCGTAGGTAAGGTATAATACGTAGTTGAGATAAGTACCTATATGTATATGTTTTCACATACAAGACACTTTTATTTATTCTTCTTGTTTGCTTATGTTCCTTAGTAAAAATATACAAAAACATCATACCACACAGCGACGGTGAGAATGGAATGGACGCGCCCAGCGCTTGCAAATCGATCAAAATTAACAAGACAACACAAGCATACCTAGCTAAAAGAATGCATATTACATTTGCCGGAAAATAGAGATAGCGAATCTAATTACTGCATGACAAAAATAGAACACATGTATTAATATATGTATTAGAAGTTTGTATTGTCGTATCGTACGGCTCGCATGTCGCAAAGACAGAGTATGACTGAAGCGAGTGGAAAGCCGGCGCTGAACATATAGTATTCAAAATCCGTGCGCTTATTTCCCGTCCATTCATTTTATCATTGTCGCTGATACCACATAACAAACTCTTCAAAACAAAACAACTTACAAAACAAACAAATGTTCATCGGACTCGGTTTTGTGTTCACACTGAGTGCGATGTACATTTTGTAAGCGGGCTCACACGTCACGCATGGAGCTCCAGGTCGTTTCTCTCGGTTGAAATGACCTGGGCCGGGTAATGGGCCCCTCCGCCATAATATTATCATAAAAACGCGAAAATGCAGCGCAATTCTCCTTTATAGCCCACCTTTTCATTACTACAGATTGCCTAAACGTCATAAATCTGTGGACTCGGGGACGGGGCAACATCTTATGAGACTTATTTTTTCATTTCGGTAATTACCTGCGACGATATTAATTTTAATCATAATATGTAATAAATCATTAGGTCTTTGATTATATACATAGAGCTAGTTCCTCCGAGCATTAGGTACTCATAAATATCGATTTCGGCACGTAAATTATCTAGTTTAGTTAAAAAGTGTTACGTCAATTTCGAATTACGAATTGAGTTTGAAAAAAATAAGACAAAACACTTTTTAAATAAAATAGGTTAGAAATACGTTTTAGTGCTTTGTGCATAAGTCGGTAAAAGTATAATTAATTATGCATGATATTGTGTAAAGATTATATTATTTACTTATTTTGAAGTTTGTTACTATACATTATTTTATTGTTTATATATACTAGCTGTTGTTTGGACTAACGGGGTCTATGTACCTACTTAATTGGTAACTTTAGTTTTATGACTATTTGTTTTAAGTATGCATTGTGCAATAATAAAAATTGTACAAATAATGAAAAAGTGTACTTTTTGAGACTAGCATCGCGAAACATTTGCGAGAAGTAAGTAGTAAGCAAACGATATATGTATGTGAAAACTGGTATAGCTCCCGAAGTGGGCGTAAATAGAGACGAAGTGGTATATCATATAATTTTTGTACACATATTCAAAAAAATGCATTTACTAAGCCTGAAGAAAGATCGAACCTCCTTGGAAGCGCTTTTGCTCAACATGTTTGTCTCACTTTAATACTAAAGAGAAAATGAGACGAAGGACGTAATTAGTTCTAATTTTAACCACGCGTACGTGGCGCCTGCCATTTGGAAATTCGCGCTATTTTCATATTAATTGTTGCGAGTTGCGACTTTCCGACTGATATTTTAAAAACAAGATAATAAAGTTTGTTTCATAACCTTTTGTTCATTACTGTTTTCTCGCAAATGTGTTGAAAAACGTTGTATGACACGTGCGGAAATTGGTATTTACAAACTCGTGACTTTGGTAAGCCCTCGCCTATTCCTCTACTCATTTGTAAAAAAACAACTTACCGCACTAGTATCATAAATAACTATGTATCGTTTACCTACGTACGTAATTCTAGGAAATTTATATGCTCTACCCTAGAGCATAAAAATTAGATTTTCTCTTAGAGTTTCAGTGCGAACAAAAGTCGACAAAAGACAAAGCCTCCCAAAACCCACGGCCGACGCGAAACATAACAGCGCGAATAAAAACTTAAAAAGGCATCAATTTACGAGCACTCTCGCACATTTCTAAATTGTTTTTATTTTTCTAAAACTGCCAGCGCTGCGCGAAGTTTTAACGATCCTGCCTGTACCCCAAAAATCTCTCGCGCTTTTTTAAGTTAATTTAGGAAATACTAACCTGAATATGTTAGAAACAAGATTCAAAAACTGTGGTAAGTAATTAAATATATTTATTTAGTATACTTACTTGTATTGTAAGATACGTAGCGCTCGTGGCGTAGATTGCGTAGGTGTTCCCAAAGGTCACAGACAATCCCGACCACAAAAAAGCGAAGGCTCTACTCCGCCAATCGTCGGATGGGTGACCGTGAGTGGCTAGATCAGGTGACACAACAATAGTACTTACTTAGTTTTCTCACGACATGTTTTTCATGTTTTATAATCTTTCACAGGCTTTATTTACAAATCGTGACTACAGCCACCATTTTTTTATTTATTTGTATCTGTTCTAAGTATGTTTATTATTAAATAAAAAACGTTTATTCAATTTGAAATGTGTTAACATTAGACTAAAATACCTACTATATTAACCAAACTAACTATATTAATTATTATTATTATATTATTAATTAACCTAAAACTAAAAACCTGAAAAAATATAATATAATAATTAAAATATATCATTAAAAGGAGTCCCTTTAGGCAAGGTTACGAAGATACTGGCAGCGTTCCCCCTTTGAATCGCTAGACTAATTCTTTGTCCGAGGTAACTTTATTAGTATTCTTTAAGTATTCAAGTATTAAGTTTTTCTTTGGTATTCTTTGTTTATTATTTATCGAAAAAACACTTATGGCAAATACCATCAGGTTTAATTTTCAACGGGTAGTAAATAAGTAAGTACATAACGTTCAAATACATTCTTATCTCCAGAAATAACACCATGAAACAACTTATTAAGAATAATAATTACGCCCCTGATGACTCTACTCTGTCACCACTTCCTCTGGACCTCTCTCCACAAACAAAAATATCAGAACACCGTGTCTTTTCATACTGGTTCCCGCAACAAGAGTGATAATGAAGTCTTTTCAAAGTAAACAGTGACAGGGAATTTCCTGTCTTTTGTGGATTGTTTTAAGCGTTAATTTCCCTTGTCGGTTTCAATGCTGAGTGGAAAAGTGTCTCAGAGGCTTTGCGGTAAATTCTTAGAAGCGTGAAAGAAAAGCAAAATTGCGGGATTAATTGAATTAACAATGTACCGCTGTTTTTCTTTGATTCTCTTTGCTTCATGTAGTAAATGGCTTGATAGGCGTTGTATTATTGGCTTTTTATTCAAAAGAATCCGATTAGGTAATCACTTATTCAAGTAAGTATAATATATACTATTAATAAATGTAATAAATGTAATAATAATAAATATATACTACGAATAATGTTTTCGCATTGAGATTTAATTATAAATATTAAAAATATATACTTAAAGGTATTTTTATTACTGGGTAAAAATCCGCGACTATTTTTATAGCGGACAGTCTGACAGTTATCTAGCTCGAGACCATAGATTTTTTAGATGGCTCGATCGCGTGGCATGCGCGAGACTGAAACAAGATCAGAAAAAAATATTTGTTAAGGTGCGCTTGTAGGGAGGTATGTCCAGGCGGGTAAACATTCACTAAACAATAGGCGCGAGCGCTTGTATTGCTAAAAGGCATGTGACATTTTGGCCTAGTTCATACAAGGAAGTATGGAAATTTTGTGCCTGGCCTACATCAGCGTATGGGAAATGTCCTAAGTCTTTAGTAGGTTTATCTTTCTTTTTTTAAAATATTACAAAGAAATATGTACTGTAACCTCAAAATATATATACTTATACTAAATAATACTAAGTATATTATATCTATTAGTATAGATTTCACGTGGTTTCATAATGTATTTTCTTAGTTCAATCGAAATACCGATTTAGTGTCTACTTTGTTTTTTTTTCTATCGAGTCTAACATTCAAAATCACGTATTCTAAAAAAACAAAAAGCTAAAATATATGATCAATTTTAATATTTGTTATGCGTTTCTATTGTCTTGTCTTGAATACAAAATGTGTTTCTATTTCTACAAATAAAATATTGTATATTGTTTATTGTTATAATTCAAAAAAATTGCCCAATATCAGGCATTTTGGAATTTCCCACATTTAAAGTTTTAAATTGCTACAAGCCCGCCTTAAAGAAGATACGGAGCCTATAATGTACGGCCAGTATTGTACACATACAGCCAGTAATCCGTGTACATTACCTTGTTTCTTTATTTGTATCACAGCTAGTAGTCAGGGCCCGCAGAAGTACTCCATGACGATTGACGGTAGGTACGGGGGGCGGGCAAACATCTTTAGTCAACCCCTTCCTTTCTCCGGCCCCGGCTTCCTCCGGTCAATTTACTGCAGTTATAGAAACTTGCTTTTCATAAATGAGGATAGCACAGGGAAACCTTCTTTACCAGGTAGTAAAATTGGAGTGAATTCACCAACCTGCAACTGGGCCAGCGTGGTGGACATGGTCCATTCGCCTTTCGAGGATAGTAGGCCAAAGTCCAGCAGTGGACAATAAAAAAAGCTGATTATGCTAAATGCCAAATATAATGTCCAAGCCATACGTTACTAAACATTTTGAACTTAAAATCAAACAATTTAAACACAAATAGACCAGTTAATATAACAGCAGAATAAACACTATATTCTCCGTAGCAATTTCCATTAACCGCGACCTCCATTTACAATTTCATGCGTTGATTGAGTTTTAATTCGGCTCATTTGCTTTCAACGCGGAACGATTAACCTTACTCCGATGTGAGCGATATTAATATTGAATAAATCATAAAGGTTACATGATAGGTACACCTCGTTCTAGCTATATGATTACGAGACGGATTTTTAATGCATATGAGTGACGAGACGTGCGATACGTTTGCCTGATGGTAAACATAACGCCTGCCCATAACAGTAGCAGTGCCAGAATTGTGAACTTCCGAACAAAGCAATTGGACCTGGGTTATGTCCTAAAACTGCATCCAGAACCACCGGAAGACGGGCATCAGCGTCCTCTCGGTTTACGGTGGTGAGCATTCTGTGATCCCCTAGCAGCCTGCCAAGCGTGGGGTTATGGCAACCCCTCCTTATTAAGGGAGAGGCCTTCATCCAGCAGTGGACGTCTTCTGGATGATGATGATGAACAAAGCAATTGCACAGGGTCCTGCGACGCACTGCATTGCCTCGTCACCCTGAGATATTAGATGCCAAATCTCATCATGCCCAGTAATTTCTCCGGTAACATTGCCCTTCAAACCGAAACACAGTAATGCTTGCACACTAAATAACTATAAATATCGGTGGACATTAATTTCACACAGCGCCATCTAGCCCCAAACTAAGCAAAGCTTGGGGCAGTCAAATAACTTACAAAGGCGAACTCGGAAGTTTCACGGTACATAACATGCACATAAGATTTTTACATCCAAAAGTGGTCACTCCATTTATACGAACCAACTTTGTGTAATAGCTAAGATATTAAAAATATAAGACTTTTGCCCAATAGCGGGTTGCAAAATGCTAGTGGTATGAAAATCCGTACATTGGCACGGATCTGGGATCTGAACCCGCGACTAAGGCGAGTTGTCTCCCAACTAGGCTACCCCGCTTCGAAAACACCGCATGGCATTAGTTCTGTACCCACGAGTACATTATGAAGAATAATACGCTTTTAAAAAGAATACAGCCGACTTCAACTTCGAATACCTGGATGACATCTTCATATTTTCTAGTAATTTTGATTTAAAAACCAAACTACAAAACCGATTTCGATAAAATTTATATGGAACCACCTCTGCATTATTACCTACCAAACAAAAAACAAAACATCAAAATCAGTTCACAATTGACGGAGTAATCACGTAACATACTACAAAAAAAACATATACAGTCGAATTGAGAACCTCCTTTTTTTAAGTCGGTTGAAATATCAATAATTTCTATCCACATCCGGAGCCGTGCACGGGATGTCATCATGTCGCGGGGGAAATCTTGAAACAAAACTTTTCTGCCCATAGAAATCACTTGTATAAGCGGATTGTACAAATTGAAACCACAGAAATCTGAAAAGTACTGCGTTGTACAGAATTTCTTGTATGCGAAAAGAAGTTACTTGGAAATTGAATTAATGTTACAAAGTATACCTATTACCATTAGAAGTAAGTACTTTGTAATAAATAAATATATAGGAAGAGAGCCAGCTCTCATGTCATCATTAGCCAGTTTCCATCTACAAGAGATGATTTATGTTATGTTGCGTCCAAAGTACATCTGCGCTCGTGGCTAATTAAGCTTATCCTGATGCGGCCACATTTTTTTCAGATGTATTGCGAAGAGGGTAACTGTCGTCTCTGTCAGCACGAAGGTGTCATAACGCATGTTTATAAGCTAACCCATCAAACCAAGCATCGTGCGAATAAATATACAGTCCGCAGTAACTTTTCTCCAGCGACTTTTTGACCGACAATCAGCACTAGTGTCAGAGTTATTGTCTGCACGAAGGTCTATATAATGTGCGGATCCTCGATCGTCTCTTATCATTGGTGATCTCAAAGGAACAGAAAAAAAGGTAAGTGTTACTTGCCAGGACATAAAATACACGCCATAATATTGAAATTTGAGAAAAAGAAGCGCTTGAACGAAAAGGCACAGAAGATATAGAATCCATTCCCGAACAACCACCCGCAGATGTGCTGATCAAAACTGACAAACCATAGAGGTAAAGGTAGTTACAGCAATGGCAAGCATAAATGAAACGTTGTACGAAGAAAAATGAATGGTGATGACGAAGAAGCCGTCAAGATAACAACAAGAAGTATTTAAATAGGTCGATTTCACGCCTCAAGTCCGAACTTCGACTAATGATTTCCTCGTAAAATGAATCGGTAAAACTGTCGCTCTCAGTCTTTGTCGTCGGTATATAAATAATGAACGGAGAAAGGAAACTTGCCCGCAACCATTGGTGTTTAGGGATTTCCTTAACAACCAATAATAGAGTTTATTCGAAATTCGGGAGGAAAATTTTGTGGTATTTTTCCTATACCGATTCTCTTGGCGCTGTTTTCATTCGATTGGGTAGTCAATGATTGTTGATGTAATTTCGCAGCTATTTCTTAAGAATTACAAGCAAATTGTGAGATAATTTTTCATTTCAGAGGCCGCACTGTGGCATCTTAAAACCATTCACTTCAGGTTCAGACCTGTGCGACCGCGAGCCGTAACGCGGTGCGATTAAATTTACGCTCGTGTGAATTCACCTAACAATTATGGTTTTATGATCTCATGGTATGGGCCCAAATATTTTCGTTGGTGGCTTCTACGGCGTAGACTTCATAAACAGTCTACGCCGTAGTACATAGTCCTTTTAAAATTACACGATTCAACTTTATAGGCTTCAGAAAGATTTTGAAGGATTTTGAAGCCAGTTCTAAACTAATTAAAATATTGCTGTTTTACTAGGCTTGTTAAATAAGGAACAGTCATACTTTAGTTAATTTAGTTCTGTCAACTTAAACCGTCAAAATCGACCACATAGGATATTAATATCATATTTAAAGGTAAAAGTTGATAGTTGATGATAAGTCACTCTAGGATGCTCTAGATTTGAGTTAAGTATTTAATCATTTATATAACCAATTAGGTAACTACGTAAAATATACTGACTAACTAATACTGACTGTATAATCATTTATATCTCAGGGTGACGAGCGCAGTGCAGTGCGGCGCAGGATTGTGTTCGCAAGCTCACAAGTCTAGCACTGCTGCTGGTAGTGGCAGGTGTGACGCTTACCATGCAGGCGAACGCCTTGCTCGTCTCGTCACTTGATAGTATAAAAAATATATGTATTTATAGTTCAGAGTCCCTAAAGAATTTTGAACATCATTAACACTAAAGTGGTAAATAATAAAGGTGAGTAGATAAAAACCCTTAAAAATTATAAATCGCAAAATATTTAAATATCCAAATTAACAAAGATAAAATCTCTTGAAATGATGAATATTTTCATTTGTTTTATGTTTTAAATAAACTACGAGTACATAAACTATTACCTGAATCCATTTTAAGTACTTAGTTAGATTAAAGAATACTATTTTACTTTATATTATATTACTTTAAATTTATAAATGTTTCGCTGAATAGAAGAGCTTGGAGCCCACGACACTGGTCACCCTAGTGTGGGATCCAGGGTACGCCGAATGTTATTTAGGTTTGTTTTTATTTAACTATACTTTTTTCGGTTGTCTTTCGGTATGTTTTAAATGTAAATCTTATGAACAATAAAATATTATCTTATCAAAAAAATATATATATATCCATATCCCAACTTTGCACTCTATATGGCAGCACTAATTAGCATGATGGTCTACGCCGGTTATATTCTGCGTCAGAACGGGCGCGTGGAGTCCCTCACCAATATTACACCAATAAAGTGGAATGGCCGTGATTCCCGCTATTGCCGGCACTTGGGAGATGATCTCCGGTTATGGCGCGGTAAAAACCTGATTATGGCACATCATGCCTCCTAAAACCAGCGGAATAAACCTTGTTTATAGGCTGTAGACTGCTACACGGCATTGGACAATATCAAGAAGTGTTTAGTGGAAGTCGAGAGACAGGCAGAGCACGATTCACATTCACGAGGTAGTGGTTCAATCCCGGGCCCGTAATAATGGGTTCTTTGGTAGTATAAAAAAGGCTAGGACCTTAAGACCTGGACCTGGACCTTTAAGGACCTGAGTAGATATGTCCTTAAACTGCAACCAGACGCACCGGAGGACGGGCAGCAGCGTCCTCTTGGTTAACGGTGGTGACCATTCTGCGATCTCCAAGCCGCCTGCTAAGTGTGGGGATTATGGCAACACCCCTCTATTTAAGGGGGAGGCCTTCGTCCAGCTGTGGACGTTTTATGGCTGTCAATGATGATGATAAAAAAGGCTAATCAATGATTTTTCGCCAAAGGAAAACACCACGGCAAAATGCAAAAGCGTTCATTAAGTGATTCCGCCAGAATCTGCCAACCAGCACCGGGCTAGCGTGGTGGCGAATCGCCCTGACGCCTATGTATAGTAATGGCATGTTAAAAGACTGATGCAGTAATATGCCTATTATATAGATCACGTGTTAACTAGGGTGTCTTACTAAAAAGTGGCCAAGCTCATATCGACTATCAAGGCCTGAGGATTTTAAGTAACCCTGACCGTAGGCGGCACGGCGCCCAAAACGCTAGGCTGTGTCTTCAAACTGGCAGCGATTGAGTGTAGAGAGCTTTAGTAGTTACCTAGGTAACAATAAACCTTTAAGGAGGTAGGTAGAGCCAGCGACAATGATAAAATTAATGGACGGGAAATAAGCGCACGGATTTTGAAGACTATATGTTGACCGCCGGCTCTCTTCTCGCGTCAGTCATACTCTGTCTTTGCGACATGCGAGCCGTACGATACGACAATACAAACTACATGTACATGTACATGTGTTCTCTTTTTGTCATGCAGTAATTAGATTAGCTATCTCTATTTTCTGGCAAATGTAATATGCATACTTTTAGCCAGGTATGCTTGGTTGTGTTGACTTGTAAATTTTGAACGATTTGCAAGTGCTGGGCCCGTCCATTCTATTATCACTGTCGCTGGGTAGAGGCCCAGTATAAACTGGCAGTTGCTTTGTTATAAGTTTCACAGTGACTATTAAAATTAACTGTTTATTACTAAGACCTACGATTATACGCAGTTATAGATAGGAGCTAACTTTTAACCCCAACGTTAGGCTCGAGCACCGCGTGGTACGAAGGTCGTTGTTGTTTGTACAACCCGAGCACAAAGCCCGCCAGATGGCGAGCGCGTGACCTCACATTGACAACGAACATTAAAACTAGAGAGACGGACGACTACTTTAAATGATTCCTTTGTCTGGAAATAAACAGTAAAGCCTTTTGGGCTAGTTATAGTTAATTATTTTTACTCGACTGCCTGTCGTATGCCCTACGCCCTACGGGGACCATTATGAAACTACATTTGACAATACCTGAGTAGGTACACTATAAAAGCAAAAAATATCTGAATCTGAATCGGCCTGGTACTTAATGTTTTTTGGTCTTAAAAAATGACGTGATTTAGAAAAGATGGTAAGCGATAAAGGGGCGTCCTAAAAAATGTGGATGAGCCGTGTGAAAGATAATAATGCGTGTGACCCACAGAAAAGCGAAGGCCCTACTCTTAGGTGTGACCAGTGAATGGAGAGATGACGAATGATAGAGTGAAGTGGAAACATGCTATGGATATGGCCCAATCGCCCTTAGAGGTTACGCCTATATCTAAAAGTGGACTATATCCGTATTGGTATATTTCGCTTTGATCACCTGATCCTATTATGTGACACTTTATTGTGCTTTGATCAACCGTGATTATTATCTCCTTGGTGATCAGTCACTATTCAAATTAACATTTCGATATCATCAGATCACCCTGTCTGGCGGTGTTAATGTTTGTATGAATATTTTGCTTTTAAAAAGAAGTTACTCTGTTACAAAACAAAATGCATCTAAATTCGGCTGTTAACCGTGGCCGTGGCTGCCAATTAATATGGATTAGGTTCTCGAGGCGGAACATGCAAATGTCCCGGTTTGGCGTCCCATCATCCCGGATACCTACAGCTAGTCAGAATTACAAATTTTCATCCAGTGTCTAATATTTATACCCGCTGTCGTGTAATGACATTAGCATAGCCTGCCAGCGTGCGGGCGTGCGGCCTGGGGTGCGATCCTACATAACACAATACAATACCTAGCTAGAGCCTTCATGTTACATTTTTAAAGAGTGTTTTTACAGAGCCTCTGATAGTCGATTTTCTTAGAAATAATTTTCAATCTAGATTTTTAATTCCATCATGCACCTGAAATGTAGTGGTAAGACTATTGCAGAGTCCACCTGGGGAAATACCTCATCTTTGCCAGTTATTCAACTGCCAAGCAGTAGTGTGCAAGCATTATTGTGTTTTGCCTTGAAGGTTTTGCAGAGAAATCATTGATCATGAAGAGATTTGATATTTATAATATTATCTGAGGGTGATGACCGCATTGCAGTGCAGGATTTGGTTTGCAAGTTCACAATTCTGGGACTGGCAGTTCCAATCTTGTTATGGGCATACAAATTTTAAAATCAATTCATAATGTAGGAGTGTATTGAGTACGAGTCATTAGCAGAGTTTGTCTGACGAGGAAGTGCCTCACCATTACTTATTAAACAACTACCAAACAGATTGAAGTGTTCGACACCAAAAGGCAGTATTTTCAATGAAATAACTAAATATAAACTATATCAACTAATAAATAAAGTTTTTTTTAAATTAAAAATGAATTGGCGACGGAAAAGAACAAATGAGTGTGATTTCGACCATTATTATCATTTCATGAGCAAAAATGAAGAGTAACACCTCGATTTATGAACGTACTTATCCCCGACCTGGCGAGAGTAAGTAATTAAACAAAGTAAATCTTTCGGATGCGACAAGGTTTCGCACTCAGGTCGAGTGGCACCGATAAATGGGATTCCGACAAGTTTTCATGACAATATTTGAATAGGCACTCTTCCTGCTCTTAGGGGTTTTTCTCTTTGGAAATAAACAAGGTAAGTGGCTTTTTTAGATGAGGGGCAAACAGGCGAAGGCCTCTGATGATAAGAGATTGCATTATGGACAAATGCAACACCAGTGGCAAAGTTGGTGTGTTGTCACTTATAGAGTGAAGGTTATGGTGCTATTTCTCTTCAAAGCGACTAGGTACTTTAATTCTTTATACTGCCTTTTTTAACAGACTTCAAAAAGGAGAAGGCTCTATGTTCGAATGTAATATTTTTTTCTGTAGGTATTTTTACCGATTTCTCCGTCAATTGTGGACCGATTTAGAAAATCTACGATGATTCCAAACTGTATAAGCAAAGATGTTATTTCGTGAAAGGTTTTTTGATATTTTTCTCATAATTTCTGAAAAAATATCAGTATATTTTATTTTACCTAAATTTTTCACGTTAAATGAATAGAAAAATATATTCGTTAACTTTTAGGTACTTAACTACTTTCATGAAGTAGGTAAGCATTCGTCTGAATATGGATGATATTTGGTTTATTAAAAAGACTGTCCTAACTAAGAATCTAATTTAATATTACTTACATGAGTAGGTACTGCGCAAAATAATCGGCTATGATACAATTTTGGGTGGGCTTAGGCCTTCTCCCGCAAAGCGACTAATAACTTAAGTATGGAGATTGGAGTGACGATATACCTACCTACGTGACTCAAGCCAGCGGGCGTTAATTGGAAGAAAAATCGTTATTAATCATTTAATAAAAACATTTTTTTGTGTATGTACCTACATGTACCTACCATGTTTAATCCCTTAGCTTTGTTAACTACTTTTATAAACACTCTTTGATTTATCGTTTTAATTGTACTTATTAAAAAAATATTTTATGCGATTGTCCATGTTACCCTTGGAGGATTTAGTTCTTTCAGTCATCTCATGTTACTCGTCTATGTCGGTCCGCCCGCCCGAGCGAGTCAGGATGTGACGTGTACCTATAACTATGCATAGACTGCAAAGCTGCCGGGTTTGCTACGTGAAACGGAACGACGCGACGTCGTCGGCTTGAATACCGGAATATCGTATGAAGTTCACCACTGGCGCTATGACGGACATAGTAGGTACTATGTACACTACACGTACCTACAATACAAACTGTTTATTTACTTGGTGAGCTCAAAGAACATACACATATTTTATGGTATAAGAACTTGTACATACATAAATCTTGACTCATAATTGCTACTTATCATGAAGTACTCCTATTAGATTTTTACAGTGCACATTTCTGATAGAGAGCCTTAGTCAGCCAGAGTGCGAAAGTTGAAGGAGAAATAGTATAGTATAGATACCAGCCAGGATAGATTATTATGACACACGCACTATTTTTTTTTTCTTAATCCTCCGAAGAGGACTTGGCGTCGCACATCCTGTGCATTTGCCAGTGTCAGACACGCACTACCCATACAAGACATGTCTGACGGCTATGCAGAGCAATTTTTTTTTAAATTTCTTACTATGGAAGCTACGATGCTACAGACAGGTCTGTATTTGCCTCGGGCGTAAAAAAAACAGCGTTAACATAAAACATAGTGATTAGTTCCAGGTTAGACTATTTATTTATTTATTTATATAGAAACACCAACAGTACACATATTAAATAATTTCTATAGTAACATCTTCATGACTAAAAAGTTCTGATATGCATACCCTTAACAGGTGTTTACATCATTCAAAGACTTATATATAAGAATTTAGTTGAGAACAAAAATACAAAGGACATACATGCACTGCCCAGTGCAGCACATACCCACTGCTCTATACAGTATAACATTAATGTTTCTGAAAAGGTCTAATATAATATAATATTATATAGTAGTGCAGTACCTATAAAGTTAACGAAAAACTATACACCTACTTATTATTAGACAATATAACTTGACACTGATTTTATTTATTTTTCATTAAAAAACTGAAACAAATTTTAAAAAAATTCAAAATGATGAATGACTATCACGTGGATACAGGTCAAAATCTTCAACAACCAAACAAATATACGTGTATTTTACTAAACAACGTTATCATTTTTCGTTAATATGACGTGTGTTTTTATCCTAAACCACAAGATAATATACCTAGCTATATTAGGGCACATAAGGCATAATATTTCACATAATATGTCGATTTGTAAAAGTCCGAACTTGCAGAGCAGGATTTTTACTTACCTAGTTACACGTGGGCAGATACTCGTATGAATTAATTGATTGCCGGTAGATCATAATATCCTTCCTATCGATGCTGAACGAAGGCATCCCCCTTAGACCGCCACACCGTACGATAACCTACCATTTGCATCCACCGGTTGCCCGCGACTTTCACAATTTCGTCGTTCCACCTAACGGAAGGCTTACGCTACGCTGCGTCTTCCGGTTCGCGGTCGCTACTGAAAAACCTTTCTTCCCCATCGGTTGTCAGTTCTTCGTGCGATGTGGCCTGCCCATTGCCACTTCAACTTGCAAATCCTGAAAGCTATGTGGTCACTTTGGTGCTTTGTCGAATATCCTTACTCCTTGTCATACGAATCGGGCATATTCTTAACCCACATAATATAAAACATAAAATATCCACCTATATCTTGGTTAATTACAATTTACGTCCTTAAATATACAGGGAAACACGTAGGTACTTTACTTAGTAAAATAAATTCATACCAAACGTTTATCTCGCGCCTTGCTAATACGTTTTCTGAATTAAATTCTCCGTGTACTTTGTAATTCGGTTTGATATTGGTACTCGAGCGAGTATGAACATAAAACTCGACCTTGTAGCGAGCCTTTGTGAATTTATAATTAGGTTACGTTACGATGAATTTCGTAATAGCCTTGCTTACAAAATCAGAGTAACTAGAATTTATTTAACGTATAATGTACAATCATATCAAAACAACGTTCGCTATTTACCTACATGTTGTCCTCAGTAAACAACTTAGCTTCGTTAGATCAAAGATAATATAATACTATACTAGTAGTTAGATTTGTATCTAAATAATTACGTTAACTAATAGGTAGCTATATTATTTTGTTTAAATATGCATACCTACACATACGTAAGGCGCGTGGTCTAAGAGAGAACATTTTCTAACTAACCCAAGTACTCCAACATTTTCTGTTTCTTACAAGATATTTGGCAAATTCTATACAAACACAATTTAATATATAATACTCTCAGACATCATCATCATCATCATCATCAGCCCGGAGACGTCCACTGCTGAACGAAGGCCTCCCCCTTAGACCGCCATACTGTACGACAACCTGCCATTTGCATCCACCGGTTGCCCGCGACTTTTACAATGTCGTCGGTCCACCTAGTGGGAGGCCTTCTTACGCTGCGTCTTCCGGTTCGCGGTAGCCACTCAAGAACCTTTCTTCCCCATCGGTTGTCAGTTCTTCGAGCGATGTGTCCTGCCCACAGCCACTTCAACTTGCAAACCTTGCGAGCTATGTCGGTAACTTTGGTTCTTTGGCGAATATCCTCGTTCCGGATTCTATCGCGCAAAGTAACAGTCTCAGACATATGATAAGTATATAATTATACACACATTAGTACACAGTACATACTCTTTCACACAGGCCCCTTGCACGAATAGCATTTTGAGCTTAACATACAAATTTTAAAAATATCTACCTACTGAACAAAGAAAAGTAGGATTCAGGTTTTTATGTATGTACTTATAGCTTTATCTTCAGTCTTTGGCCGTAGTTAGGCCACAAAGCCTTGTGTCGGCAAGTGTCGGCTGTCGGCGACAAGCGGTGAAGACGAATGGCTTCCCGCCAGTCTCCCATTGTTTCCCAGTAACGCCTGAGCGCCACTGATCCGGTGATACGCTTATTGTACGGAAGTACCTTCTTATATAGCAATACATACTTATATATAGGTACCTATCCTTCCCGTCCTGATCCAGTGGCGAGCAATCAATCTCACAGGACTACATATTCCACTTCATAGCGAAGATAGCTCAGTGGATAGCGTGTTACGCTCGCACACTGCTGATCATGGGTTCAAATCACAACAATGAGCTTGACCAGCCGGTAAAGTAAAATAAATGAAACTTTTTACACTACATCTATTAATTCCCAATGCACACGGCCTTACTTAAAAACGCCGCTCAAAACTTAGTCACTGCTTAATCTTCGTCTTGTTCTTGCATGTTACACTTCACGTCAGAGAGAAGTTGACAGAGCATCAGCAGTGATTAACGATTGAGAAGTTTTTTAAGTAAGACTAATAAGATCATGCTTAATACTAGATGACGGTAGAAAAACCCTGATAAGGCGCTGCAATATTTGAGAGGTAAACACTGGATAAACATTAGCTAAGTATTAGTTAGACTCGGTCTATGCAAAGACTATGTATATTTCTTTATAAATACGGAACCCTATATCATAAGCGCGCCAACACTCATTTGACAGATTTTTTCCTTCTTTATTAATGAGAGACGCTTTACGGCAAATGCGCTGATCGCGCGGAGCCAGAATCCCCACCAGTAGGGGAAAGAAGAAAAAAAAAGACGCTTTATTTATGACATCATTAAGTTAGTAATTACTTAAATAAATAAGAAAATTAAACCTTCCTGAAAAGAAAATGCTGATGAACGTACAGCGTAGGTACTAAGTAATGAGGTACTAATTCTAAGAGTCAGAGTAGGTACGTCTGCCTTACTTAATTTTTAATAATAATAAAGTAGGTACCTACCTGATCTTTTGTCAACTCTCGGGGTTTGTCAACGAGCGATGGAGCGCAGTATTCTAGGCGTCAGACTAACAGACCGAATAAAGGAACACGATACTGCGCTCCAAGCAAGGCCAACCCACGGTTTTATACATACCTACTTACGTCTAGATCGTCAAAAATGTGTGGACAAAGGTCACAGTGTGGGTCCCAAAATCTAAACGACCACGGGGTCGACCCAGACGAAGGTGGCGTGACGAACTGGACTCGCACGACAAACACTGGGCCACCAAAGCTGAAGATCGAGCAGTCTGGAACGAGGGAAGGGAGGTCTTTGCCCAGCAGTGGGACACATCAGGCTGATAATATAAATAATAATATAGGTTAAAATAATAATATACCTTAAAAAAACAAGGAAGTCGTTGGTCTAATGGTAAGTGTAACATCTGGCAGTGCCACCTAGAATTTTGAATTTCTAAATACAAGAGATACGATAGAGATAGATAAAAACAGAATAGATAGAGACGAGAAAATAATACGCCAATTGATTTAATAGATAGAGTTAGTCAAAGTCAAAGTCAAATCGTTTATTGCACATTGTGTATTATGTAAAACTTATATTAATAACATAATTACATAAACGTAATGACCCAAATGAGGGTATGGCAATTAAATGTGGAGCGGACCAATCTGTTTTCTGTTTGATTGATTTATAAAGTTTTGTCGTCTAAATAGTATTTTATGGAATAATAAAAAAAAAATATTAACAAGGTTTTTAATTTAATCGCAAAACTATGTTTGTTTGTCGTCAGGTAATTTATTGAAAATTTTAATAGCCATTGCATGAGGACCACTACTCTGCATTTCTAATCTTGATTTTTGTACGGCTAATTTATGTCTGAACCTGTAGGGATGAAATAGTAGGTAATCTTGTCGGCGTTTTAATAAATCCTAACTATTATTATATAACGAACTATAGTAGGTACAATAAACAATCAAACAATAACATGTCATTAATTTTATTACGAGAAAATATTCCTTAGTATAAATAAATATTTACCTAAGTATAATGATTACTTTTTCGGAACGGCTGTACATATTATTTCGATAACATAACTTTTATAATAAGCTATAAGTGAATAGATTTGATCGTAACTCTATTTACATACATTTTCGATAACATCAAATGTACAAATATGGGCGTATTCCACTAGCACTACCTATTTCCCCTAGGCAGAAAAAAAAGGAATACGTGTTTCCTAAACATGTTGTTTTCTTTTAATCTTGGTATAGGCCCTGGTTATAGATGGTGAAGGCCTAAAATGCGGGGTGAAAAACATTCTTAATAATTAGGTACATAATATTTTTCTATAGATGAACACGTTTTCCCTCAGAATTCGGTAACTAGGTAGGTATTATACCTATCTCTATCTAATATAATAAAAGGCTCTGTCCTGACTGACTGACAGACAACGTACAGCCCAAACCGATGGTCATACAGTCTTGAAATTTGGAGGGTGTATTCGTCTCGATGCGGAGGGGTGTACTAAGAAAGGATGGGGGAAAAGGGGGGGGGAGTTTGTATAAAAGTCCTTTGTTTTTGGACTTTTAGTCACGAAAATTTGGATTTGGACAATTCATTTAAAAAAAAAAAATTTTTGTCAGGTACGATTTAAGGGGGGGGGGGGGGGGGGGGTGGAATGTTGTATGGAAAAGTTCTTTGTTATTGAAGTTATAGTGATGAAAATTGATATTTGGGTAGTTCATTCAAAGGAGGGGAAGTTGGTGTTGGGGGGGAGTTGGTAGAGTAGTTAGTGTCAGTAGAGTCGGTAGAGTTTGCTCGGAATGATTTAAAGTGGAGAATTTTGGGGGCGGTCCGAATTTCTTCCGCACGCGGACGAAGTTGCGGGGGACCTCTAGTCTAAATATATAAAAGGCTCTGTCCTGACTGACTGACAGACAACGCACAGCCCAAACCGCTGGTCGTACATACTTGAAGTGTGGAGAGTGTATTCGTCTCGATGCGGTGGGGTGTAATAAGAAAGGATTTTTCTAAATTCGACCCCCAAGGGGGGGAAGTTGGTAGAGTCGGTCGAGTCCGTAGAGTCGGTCGAGTCGGTAGAGTCGGTCGAGTCGGTAGAATCGGTTGAGTCGGTCGAGTTGGTAGAGTTTGCTCGGAATGATTTAAAGTGGAGAATTTTGGGAGCGGTCCGTATTTCTTCCACACGCGGACGAAGTTGCGGGGGACTTCTAGTTTTACAATAATGGCTTAATTGGTTACAATTTGCTCTTCGAATGGTTGAGCATCTCCAATCCGATGTCGACTGCATGCATAGCTGTGCCCGGGGCACACATGACGCCGTACCCCCCGTGCCCGTAGCAGTGGACCACCTTTAGTCCATCCACTGTCTCCCCCTCCACCCTGACAGGCACGCGGTGCGGCCTGAGCCCCACCCTGTGAAGTTAAAGAAAATTTAGATATTTTTATTTTGACGATCTTAAATGTTTTTAAACCGACTTCAAAAAATGAGGAGGATCTATGTTCAGAGTACGTGTGTTTTTTTTCTCTATTAGTATGTTTATTCAGGTTCACCGATTTCTCCGTCTAATGTGGGCCGATTTTAAAATATATATTTTTGGGTGAGAAGTTAAAGTCACTCAAAATCTAATCCAAAATCTATCTAATCTATTCTATCTTGTGGGTCTATTTTCTCAAAGTAGTCCCAGAATTGTTTGAAGTCGGTTAAATAAATAAATAAAATATGTGCTTGTGAAAAGGCTTGAGAACTTTTAATTCAAAGAGCCATCCTATTATAGAAACTATAGATTAATACGTACATACTATATACCTCGTATACCTACGTAGGTATACAACAGAAAAATGTACAATTACTAAGTATAAAATATGGAAACTATTTATTTTCTTAAATACATTTTGATCGTTTATGTACCTACTCTTATTTTCAACAATCTTTGTGTTAGTGCTAGGGGTAGGAAGTAGTCACCGCCGACTTTTGAAATCTACATCACTCTAAGCATCGTCGCTTAACAGCAAACAGGGTGTAGCCAAAGTCAAATCTATTAAGTTAAAAAAAGCATTGTCAGTGCCAGTTGCTTCAAAGTCAGATTGTCTCGTTTTCTTCAAAAGTAGTTTAGGGAGATAAAGAACACTCAAATAAGAATTCTTTGAGATTGGTTTTTCCTATGTCGTTGGAAATACGAGAAATACGGAGAAATAAACGCTTTCATTTAATGCAATAAGCTTACATTAGGTATACAGGGTTAGTTCTTATCAATTAGCATCCTTTTAAGGGCATATTCTGTACATGAAAATAAAAAACTTTTACTATGGGGCCAACATTGAAATCGCGAAAACAATATCAGCTGTTCCATGCAAAAAGTTCATAGACCTTGGGCTCAAAATTGACTTCAAAATGTATGGGACAACTGTTTTTTTTGCGATTGAAATGTTGGCCCCATAGTAAAAGTTTTTTATTTTGATGTACAGAATATGCCCTTAAAAGGATGCTAACTGATAAGAACTAACCCGTATATTATTCTTCTCTATGACTAACCCTGTATACTATAAAATCATTGCTTTCATGAAACATACCTGTGCGCCACCACTTCCGCTGTCCGAAGCGCGGGTACCATTTCGCAACATCTTTCAAAAATGGCCGCCGCATCGTGCTTGCAAACGTTTAGATTGTAGCTGTCATACTGGCGCACCCCACCTAGCGTCGCCACCCCGTCCAGTCCAGGAATTATGTACGTGTCGTAGTCACCATAAAACGCCGTCTTTAACCACGGTGCACGGACTTTCAGAACTTGTCCTCGCATTGGCACCAAGTCGTGGTCACCGCACAAACCTTTCGCCCCTATTCCGGTGCAGTTAAATACCAAATCGAACTCTGATAGTGATGCGAAACTATCGACTCTACGTTCGATTATTTTACCTCCGTTTTGAGTGAATATCTTTTTGGCCCACGGCAGGTGGTTCTCACACCCGATTTTTAGTGATGAGAAATACGACCCGTATTTCCAATCTCCGCCACAGATCTTCAATTCGTTTTCATCGACAGGTCTGTAAAGAGGCACTATGTCCTCGATAAGATGGTTTTTTGTAACGTGGTAGTTTTCTTTCGAAAATATGTATACGCCTAAAGGCATAACGCCAGCTTCGGCCGCGTTCGGTGTCTTAAGTATATCCTGCCAGTAGTTCCAGGAGTCTACGATCCATCTTTTGGTGATGTCTTTGGTGGGTCCCTTGAAGCTAGTGCCTGGTCGGAATATGCCCGCCGCAACGCAGCTGACGGTGTCTTGTTCAAAATTTTCCGCAATTATGGTAATTGTTGCGTTCGGTGCTCGCTGCTGTAATATTTTCGCTGTCGAGAACCCCACCACACCTGCCCCCAAGACGGCTATATTTGGGCTTTTACTGAGCATCTCTGACTTTTCTGAAACCAATAGTGTTTTCAAAATATTAAGTACCTACTTGAAAAAATCATCAAGCCTTCATCAGCCAAGCTCTTGCTTTGTTATATATAACCGCGGTTAGTAATCCTTTTTGCATACTTAGTTAAAACAAATTGAAGCAGGACAACGTTCAAAATAATTAGTATCAACCTTAAAAAACAAAACAAATCTACCAACCTAAAAAAACAAAAAAATACCTACTCGTATGTGCTTAGGATCTAAGCATATAAATAAAGTACCTTTAATAAATAATAGGTAGATAGATAATAATATATGATCACCTAAGCCGTACATGATCATAATCTACCTACCTACTATTGTTATTAGACACCTACCGAAGATTATTATTATTAGTTTACGATAGAGTAGATAAACACTACTACACTCTTACCTTCACAAGGCAGACAATTCATACCTACATTAATTTAAATGTTGAACTAGTTTAGATAAAGTAAGTAGGTACATAGAAAATTCATATATAGCGGATGCACCTATTACTAACCGGCAGTGTATTTTGAGTAGATACGTAACAGTTGTAGAAAAATTATAAAAATGTTTGTTAATTACTCACAAGTGCAACTGTGTCACTAAGTCAACTCAATTCAGCAACTGATGAAATACTTGTGTACATTAAATTTATATTGTGACTGACCAATTAATTGCGTCGAATGCTCTACGAAACGATAAAACTACATTGTTTGTTGTTGACTAGAGATAAAATTACGGTATGAAAATACTCTCCTCGTCTTGCGTGGGTTTGGTTTGGTAACTTTCTAATTATACCAAATCACTGTAAAAATATCATCAACCTTACTTTTAAATATTTATAAAATCAATTGCAAATTAATTAGATATTAACAAAATTATATTTTTCATTCGCAGATGCAAGACCCCCAAGAAAAAACTACAATCAACTTTCATCGAATGAAAAACTCGATAATCGACAGACGGAAGACGTTCACATCGAAGAAGCCGAGCCAGAATCGGACGGTAGCAGCACCGATTTGGACGAGCGCGATACGCGTGGTGTTTGCCCCCCATGCGCGCACGATAGATACAATAATAACATACGTCGTCACACACATGATGACTTCAGCGATGATACCGATTATGGTAAGTTGCAAACAATATCACGCAAACTCATACCTGAAGTAAAAAAAATCGATGTTCCGTTGACATGCGCTGTAAACAGCACTACGTACTGTAAAGCAACCTGCCCATTGGAGTTTTGGCGCGAATACGAAAAAATCATGTCACTACATTATATTATTTTCTTAAACTTGTTTTTTCGTGAATTAATGATTAAAAATAGTGGTGTTTTATTCATTGAGTGTTGAATTACATACACGAGTGTGGGCAAGTGGTATAATGTGGAACATGAAACATGTCTTTTCTTATTGTTTTCAAAACTCCGTTAACGTCCATAGTAAAGTCACCACAACTTAACTAGGTCATGACTTAGACTCAACTGTGACTAATTTCGCGTGACTAACTGTGATTTAAGTACTTATATAATTAAAACTTGATACTTTATAAACTTGAAAATGCATAATATTTGACACTGGCTGAATGCACAAAGTGTGATGCCAAAAACTAAGGAAAAAAAACCTGCCCATTCTGGAGATTCTTATTATATTAGATTCTTACGAGATTTCTTCTTAGAGAGATTCTTACTTAAAAACGCCGCTCAAACTTAATTACTGCTTAAGATGCTCTGTCAATTTTTTGTGTTCTTCTTGGAGGATCTAGCTCTCTCTCTCTCTCTCTCGAGTTCTCTATATCTATCTCAAGATAGATAGAACCAGAGAAATTTACTAGGATAGAACACAAAAAAACATCACAGCGTAGACGTTGGTTTCTCTCTCTACGTATCACAGTTCTCATTTTGACGTTAGTCTAATGTCACTGTCAAATCATCGATTGTATTGTAGTTCTTGGTGATTTCTTGTGTTGAGTTTGTTTCCTTTTGTTTTTTGTTAATAATACAATCACTAACTTGAATCAAATACTTGTTAACAATTTACAAAGACGCACAAAGGATTGTAGTCAACAATGGCCAATTTAAAGTCTGATTTGGATCAATATTTGCTTCAAAACGAAAGTAGGCGGAGCAAGTTTAGTCTACCACACTTCTCTACTCCGAGTTTTTTCTCTCGAAGCACTGAAGAGACTCCTACGAGCACATCTAGTAGTACTGCAACATGGTTTGAAAACGTTCAGAAGGAATACTTCACATTGGTAAGTTAAGAAATCATACATCATTAAAATCTAACTACAGGTGACTCACACCCCAGAGTTTATAGACAAATTGAGATTTAGCTATCACACAATTCAATTTATACAATCAGTGAATGTAGAATAGCGTGTATCAGTCTACTGACCTAGCTTCATGTAGTGGAATAATTGCTTCATAATCTAGTTTGCTAACAGGAACATTAATTCACTTTCGTTTGTTTTTCAGAGTAGAACACAGCGGTTCCTTGGATTCGGAATATGTTTGTTCTTCGGGATCCTGTGCTTCATATTGTCATTCCTGTATATACCCGTGTTGCTGCTGCAAGCTAGGAAGTTTGCTCTATTATTTACTTTGGGCAGTCTCTTCTTCCTGCTAAGGTAGTTTACAATATTAAAATACAAAAATTCCTGCTGCCTGAAATATGTATATAACTAATTTAACAATTCTATGATTAGATAATTAATGTGATTCTATGACATATGACTTTCTTTAATAATGTATGATAGTAAACATCACATGAAAATATGCAAAAAAAAACAATTTTGGTACCAATGAACTTTCGCAAAGTAAAGCCTGAATCAATCACATATACTTTTATAAATATATGTGATTGATTGTTATTTTATAAATGTTTAGTTATTATCTAATATTTAATTCTGCCATATCAACAACTACATTGTTATTCCGTTACAGTTTCAGCTTCCTGTATGGGCCATGGTCGCATGTCAAGTCTATGTTCTCCAAGGAGCGGGCACTCACAACATCTATATACCTCGTGACACTCATCGCTACACTGTACTGCGCATTGCACCTCCAGAGTACCCCGTGGACTATTGTGTGTGCCGTACTCCAAGTTATGGCGTTGTTCTGGATGATGATGGGGTCTATCCCCGGTGGATCTACAGGAGCGAGGTGGTTCGGAAGCATGTTCAAGTCTTCTGTATCAAATACTCTGCCCATATAACACATTGTTAAAAATGGGGTCTACTCAGACATTTTAAGACTTATTTTTATAAGATAACCCAGTGGAAGTTGGTTACTTTTTGCATAAACACCTATTCTTAAAGTTTGGTTTGACCTCGCCCATTGCAATGCAAATTTAGTCGACTAGTTGTTGTTTTATAGGGAGGAAGAATGACGCAGCACCGATCCTACCTAGGATAGAATAAATTCTGGAGATAAAAATAAGATCTAAATAAGGTCTGGAGAGGATAAGTTGTTGCTATAAGTCCCAGTTGCAGGAATGAAAGCCAGTAGTAGTTAGTAGTTAGCATGTAACACAAAAAAGAAACTGACTATACGAAGTTGACTGTTATTTTTATTAAATTGTAGGTTTTAGGCACAACATATCAAAGATGAAACCTTAAATATACTACTTCCTATTCAAGTTATGCGGAATGTGGAAAAATTGTACAAAGCCATGTGGCCAAACTTAACATTGCAAGAAAATCTAGTTATTCCATAGAAAAAACTCGTTCACTTTCGCCAAATGTATTATGGAATGACTTCATTGGTCTGTGAAACTAGGTAGGCAGTACATAGGTGTTAAATAAATAGAGATACTAAGAGCTCTAGCTTCTACCTGGCTAGAGTGTACAGACATCTGTTTAGAGATATGAATTTACATACAGTGAGAGTAAAATGATTATGGAACAGCTGATAAATTTTTCGCGATCTAAAGGTTAGCTCGATAGTAAACGTTGAATACATTACCTCCTTTGGGCTTAGTGCTACCATTCCGAGTTACCCTGTGTTGTGTATTGTAATATTATTTCCAAAGTATGTAGACTTCATACCCTGTTTATAAATTATGACGAATCTGTATGAAACAATTCTAGTTTAAATGACTGTC
The DNA here is from genome assembly GCA_905404285.2 of Erannis defoliaria. Lineage (NCBI taxonomy): Eukaryota > Metazoa > Arthropoda > Insecta > Lepidoptera > Geometridae > Erannis > Erannis defoliaria. The sequence goes on along the minus strand of FR990077.1, from coordinate 1,241,120 downwards.
GGATAGTTTATGTGAAATGTTAACAACTTTCATGGGATTATAATTTCAATTGCATTTGCTTCTTTAGCAAAGGTAAAGAAGAATAGGGAATATGCATGTGTTTTGGTTATTATGAATAATAGGATAAGTGCAGTCTTAACTGAATCTGATGATTACATCAAAAATAAAATTGAATTCGGCTGGTGAATTCCTGAAATATAAGCGTTTAAAGTATTTGGGATATGGAATTTGAGTATTTAGTCATCTGTCCCTTTCTAGCAAAACACGTGCTAGTATAGAATTTGTATGGAATCGTGGACTTTGACGTCATTAGCTAGTATGGTGCCCGGGCTATCTAACATGAAACTAAAATGTTTATAACTTCGTTATTTGTGCACGTATTAAAATTTTATTTTCGACGAGTTGTTTTGTTGCGAGTCAGCTTTTTTTTAGTCAACAAAAAAAACTTGCATATTCCCTATTATGTAACATAAAGGAAAATGTAATATGTGAAAAGATGTACGTTGCTAATTCAGTTTTATATATAAAAACTGATGTGATGAATTTGAATACCTACAATTTAAAATAATGTTATAGTTATAAAATTAGGGATTTAAAATTAATTACTAGGTATTTTTAATGAAATTGGGTGCTACTGGTAAGTTAAAATACTTATATTTATTTGTAGCTTTGGATAGTATGAGACCATTGAAATTTTTGCTTGCGTTTAATGTTAACTTAAATAGATAGAATTGGGAACCAGAATATTCAGAGCAACTGTGATTGTTCTATGAATGATTCAGGGATATTTAATCGTAATATTTATTATTTAGTAAGAATACAGGGTTTAACTCACTTTCTTATTTTTATGCAACCTGACTCAAAGCTGACAAGTATAGGAACAAACCATAAGAATTTGAGCGTTATAGTAATTTATAGTATAAATAAACCCAGTCTTATAAAGACAGAACAAATACTTGAATATAAAAAAATATTGTCTCTCGGTTTGTAGTTTTTATATCAAAAATGTTATAATCGATTTTAAATTCAGTTTTTAAGAAGTTGATTTTAGTTGAATCAGCAAGCTTCTGTAATCTCTAAACGAATTGTATCAATATACTATTTCTGGTCATATAGGAACAAAAAACACCACGTCTCAGTTAATGTAAATTCTTGCCTTGTCAATTATGTATTTATTATCATAGTTTAGAATTATAATATCTATGAAACTGTAATTTTTATTAGGAACTTTGTTTTAGGTTGATTTTCTTCAGATTTACCTGTTTATTTTTCTATATCTTCTATTATTATTTGTGTGAATGATTAAGTCCGACTTACTTGAATAGTTTTCTCTTCTTTGTGAATACTTTTGTAATTATAAATTGTTATTTAAATAAATAACATAAATGTGTAACTGTCATTTTTATTATTGTATTTCCATTTGGACCCAATACAAAGCAATGAGTACCGTACGCATCACGCTAATATTATAAAAGGGAAAACAGCCAGTTTTAAAGAATAACTTTCTCATTTATTTTACTGTGATGTGAGTTTGGTATCTAGGACGTGTGTCTTGATGTCTATTAATGCCTAGCTCGGTTGGTAGTATGTGTGCCATGAGAGCTTTAGAGCGTGTCGGTTCGATTCCCACCCATGAAAAACATTTATGCAAAGAAGCGCAGTTTTTTTCTTTTTTGTACAATCAAGTGACGAGACGAGCAAGTTCGCCTGGTGGTAAGCGTCATGCCTGCCACTAACAGTAGCAGTGCCAGAATTGTGAACATGCGAACACAAACCTGCGCCGCACTGCACTGCGCTCGTCACCCTGAGATTTAGATGTTAAATCTCTTCATAACCAGTAATTTCTCTGGTAACATTGCCCTAAACCGGAACACAGTAATGGTTGCACACTACTGCTTGGCGGTTGAATAACTGGCAAAGGTGTGGTACTTCCACAGGCGGACTGCAATAGTCCTACCACTACATAAAAAATAATGAATAATAAATGTTGTTTGTTCTGTGTCTGGGTGTGGTATAATGTAGTTATTCAACTGTTATTTATTTCTTATTTCAGAAATAAAGGCTTATCATTATTATATAGGTTTTATAAGTATGTACTAATATTTACAACAAAAGTACATGTCTGTCAGTTAGTCTGGTTCCCATATGTTATATTATGTTCAATATAATACAAGTTTTGCTTAGTTACGCGGTACTATTATTTCTTCTGTGGTTTCTGGCTAGATGGCGCTGTGTGAAATGTCCACCAATCTTGATTATTACATTGTTGCCATGCGTGCCTTCCAGACGAGGCGCTGACCTGCAACGTGTGCGACCGGTCGTTCTCCACTCGCCGGCAGCTCAGCGACCACCAGCAGAAGAAACGACATTTCGGGTATGTAACTAAATATATATCTAGGTAGGTATACATATATAATATTTATAATTTTTTGTAGTAGTTCTACTCCACTGCAGAATCCGACCGGGGAAGTACCACACCTTTGTCAGTTATTCAACCGCCAATCAGGAGTTTGCAAGCATTACTGCGTTCCGGTTTGAAGGGCAATGTTACCAGAGAAATTACTGGGTATGATGAGATCTAATATCTCAAGGTGACGAGCGCAGTGCAGTGCGGCGCAGGATTGTGTTCGCAAGTTCATAATTCTGGCACTGCAACTGTTAGTGGCAGGCGTGACGCTTACCACCAGGCGAACGTCTTGTTCGTCTCGTCACTTGAATGTATTAAAAAAAACATACGGCCAAACCACCGTTCCTCGAAGACCTTCCAAAAATCCGTAGTCACGCATCGGTTAGGCTCCAGTTTCTGAAACTATAGATAGAATAGTTTTTTTCAAGATCGATCCCGTTCCTTCCTCTGCACACCGTCGCTTTACCGCCACGCGTGATGGAAGCCAAACTTAGATTTGAAAGAAGAAAAAACACATTTATAACATTCCAACGTAGAAAACACGTCTACGTACCACCTATATTTATCCATTGAAGCTACACTATGTACACCTTCCAGTACTATCTGTACAGGTAATCTTAGATTTATAAAACAGCCCTCAGTAGTTGATACACTACTTGGAAGTACTACCACAGAATAAATAATAACGTAATAATACTACGTAGTGTTTCTATTTATTCTGTGCCTATTTATACCTATAAACACGTGGCATGATATTTAGGCTGGGTTCCCGACTGAAAAGCCTTTTTGTAACGATAACAGCTTAGTGGTTAGCGGGATTGGATCGCATGCTTTAGAGCATGGGTTCAAATCCCGTAACTAAAAAGCTTGAACGTGACGTGAACTGTAGGTCAAGGAAAACATGAGGAAAGGCAACTTTATAATATAGAAAAGAATACTTTATAATACCATAGATTATAGAGTTTATCCCCCTTAAGCTGTTCCTCTAATAACAAAGGTGTTTGAAGATGGTTTGCGTTTGTTGCACAGGTGCAGCGCGTGCGACAGCCTGTTCCCGTCGCTGATGGCGCTGGAGCACCACAAGGAGGAGTTCCAGCACTGGAGCGAGTCCTCGTGCTGCTCGCGCTCCGAGGACTCCAGCGACAGCGAGCCCTGCCACGAGGACCGCCACCGCCTGCTCTAATGCACGCACCTCATCGTTGCCGGGAAGCCCCACGACTTGGGCACCTTCGTCTGAACCTGAGCTCTCACTTACTCTCCGACAGCCTTACCACAACCTCCAACGTATAGTCGATTCGACATTGTCTCGTTCTTGCTACTGTTAAGAAAGCGAGACGTCGATATAAGTACCTATCTAAGAGTGTATCTTGGTCGTGTGGTCAAGAACATTCTTATAACATTGCCCCACGACTTGGGCACCTTCGTCTGAACCTGAGCTCTCACTTACTCTCCGACAGCCTTACCACAACCTCCAACGTATAGTCGATTCGACATTGTCTCGTTCTTGCTACTGTTAAGAAAGCGAGACGTCGATATAAGTACCTATCTAAGAGTGTATCTTGGTCGTGTGGTCAAGAACATTCTTATAACATTGCCCCACGACTTGGGCACCTTCGTCTCAACCTGTGCTTGCATTTTGTTCCGCAGAACTACCACAACCTCCTACTAATACTGGCTTCGACTTTTGTCTCGCTCTTCCAGCTATAAAGCGAGACATCTTTATTAAATTCAAGATTGTATCTTAGTGATATCTTGTGGTCAAAAACATTCTTATACAATTGCCCCACGACTGGGGCACCTTCCTCTGACTGGACCATTTGTTTTTAAATAGCGAATAAGTCCAATTAGTCCGCGTTTGACCACCAGCTCCCCGGCGCTTTCATTTAAAGTTTGGCAGAACTACCGCACCCTCCAACATTCTTACAAAGAGCAAAATGGAAAAGTTGAATTCAAGAACAAGAGAATAGTCCACAAAATCGTACTTTGAAGAAAAAAAATTTGAATACTGTTTTTTTTATATACACTTAACAGTATACAATAAACAGGCGGCCATCTGCTGGTAAGTGGTCACCGCCGCCTATGAACAACAGCAACGCCAGACGTAATGACCCGTGCGTTGCCTACTCCAGTGTATGGATTTCACACACATTTGACTTGAAGCGCCCCAGGTTTACAACTTAGAATTATCCATAGTACACCTGGGTGGACCATAGGTACAAAAAGGTATCCGTGGAACCACAGATAAGAAACCCTTATATTGCTCTTTCAACAGATAAGAGCGAGACAAGTCATTATAAAACGAATTAAGAAAATTTACCTTAGTAAGAATGTTTTTGACTACAGTGGGCCACCAGGCTGTGGTGAGGCCAGGGGCCGTACCGTGAACTGCTTATAGCGGGACCGAATACGCTCAGCTGCCGACGCTGCGCGACTGTGAATTTTATCGCCTCACAATAAGGTTCGCGGTCGCGCAGTGTCGGCAGCTGAACCTATTCGGTCCCGCTATAAGCAGTTCACGGTACGGCCCCTGAGCATTAAATTTGTTAGACGCGTTTCACGCCAACGAAGGAACTTTTTGCTTAGTACATGTTCGCTCAGCGAAATGTAAGCATAGCAAGACGAGCACATATCAACTCTTCATTTTACGATGTTACTCTCTCTGGCCGAAGATTCTATATATTGCCATTATCAGTATTTTGACAGCAGCAGAGATTGAAGACAAAGCATTGCAATGTTTTGCATTAGCTTGATCGTCAAACTATGTACCTTTGTATGTAATTATTATATACTGGACTTACAACAGTTAGACAAGACGGTTTAGGAAATATTTGAGGCGAAATGGGTTCCAAAGTGGTTGCAAAAAATTTCGATCGTAAGTTAGTACTGAAAGGTCTCTAGACTGAAAGATATTTCTATATTTAGTCCATCCTGTGCTACGGCTACAGTAAAGACGATGCGCTCGAAATCTGTTTTTGATTCGTGTTCCGTTGGGAAAAAGTTACACGGAAACAAGTGACCACATAAAGACTAATAGATTTATTCAGTTGAATGCAATATTAGATTCAATTGAATGTCCCACCGAGTATTAATAAAAGTGAGTTGTTTTTATAATTGGTTTACCAACTACTCGAAAAATATTTTGGAACTCATTTATCGTCTAAATTCACAACGTTCAAATCTTTGTTGCATTATAATAGGTTAGATGACTGGTTTTTTTTATTGTCCTATTAAAATGTGGCCCATAAATATAGCTGATTAATGAAAAGAAAATTAAAATCTGATCAAAAATAAGCATTTTAATATCATGTTAGACAGAGAGGCGAAACAGCAAATCGTGACGTCTCTGTACGCCATATAAATTGTATTCTGACAAGTAAGGCGTGACGTCATTTTTTGTTTTGTGGGAAAGGGACAGAGTTGTCTCTAACAAAAACTTTAAACGCTCATATATCAGAACATTATTAACCAATTTAAATTATTTTTTCAATAAACACACTATATTTACTTAAATTCTTCATCAAAGCTATTGGTTTCAACGATATAAACATCAGTCATCTACCCTATTTATAGGAAACTGTAGTACTCTGTAAGCAACATTCGACGCAACATGCTAGTTAACCGCAACCTGTACTATCTACTCATTCTCAGCAGTTAGATCGAGGCCATAAGAACAAAATGCCTTTACTAAGATATTCGTCGATCTTTACGTTCGAGATATGGCCTCTGACACAACTAAAAACGAAGGCACTAACTTTGTAACTATCTGAATTCAACATGTAACAAAAAGGTTCAACAATACTGAAGGGTATGTATGTACTCGTCATTATGAACAACATTTACTATGCGGCCAAACCTGAATACGCGAAAAAAATATCAGCTGTTCCATACAAAAAGTTCATTGACCTTAGACAAAATGTATGGAACAGCTGTTTATTTTCGCGGTTTCAGGGTTGACCCTATAGTCAAAGTTGTTCATAATGATGAGTACTTACATCCTTCAGTATTGTTGAACCTTTTTGTTACACGTTGTATAGTAAAAAAAAACCTATTACACAAACGGCTCTAATATTTTCGATATATCTATACAAGTACTTATCTATGAGGACATAGGATTCTTACATAGTAAAATCAAAGATGTATAAAAAGATAATGCCACATTTGCTCTCATGGCCTTTATTTGCATTTCTCTCTGTGTAACAAAGTTGTCAAAGTTACCATCGGTAGCATCAATGTCAATACTGAAAGATTTAAACATAGGACTCGAGTACATTGATAATCCTAATATTAATAAGTGTTTACCTGTCAGTTGTTATCGACAGGTACGGTATAATAGTAATGCCTAATCTCTTTCTCTTGTGTACCAGTATTGAAAGCCAAAGAATTCAATCAGGAAATGTTTAGCAAAAACAAATAATGAAAAAAAGTTTATGATTATATAAAAACAACTTTTCTATGATAAGCAAACAAATCGAGGACACGCGACGGACACAAACTCTGGATGAATTCATTGGTTCCATTATAAAACAGCTGCCAAACCGTACTGATGAAAGCGAGACCATGTCACCTCAAACTGTTTTCATTTTATTTCATTGCATTTTATTTTTAAAAAAACCTAAATTTATTGACCGTGACTTTCATCAGATACAGTTTGACAATCACAGATCACCCTCTATAGATTCCACTCGAGACGGTCGTAGCACTACTATACACATTTTACAATTAAGTCATATAAAATTCCGCTCATTGTTACATCGCTAGGCGCGGCCATGCCTAACCTTGCGATAACATAGCATTCCTTTGTCAGTCAGTCCTCGCAACCCGCGCTTTCCTTAAAAACTTGAACACCTCCGAGTCGGAACAAACTCGTCATGCGGTATCTATAGAAGGTAACACGTGGACATCAATTGTGAATGCGTCATGCATTTGAAAAGAAAACTATTGTGTAACTGAAAAAACGCAGTATAATTTAGTTTCAATATGCTAGACTAGTATAAACAGTAAGTATAATTACAATATTCGATGTTCTTGGCAGAGAGAACGAGATTCATTGACATCAATTTAAAAGGCGAGATCGTAAGTCCAATAGGCCGACGTTAGACGGCGCGTCGTCTAGCAGCCAATACTCATAGTTAGTGCAACTCCGGTCACCCGTGACCTCGATCTTCTCAGTTAACTTCCATGAAAAGTCCTTTTATATTGACATGCGTTTAACGAGAAAGTACAGAACAATCGTGCAATCATTTCTGTGTCCAATATTATGTTACATATCAAATGTAAAGCGATGTTTGCGTGAAAAACAAACCGCCGCGTGAATGGCCTCCTTTAAACGTACCTACTCAATCTCAGTGTTAGTAAATTAATAATTCACATCCCGTTTGTTGTTCACGCAACTGAGACGTAGCTAAATCATATCTGTTGTATATACGACTCCTAGTGATCTCCCGGCAAGGATGCATATCACGTAAGTTAACGTAATGACTGATATAATATAGTGTAGCTACATGTAAATAATTAAATACGATAGATTCGCGTCATCTCCACACTTTTAGAATTCCTATTAGCGACACACAAATATAAATGAACGTACCCCAACCCGATGCGGCCTCGACTCGACTCGGCGAGGCGAGGCGAGGCGAGGCGTCTTCCAATCCTAGTATTGTATTCGTAACTATTTATCGTTCCACTAGTAATGTAATATTTTTGTAATGTAACTACGTAAAACGAACCGTATCATCCGATTACAGCGTAAGCGTCACCGAATCGAAAAGTGTACATAGAATTACGAAACGATTTGTACAAATAAAAATACGATTGAAAATATGTACAGAAATGTTTTATTACTATAGGAAACGTGCGGGGCGAGTCGCTCGGCCCCGCGGCCGGAGCCGGAGCCGGAGCCGGAGCCGGAGCCGGGCCCGGCGCTCCTCCGGGAGCTACGTACACATCTTTCAATTTTCATAAATCGAATAATCGGGAATACAAATCACGAATCTCTCACGAAAGCATAATACGAGTAAGTCTAGGGACGCCGGCCGCGGCGGTCGCGCGCGCGGCCGGGTCGGTACACGATACATGTTACGTTACGTTAGGGTACAATATCGGGGCGCGCGGGGCGCGGGCGCGGGCGCGGGGGCGGCTCTACGCGGCGCCGTTCACCAGCGGCTCGGGCTTGGGCTTCGCGAGCGGCGCCGCGGGCGAGCGCCGCTTGTCGCGCGCCCCCCGCGCCGCCTCCCCCGCGCCGCCCTCCGCGCCCGCCGCCGCACCCGCCGCCACGCCCGCCGCGCCCGCCGCCGCGCCCGCCGCCCCCGCCGCCGCGCCCGCGCCTCCCTTCCAGCCGCCGCCCGTGCCGCCACCTGCCGACACACCACACGAGCTACATCCCCGACCCATGGAAACATGTGACGGTATCGACGCGTCTACTCCGCCTTCATTCTTGTAAACGATAACCGAACAATTGGGGCCTTACATTGTAAAACTTCGATTGACATGATTTAACTTCAGCGCGATGCAAAAACGAAGGGCGCAGTACTGACTTCATCTAACTCAAAGCCAGTAAGACCATCAATGCACGTTAACGTCCAGATCTGCATTGGACGAGCTGCTAATTACCTATTTTACTAGTTAGCAATTTGTCCAAAACAAATCTAGCCCATTTGCACCCGGACGGATTATACGTTTCGGCAAGAATGAAGGGTTGTAGACGGTGCCCAGGAAGGAAGACAATCTGAAAATCTTACGTCATGTGAAGCGATACAGTAATCGTGCAAGTTGCATCACTAGCGCGAACGTCGCACCACAGTGTAGAAGCTCTAACTATAGGCTACCAGTGTCCAAGTTCGTAAAATCAGATGCGTGCGTGGTCGGCGCTACTACTTCACATGAAACTGATCAGACACGAGAAGCAAGTAATTTTACGAAGTTTGAAGGATCATGCCACTGAATATTTATAATATAGGTATTCGTGCATTTTGTGGTGAGTTAAAGAAACTAAACATATAAGTTAACGAATAATGTAGGTTAGTTAACATGTAGTTAAAAGTTGTTCCAATATTTCCTAAATGGAAAAAGTTACAGTTGGATAGTTATCGACAAGCACAACCAGCAGGCTAATCATGTAACTGTTCGGGTTCGCGATTTGTCATAAATGTCACTTGTCACTGTCACAGTATTACGGAGGGATTTCTCTCGCTATCGTTATCGAACGAGCATTCGTTCGATAAACTTAACATTAGATAGGCTTAACTTAATTAAGGAAATCAATGCATATTGATTTCCTTAATTAAGTTAAGCAAATCCGTCGGTCTTTTGGCGTTTCATCCTGCCCTGCAGGGTCAAATGCGTTTTGGCAGTGACAGTGACAAGTGTCTATTTTTGACAACTCGTATCCGAATCGCGATCCCGAAAAGTTACATGATAGCCCCGCAGGATAATCATACATCATTGGTAGTTACGATTAGAGGTGGTTATATTGTTAAGGAACAGAAGTTTCTAAGACAGTCGCGTAACTAGAGTTGTAGGCCACTTATAATGAATAAGTTAACAAATAGTTTTAATCAGTTACATTGTGATCGTATAACACGCGCGGTGCGCGGGCTCGTTTGATAATTTCAAACTTGATGCACTTAGAGTGAATTTCATTCAAAATTAATTTCACTGGTGAAGCGAAAAAAAAATCAATGATGTGTAATTGCTTTCATGACACGCACACAAGCGTTTGAAAAATGTTGCATATAAATAGTAATTTTCGTCATAATTTGGGAAATTTAACAGAACCCAGTAAAGAAAGTATTGTCACCGTGAGTAAAACAGGTAAAGTACCGTACTCGGCCTTCTAAGGCCTACTAGAAATTGCTTCACTTAGCTTAGGCCGACTCGACTCGGGTTCTAAGCCTGTTATTTCTATGATTCCAATGTTATCTACAGTGCCCTCTCGTACGGCGTGCGACGTGTGGCCCGGCGAGATAAGAGTGTGTGTGCCCTGGGCAGCGTGGTGTGTGTGCCCTGGGTAGCGTGGTGTGTGTGCCCTGGGTAGCGTGGTGTGTGTGCCCTGGGCAGCGTGGTATGTGTACCTTGCCTCCTCCTGCGGCGGCGGCGCGGCGCGGCGTCCCCGGTGTGGCGGCGCTCCTCCGACGACGCCGACTCTACACACACATGCCAACTGCACCTACTGCCCGCCCCGCCCCCGCCCGCCCGCACCGCCGCCCGCCGGGGGGGAACGCTCGTTTGCTATTTGTAATATTATAGTGAGGAGGACCCCTCACTCCCTCCCACGGAAACCACGATGCTCCCCCCCCCCCCCGCAAAATTAGTCTATCTTTGTAATTTTTGGAACCGTCGGACCCCTTATGAAAGCTACGCCCGTGTCTACACCACTTTAGTCGCAAAAATGCCCTCTATGTATGTAATAATAAAACCTACAAGACTAGGTTAGCTCCACCACCAAAGAACGAGAAACAGCGGTGTCAGAAAGCGCTCGGCGCCCGATAGCAAACGACTATTCCCCCGCGGTACTACATATAATAACAAAATTACACCCCTATCGTCCTTCTACATTATGTACTAATTAAAATGTAAAGGCGGGTGCAATAAACAAAAAACATATAACATTGTGATGCATATATATATATATATACCCTGTATAATAGGTATAGATAGAATAGAACGCTACTAACTACATTTTAACTAGCACATTCAGTAACATTTTCAGATTTCAAGAAACGAGCACATATTTGGGAACACATAGTTTTATCACATCATGCTTTACATCTGCAGGGCTAACATGCGCACCGCGAGAAAATTTTGTCGTGTCTTTATGTCGTGCGAAAACGAGACAAACTTATACAGATTTGTAGCCTTGTCCTGTTTTTAAGAATCGAGAAAATTTTCTCGCGGTGCGCATGTTAGGCCTGCAGGTCGAGACGATTTAATTTAATCTTATCCTCAGAGGGTAGACTTCTCAAACGAATCGTAAAGAATGAGGTGTACATAATACTATCGAGAAGTAACAAGAATATTAATCAAGTCTGTATCTCGAATAAGGGCTTTTGATAACCAGGATTTGAAATAAGAACGATTTTCACGGACCCATTTTTGGGCAAGGTTGTTAATCTATAGTCACCGCGTTACCAACCGAGTCGTGCGGCCAAAAATCATTCACTATGTCTATCTCGCTCGCACTTGTGGGTCTTGCTTGCACTTGTGGGTCGTGCGGCCATGATTTATGGCCGCACGACTCAGTTGGTAACGCGGTGACTATAGATTAACAACCTTGCCCAAAAATGGGTCCGTGAAAATCTCTTACAATACATGCAAAATTTTAGATATTAATGCCAACAAAGAACTTGAGATGTGTCAAACCCACGTCAGTTTTCATAATAAAACTTGAGATAGACTTGGCAAGGATCTTGTTACTACTAGATAAATGCAACAAGTATGTAAAAATAAGAGTGATACCGTCTTCCGAGTTTAAATCATAGATCAGGTGTATGGATGGACGGAGACTTAGATGATAACCATCTCTGTGAGATAAAATAATGATTCGTCGAATGGCATCTAGCTCAACCAGCAATATCGACATTTATAAGTGAAATGCATTATTTTGTGATGCAACATCTATATGATTCAGTCGCACGCCAACTTTGTTGACGAGCGTTCTTCGTACTTGAAAGCTATGAGTTGGAGTTAGTAGAGAACAATGTGACTATGGTAATAAAAATTTTGGCCTCCCAGATAATGCGGATATTTTGATGACAATAATACAAAGTAGGAATGCGAATTGTTTTTAAGCAACTTTCGTTTCATTTGACCAAGGCTGTTTCCTGTCCAATAAACTGCATACAATGTCTACTGTTATATCAAATGTAGGTTGTGAGCGGTCCTTGATAAGGAGAATAAAAGAGTTGAATAGGCTAGATGACTGGTTTTTTTATTGTCCTATTTAAATGTGACCCATAAATTTAGCTGATTAATGAAAAGAAAATGAAAATCTGATCAAAAATAAGCAACTTATAAGCATTTTAATATCATGCTAGACAGAGAGGCGAAACAGCAAATCATGACGTCACTTCTCTGTACGCCATATAAATTCTATTCTGATAATTAAGGCGTGACGTCATTTTTTGTTTTGTGGGAAAGCGACAGAGTTGTCTCTTACAAAACTTTAAACGCTCATATATCAGAACATTATTAACCGATTCAAATGGTTTTTTCAATAAACATACTATATTTTTATAAATTCTTCATCAAAGCTATTGGTTTCAACTATATAAACATCAGTCATCTACCCTATTGTGATAAAAGTATCAATAGCCAGTGGCTCGGCTGATACGAGCAAATCTTATAATCTGATAGGAGCTTTGATCACTGCTTGGATGCTTCATAGGATCAAGATTGAACCTAATACCCAATCAATGATGACTGTATGGAACCAATGTGCAAGACTAGACAAATATTGTCATCAAAAAAGAAACTACGCATGCTACTGCGACCCTTAGCACAGACATATTCTATAAAGGCAATAAACAATATAAAGCTAATATGATAGATAAGAGGTTAGCTAGAAGTTGGGTCTAAAAAAAATATATTGTCTATTACATTTGTGGAATATGTCCATGTGTCGGGATAGGATAGGATAGGATAGGATAGGATAGGTCCCGTCGTCGCGCGTGCAGTGTAGGAAGCGCTAGGCGAGGCAGTAGTGTGCATACGTACCGCGGTCGGCGCTGGAGACGTCCTGGCTGTCGATCACCGAGCTCTCGTCGTCCGTCGCTCGCCGCCGGTCGTCGCGCCGCCGCCCGCTCTGCGGACAACGTGCGAGCGTTACCCAGCTGCAGGACGACTGCTCTATCGTGCGGCTCACTGACGATCGTGCTCCGGCCGAGCGAACCTAAACTTCATCGAAACCATAGACAAACTGCTCATCGACATAGACATCGCACGTTTATAAAACTTTCTGTATGCTTGGCCGGACCACGACCGTTAGTCGGCCGCTGTCAGTAAGGACGAGTAGCCGAAACGCATGCGGCAGCTTTGGTAAGCTGAATTGAGGCCCTGTCTTTTGACTTCTTTTGTTCTTTCACAATCTTGCTACACACCATTTTTGGGTTTTCGCCATTTCATATAACCACTTTTAATATAATTTCACTTGAACGAATAACGTTTCGTATAAGGATCGCTTTACATATATATCAAACAAAAATAATGTAAATTAAAAATATGAAAAGCGATTATTATACGAAACGTTCGTTCAAGTGGAACTATATGAAACGGTGGACTTTTTAGACTAGAGTGAGTTGCCAAGAGGAAAGTATTTGATTGGCCATATACCATTTGTGACTGTTGGAATATCCCTCAATATTTTTTTTTGAACAGATTAAGTCACCAGGAAAAACTCGTTTTACATGCATTTTTCACTTCGTCTTTAAAACCCTGGTCAAGGTCATTACATTTTCTAATGAATTACTGATTTATGGTAAAAATAAATATAAAGAAAACACTTGGTAAAACACTCGATACAATAGAATCTATGGCGGAGGTGCGCATCTCCTAGCTTTTCTAATCGAGTCGGTCAGCGCACACCGCCAGAGTCGCGGCGCCGTCGGGGGAGCGGCGCCGGCGTCGCGCCTCGACTCTGACAGTAGCTACCGGTGCTGCAGCGTGTGCTAACGGCCCAATCATTCGTCTGTAGGCGTGTTGTCAGCGGCGCCGCCCTCAGGTGTATGTCGAGTGGAGTGTGTATACCTGTGTGCGCGTGTCGTTGGGTCGCGGGTGCCTGGGCGGCGTGCGTCCGTTCTCGAGCGGCAGGCGCGCGCGCTCCCCGCGCTCCCCGCGCTCCCCGCGCTCCCCGCGCTCGGCGGAGCGCTGCGGGCGGCCGCGCGCGCCTCGCCCGCGCGTCTCCCCGCGCCCCTCTCCGCGCATCTCCCCGCGCGCGCCGCCCACGCGCTCTTCGCCCACCTCCGGCGTGGGCCGCCGGCCGCCGCCTGCAACACCACAAACAATACATTATTATCATATTAATATACCTTACTTGGAACCCGGATATTACCTTAAGCTGCATCCAGACCCACCGGAGGACGGGCAGCAGCGTCCTCTCGGCCAACGGTGGTGAGTAGTCCGCGATCCCAAAGCCCCTGCCAAGCGTGGGAATTGCGGCAACCTCATTGAAGGGGAGGCCTTCGGCCAGCAGTGGACATCTTCTAACTGATGATGATGATGAATCGTCTTTAGGTAGTAGTGTGGGTAGGTACCGGGCGGGTAGCGCGCGGGCAGCGGGCGGGCGCGGCGCGCGCGCGCGGGCGGCGGCGGGTAGGCGGGCGCGCCTCCCATCACCACTCGCAGCTGCTGGTCGATCTCCTGCTTCTCGGCGCGCAGCAGCTCCACCTCCTTCAGGTGCGCCACGTGGTACTCCACCAGCACCTGCGACACGCACACACCTTTAAAACTCACACCTCATCTTCCACCCCATCCCGCCAGGTAGGGGTCGGCACAGCATTTTTCTTTTCTCATTTCTCATATGAAGCACATCACCTTTTACACAGTTAATCCATTCCTTTTTAGGACGCCCTCTTCCGGTTTTACCTCTTACCATCTACATCATTAGTCACACCGACTAATGACAGATGCAGGGACCCATAAAAGCTAGTCAATTATGGAATTGGGAGAAGCTCTAAGTGTAATACTCAGAACTTCGTCAAAGCAACTAGAGACGCATACAGTTTATATGTTTCTTTAAATTAATCCAATAAAAACAGATGGTTAGGAACGTTGAGAACTTTTTAGCCATTATAGTTCAGTAGTTATACAGGTTAGGATTCCAAACCCCGAGGTGTGGGTTTGAAATCCACCAATTTTGAGCTCCCAGTGACGGTAAACATCGTGGGAAAGCCATAGCATGATGTTAGGTTAGGTTAGGTTATCTGCCACATTTAAGCTTAAACTCTGTTGCCAATCACCTAACCATGGTTTTCGGCAGGCCCAATGGGGATCCACACTGCGATTTTTCCCGCTAGGTAGCGCATTGTCGTTTCAGCCATAGTCAACTGTCAATCTCATACATTTTGTGTTTTTTTTCTACAATTCAATGGTTTCACTCTTGTTAAACACGGATTACCAAGGAGAATTTGCATTATACAGGTTTTTATAATAGTAATTGTTTGCCTTGCTAATTATAGCTCAGTTCAACATAAAATGTAAAAAACTATCTACAAATCTATTTTCAGGCCGTCAACAGCTGCATAGATTGTTTAAACAAGGCACAGTACCCATTATTTTTCCTTGGACTAGAAAACTAGATTATCGACAACGCTCTCATCAAGACCAGATAGATATAAGCAACGATTAACAAGAAAACTTGACCGCCGGACCGCCGCTGCATCTGCGAAAAGTTTTGCATGTGGAACCTCGTTGAAAGTCACTTTCACTCCTATCGCGTTTGCTATTTTTGTCGTGTTGGTCACTCAGTATTCGGTTGGTCTAAAAGACTGGCATTTGGGACGCCTCAGGCCTGAATTCCTCCTACGCCGACGACGTTGGTCGCACGTACGCATGTTTATTATGTTCAATAGAACACCGCACTGCGCAGACCTCAGCGCACGCGCACGTCCGACCGACGCCAGCGGCTGAAGTGAGCATAGAAACATTTATTCCGACCTATACCTTAATCAGGGAGAGAGAACTGATTCTATAATTATGTGTTGTCGAAATAAATGGAATTTGAATTTTGATTCGTCACCAAATAACCACTCCACTGAAAAAAAAATTTTTAATACATATACAACGTGTCACTTAAAGGTTCTGCCTTATATTAAATATACTGCTGTCTACTGTTCCATACAAAAAGTTCATTGAAGTTGGTCAAAATATAAGGAACAGCTTTATTTTGCAGTTTCAACATTGGCTCTATAGTAAAAATTGTATATAATGATGAGTACACAGTTAATTACTCTTCAGTATTGTTGAACCTTTTGTGGCACGTCGTATAATGTAACGCGGGTATAATTAGCCAAGTATATAAAAGTATGTTTACCTTAGCGTTGGCGATGTTCTCCCTGGTGCCCACGAACACGAAGGGCACCATGCCCTCCTCGCGCGGCGCGCTCGGCGCCGGCTCGTTGTCGCCCTCCACCTTCACCTGCGACACCGACATCTGCCCTCAGCCGTGCCCACTGCCACGCCACACGCGCAATGTGGGCTCCCCACCCCCACTCCACCCTACACTACCTCCCGACTACATCCCTGCCGAGATGCTTCTCAACAGCCCTCGTATCCTGTACCCAATCGGAAACGACTCCGTTGAAAACCACACTCATTGTGACTAAATGATTATTTACAGCAGTTTTTCCCTTATCACATCTACAATAGACTAGTTTACATCATAATCGAATCTTGTGACTTGTAATGATTAATGACTTGTCCATTGGGGAATCATCCGTACTTCAAGTTGCAATACATGCCATCATTCCAGCCTCTTGACGAGACATCATAAGTCAGTCATGATATTTACAGTTATTTTGATTTGTTTGTGGGGTTCATAACATAATCACGGTAAATATTTTGTGAATAATCATAAAACTGTGATAGTTTAAAACAGAGATTCATACTCTTCTCTGTCAACCTGAATGTAGGAGATGGAAATGATGAGAGTAGTTTTCGTATGCAGACCTTACCGATTGAATTTAGAATATAGGGAGAGATGATAAGTCTCTGTCCTCGTACCACGAAAACTATGAAAAATACATAATCCTACATATTCTATAGAAAAACCTGATTGTTTCTATAGCATATGTACTACGTATTTTTCGATAGTTTCTGTACAACTAGTCGCGCCCCGCGGTTTTACCAGCTATTCTACAGGCACCGTCAATATTTCCGAGAAATAAAGTAGCCTATATGATTTTCAGACCGTTAAATCTACATCAATGCCAAAAATCATGCCGAGGTCACAATGAATGACATCACTCTAGACAGAAGAAATCACGCTTTAAGACTAAAGTAAGATTAACTTAGTTGTTAACTTCTCATATTTCCAAACTCCACAGAAGCCTCATGTAGTCTCTTAGACTTGACTATGATTTGTTTCGCTTTACTTTGACTGTAGCTTATTTGATATTATGTAGTAAATGATAACCTTGATTTTATATCTATCTACGCACTGCACGACAATATCCTACCCAAGCTTGACCTGTAAGATTAGTATGCATTCCACAACCAAATTGCATTGATGAAGGCAAGTTAGATGAATACATAGGATTAGAATGAGTCAAACTATAACGTCATGAACATTATTAACTACCTCAGACACTGTTATGTTACTACATCAACTACATACATACAGTACGCCCTAATAAGTATTACCTATGCAAGTAATAATATCAAATGTTATGATAAGTGTCAAATCAAAAAGAAAAATAATAATTTAACAGAACACCTCTGTATGTGAAATTTCTAAAGCTGCTTTTGTGTTTTTTATACGTTCATATTATAAGTTCATATAAGCTGATTGGCCAGCCCTAGTGTAAGAGTTAAGACTAAAGCCTCTGACATGGCTTAACGGTCGTTGTTACAGAAATACAAAACAAACATAGACATCATCCCGAATCGACCGTTACTTAACATCCTTTTTTTAAAACCACCTAGTAAAACTAGGCTATTTGAGCGCCATATATAACACTCGTGTCATGTAAGCAGCCAGCGCCTGCACTGGTGTCGCCGTGTGTGGGCACTCACGCGCACGACGCCGCTCTTGTCGACGATCCACTGGATGACCTTCCCGTTCTTGCCGATGACCTTCCCGACCAGGTCGCGCGGCACCTTGATGCTCTCCTCCGCGTACTCCAGCAGCGAGCGCGCCGCGCGCACCGCCTCTGTGGACTGCGCCCATACGTTACCTCTAGCGAGGACAGATACTCCTACGAAGTAGGTAGAGCGGCTGTCGAAACAATGTTGTGAAGCAATAGGCTAGATGACTGGTTTTTGTTATTGTCCTATTCAAATGTGGCCCATAAATATAGCTGATTAATGAGAAAATTAAAATCTGATCAAAAATAAGCAACTTATAAGCATTTTAATATCATGCTAGACAGAGAGGCGAAACAGCAAATCGTGACGTCACTTGTCAGGACGCCATATAAATTATATTCTGACAAGTAAGGCGTGACGTCATTTTTTGTTTTGTGGGAAAGGGACAGAGTTGTCTCTAACAAAAACTTTAAACGCTCATATATCAGAACATTATTAATCGATTTAAATAATGTTTTCAATTACCATACTATATTCACTTAAATTTTTCATCAAAGCTATTGGTTTCAACGATTTAAACATCAGTCATCTAGCCTATTGTATGGAAAACCGCTGTCGCCAGTTTCACACTTATTTGTATAGAAACTACGACGAAAACATGCCAATCTAATGCTATTTTTCATCCTCGTTACTTCAACTAAACTGAAATTAAATAGTATCTAATAATAAAAGAACAAAAAACTTATGTTTACATTTGAGACATTTTCGCAATTATGAAAATTTATTGTTACAGTTTTATTAGGATTAGGAAATTGTTGTAGATTTTATGTTCCGCGTGTTTGAAATAATGTCCGAATCTGGCTCGATTTGAGGAAAATGTGACGGTGAATCTAGTTGTTTGGATATAGATGGGCGCGGCAACAGTGGCATGGATGGATTAACTGAAGGTTGCAATTTAATGGTTTCCACGATGCGTTCACATGTTTTCGCCTTGTTCTCAATGGAATCTTCTATATACACTCGACTTCCACCCTCCATGTCGCTTGAGAACACTCAAGTCCGCTCCAGAATCTGCCAAAAGGGTAGCAGAAGTACGACGAAAACAATGTCCTGTATACATAATTATGTTTATAACCGGGACTTAATCGCGCCAAATAAATTTATTTTTTATTTACCTCGACGTTTCGACCATGTTCCAATTATGTGTTCAAATCGCGAAAGTTTAAAAGTTTCGTCCTGTATACAGCTTGATATCTGGTTACTTCAAATAAGTGGCGATTTCTTGTGGCATGTTAGAAAATGTATTTATTCCCATAACTTGTTTGAAGCACTTGCCATCTTGATAACGGGTTGAAAAACCGATTGGTCTTCATATCAGCAGGACGCAGGTCCAGGTATTTTTGTACAATAGTTTTGTATTAGCGTGAGAGAGAGAGAGCAGTACGAGTTGACGGCGCGTATGAAAGAGAGGAGCGAGAGTACACCTCGCCGCGTATCTTGAAAAAGCGATCCCACCTCTTCCGTAGCGTGAGAGAGAGAGAGAGCAGTACGAGTTGACGGCGCGTATGAAAGAGAGGAGCGCGAGTCCACCTCGCCGCGTATCTTGAAGAGGCGGTCCCACCTCGCCGTAGCGTGAGAGAGAGAGAGCAGTACGAGTTGACGGCGCGTATGAAAGAGAGGAGCGCGAGTCCACCTCGCCGCGTATCTTGAAGAGGCGGTCCCACCTCGCCGTAGCGTGAGAGAGAGAGAGCAGTACGAGTTGACGGCGCGTATGAAAGAGAGGAGGGCGAGTCCACCTCGCCGCGTATCTTGAAGAGGCGGTCCCACCTCGCCCGTAGCGTGAGAGAGAGAGAGAGCAGTACGAGTTGACGGCGCGTATGAAAGAGAGGAGCGCGAGTCCACCTCGCCCGTAGCTAGAGAGAGAGAGAGCAGTGGCAGGTCGCAGCGCGCGCGACAGAGAGGGAGCAGTGGCAGGTCGCAGCGCGCGCGACAGAGAGGGAGCAGTGGCAGGTCGCAGCGCGCGCGACAGAGAGCACGGTTACCTCGCCGCATATCTTGAAGGTGCAGGAGAGCTCCTCGAGCTCGATGTTGGTGACGCCCTGCACGCGGCGCGCCTGCTGGATGTTGGCCCCGTGCGTGCCGATGGCGAGCCCCATCAGGTCCTCGCGCACGCTGAACTCGTCCGTGTACCTGCGGACATAAGGCTCACGTCACCGACACGTTCTACACCTCGCCTGGCAGTATACTTGGCTAAACTCGACGAGACTCGTCTTATTTAACAAATGTATATCATTTTATTATTTACAGAATGGATAATAGCCATTTCTAATAAGAGAGATGTCATTGCGCTTAATTTTCATGTTTTTAGGGTTTTGTAACTCAAAAGGAAAAAGTAGCCCTTACAGAATCATTCCATTGTAAGTCTGTCAGTCAAGAATATATTGAGATTTCTTGTAGTATTCTATTCTGTTCTACCCAAAATACATCACCGCATCATTGTGACGATGTCCTAAACTCTTCACTACGCGAGGATAACAATTAGATTTGAATATAAATGATATATTTTCGAAAAAACACAAAAACCTCTCAGTCATGGCTAATGTTTGACACCACACTTTCCATACAAAGCTTGGTTTTTTTAATTTTTTTTAATGTATGTAACGCGATTACTCCGCCAATTATGAACTGATTTTGATGATTATTTTCTTGTTTGGTAGGCTTCAGAGGTGGTCCCATATAAAACATAAAAAATCGGTTTAGTAGTTTGGTTTTCAAATCAAAATTACTAGAAAATATGAAGATGTCGTCCAGGTACTCGAAGTTGAAGTCGGTTGTATATATATTTTTAAAGCGTATTATTCATATGGCTGTTTCTCTGCGGTGTAAAAGAGACGGAAATGTGACTGGGTCCATTGTTTTCTCTGTCTACGACTTACCCTCCTTGATTGTGTATTTTGGTGGACTCTAACTGTCTCGCTGCCTCTTCAGTCTTTTTCAATAACTGTAGCTTCTGAGTTAAGTTTCTGGAAAGAAAACAATCATTCAGTTTTTGCTGTGTAATGTAAAATCATTCATTAATTTAGGATAGCTTTAATAGGTAAATGTTAGAAGCTTAATACTACTATGACGGCGGGAGTCTTTTCACCGTTAGCCCTGTAGCTTCTGGTATACTGTTAGCACGCGGTTCGTGCGGTCGGCGAGTGTGCCGCCGCGCGAACAAGACCTCAGTCGCGTCATTACAAAAGAGATCTTTGGTTTGTGCTGGAATGGGCGATTTCCTGACAGGCAATAAAAAAATATAGTTCACAAAAATCCGTTCGATGGCGATGAAGAGACATGGCTCTGAACAGTTTCACTATCTTGTCTGTGGTTCTGAAAATTTTGAACGAATGAAGCAAAGTAAAAAGGTCAAAAAACTTAAGGTAACCTTATTTCATTTATATCAGATCTGTCGTGCGTTTTTTGTGGTTATTGTTTGTATAACAAAGTACTTGCCCATAGTATTTCTTAAGCTTTCGTTATTCCACGCAAATTTAGTAAGTGCGCCTTGCCAATTAATTAATTACTATCAATAAAAATAACACATTACTATCACCAAAAAATAATAACAATAACGTAACGTAACAATTACAATTTATCAGAATTTCAACAAAATGATACAAGAAAACTTGGAAAAGCACTTTACCAACGATCGCGAACTGTGAAATGAATCAGTGAAGGTGAGTGAACTGCTTTTTCACAGAAAAATGCGAAAAAATGTGGGCCATATCTCGCCAGCACCGTCTATCCTTTGGCTGTAGAACTACGTTTTGACAGCTGTCAGAAAACTTCCCATTGGGAACTTATTACGAAGTTTATTGTTTTGTATTATGGGCTGGCTGTCAGCTAGCTGACTATAACCGGCGTTAGCGCACTGCTAAGCTTTCCTTACACCAGGGCCCCGTTTTATAAAGCAACAAGTACAAGCTTACAATTGTACTAGCTTCTTGTACCAGTAACTACAAGTTACCAGTTACGGGTAGATGGCTGTCTTTAACTTTTAGACAATTAATTGTACTTGTAGTTTGTACACTGATTGTCATGTAGCTTTAGACGGCGTACTCATTATTATTTTTTGCGGTGTATCAGTTTTTCTGTACGTACTTGTAGTTTTATAAAACAGTGCCCTGCAGGGCTAACATGCGCACCGCGAGAAAATTTCGTCGTGTCTTTATGTCGTGCGAAAACGAGACAAACTTATACAGATTCGTAGCCTTGTCCTGTTTTGTAGAATCGAGAAAATTTTCTCGCGGTGCGCATGTTAGGCCTGCAGGGCAACACACCAGCAGGGCTAGCATGCGCACCGCGAATTATTTTTTCACGATACTTAAAAAGAGGACAAGGCTACGAATCTGTATAAGTTTGTCTCGTTTTCGCACGACATAAAGACACGACAAAATTTTCTCGCGGAGCGCATGCTAGCCCTGCTGGGCGTTGTAATACGATCTTAAAATATTATTGAAGGGCTTCTTGTAGTGATAGGACTCTATCGCAGAGTCAGCCTGGGGAATAACCACACCTTTGCCAGATATTCAACAGCCAAGCAGTGGTGTGCAAGCAGTGGTGGCGACCTGGGTATGTCCTTAAACTGCAACCAGACCCACCGGAGGACGGGCAGCAGCGTCCTCTCGGTGAACGGTGGTGAGCATTCTGTGATCCCCAAGTCGCCTGCCAAGCGTGGGGATTATGGTAACACCCCTCTATAAAGTGGGAGGCCTTCGTCCAGCAGTGGACGTTTTATGGCTGACGACGAAGCATCGGTGTGCTTTGAAGTGGTGGTTTGAAGGGCAATGTTGCCAGAGAATTTACTGGGTATAAAGAAATTTTAGCAGTGCAGTGCGGCGCAGGATTTTGGTCGCAAATGCTCACCTCTAGCACTGGTACTGTTATGGACAGGCGTCATGCTTACCGCCAGGCGAACGCCCCGCTCGTCTCGTAACACCATTGCATAAAAAAGGCTCAACGAGCATTTTTTTTTTCTTAAATGTATATGAATAAATTATCAGCCATAATGAATTGAGCTAATATCTAAAGAGTCACAATGTCTAAGTCAAAACAGTCAAAAAACGCCCGAGTGCCGTTGTACATACCTATATGTGCATTATATAGTTCACAACTATATAATTTAGACGTTATATCGCTTGTATAGTGTTCAATGTACGCTTGTGTCTTATCGTAGTTAAAGTCGTTAAAAAAGTATTGGCGCGGACATTTTTAGGCACGTTTGTGACTCTATAGATATTAGATCAATGCCATAATGCCATAAATTACAATCAGGAATGTAGCGTGGTGTAATGAAGTATTGGGGTTTCAGTTTCTCAACCTATAATTATCTCGGTTAGAGAAGGAGACTAGCGATGCGCGTGTAGAGTAGAGTAGAGTAGCGAGCGTTACCTAAAGTGCATCTCCTGCAGCATCTGCGCGCGCTTGTGCGTGGTGGGGCAGCGCGAGATGACGGCGAGCGCGGCCTGCTCGGGCACGTACCACACGAGCGCGGCGCCGATCGCCTTCTGGAACTCCTTGTGCGCGTTCTCCACCTTCGCGCTGTGCATGTCGTGGAGGCTGGAACCGCCAGCGACACATGTTACTTTGGGCAAGGATCGCTGTGTTTAGGTTCGAAGCAGCGACAATGATAAAATTAATGGACGGGAAATAGCGCACGTATTTATTATATTACGATGACTATATGATGAGCGCCAGCTCTCCACTCGCGTCAGTCATACTCTGTCTTTGCGACATGCGAGCCGTACGATACAACTATACAAATAAATCCAAATTATGTAAAAATCTTCGTGTAAAATCCCCAAGTGTGAGAACACTACTAATATTTGCATAACAATTTGGGGATCACATTCCATATAGACATTAATCACTGTATTTTGTCACAACTGCAATTAATTTCAATAAATACGTAATGTTAATCGCCATTTTGAGGCGATCGTAATGTTAGGAGACAGAGAGACTTCGGAAATCCTTTGTCAATGCTCGTGAATGTTCGAGATTCGAGAGCAATAGACAAATACATGTGTTCTCTTTTTGTCATACAGTAACTAGATTAGCTATCTTTATTTTCCGGCAAATGTAATATGCATACTTTTAGCTAGGTATGCTTGATTGTGTTGATTTATTTATTTTGAACGATTTGCAAGCGCTGGGCCCGTCCATTCCATTATCATCGTCGCTGGTTCGAAGGACAATGTTACCAGTAACTGCATTGTAGCTCAGGTAATATGTCTGCCTTGAGAGCTGTGGGGTGTGGGTCGGTTCCCACCCAGGACAAGCATCTTTGTAATGAACATATATGAATCTGTGTCTTCTAATCTAGATTAAATAGGTTCCTTCTAACTAAGCGTGCTCCATCCTAGACCACGTTGCTTACCATCAGGCAGGGTGTGGTCAAACGCAAACCTATCAAGAATAAAATAAAATGTTTAGCCACAAAAAAAGATTCGAAAGTACTCACTAGTCCTTGAGATCATCGGGAACAGTTATTTCGAACTTGTGGAAGGTGTTCTTATCGATGGGGGTCTTGGGGGTCTTCACCCGAAGCCGGTCTTTTGGCACTATTTCCGTGTAGCAGTTGTCCCACTCCAGGTATTCTATCACCAGGAAATCTCCCCGCATCATCTGGAAACACAATTATGTACTTTATATCCTATTCAACTAGTGTGATTTTTGGGAACTGTGTGTGTGGGCACAGGAACTCCTTAAAAAGTATATAATTAGTATGTAAAGAATTGAAAAATGTATGAAAAAGAATAGTTTCCATTTACGCCCGATAGAGTGGCAGTTTCTGTTTTATAAAAATTTTCGATCATAATTATGTAATAGTTTTCTTTATTCTCCACTGGACTTTGGCCTACCCTCGAAGAAACGCTTATTCCGTGACCGAATACGCTCAGCTGCCGACGCTGCGCGACTGTGAATTTTATCGCCTCGCAATAAGGTTCGCGGTCGCGCGGTGTCGGTAGCTGAACCTATTCGGTCCCGCTATAAGAGGTTCACGGTACGGCCTCAGGACTGGAACAAAAGCCGCGCGTATAAAGTGGATTAGCTGTTGTCAGGAGCCAGGATAAGTTAATATTTGACTACCTTATAGCTCAGTTGGTAGCATGTCTGCCTTCAGAGCTGTAGGGCGTGGGTTCTATCCCCACCCAGGGCAAACATTTACGTGACCAACATAGATGTTTGTTCTGTGTCTGGGTGTAGTATATATTATAAGTACGTATTTACAAAAAAAAATATAAGAATTCTTATTCAGCTATCTGATTTCCATATTACAAGCTTTGCTTAGTTTGGGGCTAGATGGCGCTGTGTGATGCGCTGGCGCGTTTTTTTTTTTAAATATTATTTTATTAAGGGGCTGCAAATGTTGTTACGTGGCGTGCCTTGGGAGGCCTAGGTCCAATAGAGGACTAAGATAATATAGATTCTATATAGATCTAACACATACCTTTCCAACTTTTATGATGAATTGTTTTAAGGTCAAAATAAATTGACGAAGGACAGAATTGCTTGCATATTTACATTGTTAACATGATAACATTGTAGTGACCTAAGATTTACAATATTAGCATAAATATTGTAGTGGCCTCAGTTGACCTTCTACCTGATCTATATGCAAACAAGGTCAGTTGTGGACTGGCACATTATTAAGTTAGGAATCCCAAGTCTTGTATAACTATAACTACAAACACCTGCATAAAATTAGTACTAGGGATAGGAGTGTGAAAAATATGGCGTCATTCATAATTTTTAATTAAAAAAAAGTCTTATTGAAGGGGTTGCCCTAATCTCCGCGCTTGGCTTGGGGATCGCAGAATGCTCACCACCTCTAACTCAGAGGACAATGCTGCCTCTTCCATGGTTCTGGATGCAATTTTAGGACATACCCGTATCAAAAAAATACCAGGTGTATAAAGATTAGTTGTAGTGGTAGGACTCTGGACTCTGCACTCTCTCAGGAGTCCACCTGGGGAAGTACCACACCTTTGCCACTTATCCAACCGCCAAGTAGTAGTGTGCAAGCATTACTGTGTTCCAGTTTGAAGGGCAATGTTACCAGAGAAATTACTGGGTATGAAGAGATTTAATATCTAATATCTCAGGATGACGAGCGCAGTGCAGTGCGGCGCAGGATTGTGTTAGTCACAATTCTAGCACTGCTACTGTTAGTGGCAGGCGTGACGCTTACCACCAGGCGATCGTCTCGTCACTTGATAATATAAAAATAAAAAAGAAGATAATTTAAAACCCTCTACTTTCTCGAGTTGTAGCTAAAATAACGCCCGATCAAGGGTTCATCCATTAGGAAGCTACGATGCCACAGACAAATTTATTAAGCCATATATATATAGCACCATAAACACCCCTCTGTTTGCGTTGTGGGTTAAAAATAACATTGATTCCAACATCATTAAATGATTTTAAATTTTGTAGCATAAATGTAAATGTGTATCAATACGTTTGTATGTCAATAAACAATTTGATTTGATCATTGAATTACATAAAAATATTAAAATTGTTACAGCCATTACCACAAAAAAAATATAACGTAAATGCGATTACTCTGGGAACCAATTGCACAATACTTATATAGAGGTGTAGGTATAAACAAAAATGTCAATGACCCCATTTACCCAATGCAGATGTTTAATGCAGATTTAGCCTTTATTATCTTATTTATAGATTTGTATGAGTCTCTTTTGCATCCTTGTGGCTTGACATTTAAAACATTGAGAACAGTGGCAGTAAAATGTGTGAATTTAACAGTATTCCACTTCTGGGCACTATGGTGCAAGATCTTTGTTCTTAGCGAAACTATCGGTTTGAAAAATGCAGTTTGTGAAGACTTGGGAAGTGTTAGCACTGGTACAGCAAGAAGACCAAATAAATAGAGGTATTTAGACAGATACTCTGTGTGCTAAGATTATCTTGAGAAGGGGATATTTATTGGGTCTCATGTAATCTGTGGAATTTGTAAAAAGTAAGCGCACTTGAGAGTTTTGGCTACGTTATCGTCTTGAGGGGGCCGCGACGCGAAAGCGAGAGTGACGGTGGTTTCATTCGAGTCAGTCACCTGGTGTCGGTCGTTTCGCTATCATCAAACACTTCTTGATGAGTAAACCACTCATCGGCGGCGTCGGGCGCCGCCGAAGGCCTCGCGGCTGAGAGGTCTCGCAAAAAGTTCAACAATATTATTAAAAGTTTAGTTATTCGTATATACCTTTCCGTACGTTAGTATTTATCCAGAGTCGCAGAGTGGAAACACTATCAAGTTAGGCGCCAGTTTAGAGTTTTAAGGCGGGAAACGCAAAAAAAAATATGTCGCCGAATTGTATTATTTTGCAGAACTTTTTTTCAGTTTTTGCAAGTGTTTATGTATAAAATGATGGCGTTTTATTAATTAAATGCCGATTTAGGTGCACGAGTGTGGGGCAAGTTATATGATATGGGGAAACATGTAGTTTTGTGTTGCTTTCAAGACTCCGAAGAAGCTTGTAGTAAAGTTGCTACGACTTTAGTAGGGGATGATAAAACTTGAACGTGACTTACTGTGTGATTTTGACCGTGACTAGGACACATTTGAATCAAGAGAAGGAACAGAAAGAAAAGACATTGTGTAGGGCAACAATTATCTGTAATAAACTACCGCTATGTGACTGGACTGATATTAATAGTTTCAAAAATCAACTGAACAACTTTCTTCTCTCAAAAGCATAGGTATTATTTTATTGACAATACGATTTGACAGTATCAGATGATTCGTGATTGTGAATGACCACTGGAGG
This sequence comes from Erannis defoliaria, assembly GCA_905404285.2. Taxonomy (NCBI): domain Eukaryota; kingdom Metazoa; phylum Arthropoda; class Insecta; order Lepidoptera; family Geometridae; genus Erannis; species Erannis defoliaria. The sequence goes on along the minus strand of FR990077.1, from coordinate 1,213,148 downwards.
ATGGGTAGCAGCATCCTCTTAGTTAACAGTGGTAACACTCTGCGATCCTCAAGCCGCCTGCCGAGTGTGGGGATTATGGCAATCCCTCCCTATTAAAGGAGAGGCCTTCGTCCAGTAGTGGACATCTTCTGGCTGATAATGTTTTTTTTTGTTTATTCCAATGTTTTACCAAAATGTAATTTTTATTGAATATACTTAATTTTAACTTTACTAATTAATATTCATGTTAAATCATGTACGCTGACAAGGCCGGACCTGGAGATTCCGACTATTTCATATATGTATACCAACTCTGTTACCCAGGCACACATGCTTAAATAAATTGAATTTGAATGATCAATGAAGAAATATATATGCGGCTGAAGGACTTGTATTCATGGCCAGGAACGATTAAAGACAAATAGGCGATGCCGCGCCAGGGAATCGGGGAATTCCCGAGTAGTTGATTCTTTGTTTAATAAGTGATACCGAGACTCTGACGATAATAACGGCTGGTGTTAACTATGATAGAATCTTGAAAATTTTCAGTCAGACTAAAAGCCGAAAGAAAAACGTTTGATTTGTGATTGTTATGTAATTTTGTGAACATTTGATTTGATTAGCTATAAAACTCATTATTATTTGAATTTAACACATTATTTCAATAAAATATTTAAAATCATTATTTATTTTTTATTGTACTGTTTCTGGACATTTTAATTGTATTTGGCTAATTTTATGGGTCTTGTCACCTGCAATTTTTTTTTATTAAACTCATAATATACTTTTCTCATTCTATTTATCGTTTTCTTTTTAACTGGAAAATGAAAGACACTTCGCCAAGGTACTGTGAAGATGTAGGTAATATGTATGATACATTTGGTATAGCGCCACCTCTGGCCGATCTGCTATCGCTCTATTCCTCGCTGGGGTCAAAAACGCGATCCTATGATAACTAGATGTTCCTACACTGACTTCAAATTGTATGCACATAAAAATGATGCGATTTGACTTTTAAAATCCACTGCTCACACTCATAAATATTAAGTATCGTCATCTGTGTAACTCGCGCATTTAAGCATTCTTAAAGACATTATGTGGCTGAGAGTGCCTAAATGTAGGTAAAATGTATGGTACATTTATTTTATGAATGACATTAAATTTATTCACTTAGATTCATATTTTAACTAAAGCCGGTTTTCATACATAAAAATAAATTTAAGTAGATATCATTTAAACTGGACTAGTTTTTTTTTTTTTATACTTTCAAGTGACGAGACGAGCAAGACGTTCGCCTGGTGGTAAGCGTCACGCCTGCCACTAACAGGAGCAGTGCCAGAATTGTGAACTTGTGAACACAAACCTGCGCCACACTGCACTGCGCTCGTCACCCTGAGATATTAGATGTTACATCTTTTCATACCCAGTAATTTCACTTGTTTAACTAGTCTTGCCCTGTGGTTTCACCCACAATGTCAATGTTGTGTCAAAAAAAAATGTTGATGTTGAAATGAAATATAATATGTCTTTCCCAGAGTTTCAATTACCATCTCTTTACAAAATGTTTTCAGGACCAGCAGCCATTTGTTCATGAAAAGGACAAACAGCGAGACATACCTAGCTGCTTTAAAATTTAGAATATTAGCAGTTTAGCTGTTTTGAATCAAAACTAGATATTAGAAATGTTACTATTACACAGGAAATAAATGTGGCTTCCTTGTGTGTTCCATGGAATCCCAACCCAACACGGGTACTTAGTCTAAGGAAGTGTTATGTAAGACATATTTTTTTAAATGTAAAACAGTGGACCTTTTCATATACCTTTTCTTCAGTGCAAACAAAAACTCTAGAACATTATCGTTATTGAAATTGAATTTTAAATTAATTGCCTTTTTTTTTGTATTTATCTACCTAGCCAACATTTTCATGTTAAAGAAATGTCTTGTGAGTTTGTGATGCCCTATGAGCAGCAGTAAGCATTGAACCTGAACTATACACACACACACACACACACTCTATACACTTACACACTGCACTATATACTTGCATTTGTATACTATGAGTAACTTCATCTACATTTCCCTATTCAGCCTGGACTTTTAGATGCTGGTTACACACTGCTATCACAGCATGTAGCACCTATTAGATCCTTCCAGATAACTTCAGTATTTGGTAATTGGTTTGCGGGCTTTTCCCGCACGGTGTGCCCCTCTTGGGCCCTGGGTGCGTAGTGGATCCAGACTCTAGATCACCTATGCTGAATGAATACTTAGACATGATTACAATTTGAGATAACAGACAAGAGCCTATCCCACATTAGAATTTAAAAAAAACAATTTCGTAAAAGGTTTTTCAAATACAAATTGAATTACTTATAAATACCACATAACCATTCTAGTTGAAAACAACTCAGCCACCAGCTACATCCTGTATTTGATCCGAAAATAATTTGCAGCTTCTACTGAATAAATATATTTAAAATAACATGATAAGATCTTTTTTATAGTGATTATGTAGGATTATCTTGATTTATCTAGATAATTTAGTAAATAACAATGAACAGAAATTGAATGAGATTAGAGCTCAACATTTTTACTAGCAAAACAATACAACTGAATTAAAATAAATGCAATGAGTTAAGAAAATTGATAAATGTATACCTTGGAACCTTAAATAGTACCTATTTCATAATGACACTTTTGTTTTATATTATAGGCTTCAGTGTTGGTCATAATTTCTCATTTTGCAATGAAGTTTATTTTTACCATTATTTTTTACACCGATTTGTTATAATAATATACATTAATTTGACTTTTGAATTATTAAGTAATTTGTATGTCAGATAAGTATCTAAATTAATTGTAATTAGCTCAGCTGTTTTTCTTCAGCTTGTTTTCCAGTAAAGAAAATAAAGATCTTTTAAAATAGTTAAGGAAGTACTATTAGACTGTTCATGTTGGCAGATACTTGATAGATGAGCTTTATAAACGGCTATAAACTAATGTTGTTGTAATTCAATACCTTGATATTCGCAGTCCACCACCCACATGCTTCCTTTTCATTGGATCTTGCGAAAACCTCAACTTCTTGGTTCTCCACGAACTCTGTGTGCTTGCCGGTGTCTTTGGGTGGGAGAAACACTTGCGAGAACGGAAACTTGGACTCGGGCTGCCAGCTACAACAAGGACGTGTACACAATGTAAATAAATATACCCCCTACTGGAATCAACATGCAATTTACTCAAGTAGAAACGTTACTTACTCATTTTCAAAGGTTACCAGAACCTCATTGTCGAGCACGTCGGTGACAATGGCCTAAAAATAAAGAAATTTTTAGAACATTCCCAAAACTCGGCAATTTACAGATGGGCTAGAAATAAGTTATTTGGGTCATATACATCCAAACGCGCAATTATGAGAAAGTGGCGCGTGTCGCTCCAGTTCCTTTTCGTGGTGATCGCTGCTAAAAATATAGAAAGCGCAGAATTATTACAACACATGGAAAAATCACGCCCTGTCAGACGGACATGGCGTCCATTCCAGCCGTGATGATCTTCCCGGAAAAATATTTTTGCAAGTATGGACTATAACTGGGCACTGAGGGTTGGAATTAAATGATCGTCTATCACACTTGTAATATTAACTTCTTCTGACCAATATTTCAGTGTACTTCACAATTTACAAACCTTATAATAAGCACCATTTTCACCGTACACCTCGACCGACAAATCCTCCATTTTGGTTTGAAAGCGTATTTTTTGGCGTTTTCGGAGCGAGTAACGAAACTGCCGGCGGATTGGCCAATCATTCGCTGGAATTCATGCATAGACTAGATTGGTTTTACTTTAACTTTTTTTAAGCAGCACCAAATGAGTCATCGACTAATTTTGAAAATAGAATCCCGTAAGCCCCGCGTATAAATCTTGGTGTTTAATGTTAATGATTTAAAAACGACGTAACTTTGTATTTGCACTACCTTTACCTGTTATAGTATTAAATTATCTTTGGTACTACCAAAATTACAAAATCAGTGAAACACACGTGACGAGAAAGGTATTCTAAAATTATCGTGTTATTTGCATGTTTATTGCACCATGTACCATACATTTTGATCATAGCACATCTGCATAATAATCGTATACCTACATACCCCGTTCAACATATTAAGTTTCTGATACAGCATGATAAAAGAAATAGTATAACAAAATATGCATATATCGACATGCTGTTGATCGGGCATAATCACCGTCAGCATATATAATATCATTACCGTCAGCCTTCTAAATCCACTTCTGGGCCTTTCTTGCAATGCCAGACTTCGATATTGCGCTAATCTTATCGTTATACTTTTATAATAAGCTAAACATATAGAATAACTCTCGAACTTTTCCATTTTATAAAAGCCTTAGGAGATTTCCCATAAACAGGTGTACCACAAACAAATTGCCCATACTTCCTTGTATGAACTAGGCCAAAATGCCACATTCCTGTAATCACGGAACCTTCGTACTAATTACTGACACACACTTGACTAATTCACAAAGTAGTCAGTTCAAAAGGCTAACAGGCTATCGTAAACAGTGCTTAGTCAAAAATTCCAAAAAAAAAACTAAAGTACGGTGAATGACATTTTACATATTGATGACACTGACAGCTGAATTTAAGTGCCAGCTGGCTCGTTTTAGGGATTATGGATATAATCATTTTAAAATCGATCTTCGTAGAATCGATACCTATTTTAAATGGGAGACGATAATGTACAGCCCAGTACAGCCCCTTGTACAGCCAGTTATCCGTGTATATGACCTTGTTTCCTTATTTTTACAGCAGTTCAAGTATTTTTGTATAACAATTTGAGAAATGCACTTAGATGTATTGGCTGTCTATAAAAACGATCCTTCTAATTATTTTTATTGTGTAACTTGTTTTGGTTTTCTATGAATAATACTAGGTGTATGCATGAATGTTTACATTAATCATAGCAAAAAATAATGTTAAAAAGGTAACTTTTAATATCATAATATTTCAAAATCTGCAAACCGGGTGCCAGGATGAACATTTTTACTAAACGAGTACATAGAACAGTTTATTTAACAAACTCTTATTTGTTTGTTTTTAATGATTATGTCTAATGTTTAAATGATACCTATAACTTTTTTAAGTCATTCATTATTCACGAAACATTCGATCTGTAAAATACGATTTTTAAATAATAATCGATCAAGTTTCACAAGTACCTATTATTTATCAATTTCTCATTTCTATTGCCAAGCGAGCTGAAAATGAAAAGTTTTCTCTAGAAATTGGAAAAGTGGAAAGGAAAATTAAATAACCGGATCTGAAAGAAAAGCTGTAAAATTTAATAAATTAGGTATTTTACTTTTAAGTCAGGAATTTATTTAAGTAGGGGCTTAATATTTTGCAGAATATATTAAATATAAATAAACTACTTAAATATCTACTTTGTTTACAGTTTACAAACTTAAAAAAATTACATGACACAGTGTAACACTGCCACTGCCCTTTCTGTACCTAAAATATTATGATTATCATACTTTTAAAGTAGTGCAATACTAACAATATACCTACTTTGAGTTCCTAACAATGTTATGACAATGTTTTGTTATGTTAACATAATTCAGATCATTGCAATGAGTGGAGAGAAATGTATAATTCTGGTGACCGGAGGGTCAGGCCTCGTCGGACAAGCCATCAAGGCAGTCGTAGAGTCAGAACTCCAACAAGATGCTGGACTAGAGACGTGGATATTTTGTGGATCTAAAGACTGTGATTTGAGGTGAGAGTTTAGAATATTTTCATTACAAACCATCAAGCCATGTCAGAGGCCTTTGAGTGGATCATTAACTCTGACACTAGAGCTGGCCACTCAGCCTATGCAAACTTTCTCTTTATTATATATTAGCCTAGTTTAATGATATTTTATAGTTACAGGTAGGTATTGTAAAAATAAAGTACCTATTCAGGAACTTAACATAAGTGGTTGTGGGGTTAATCTCAGGCCCTTAACTATCACCTCTTTAGAAGTTATGCACATTGACCAATATTTATATAGTATGTAGAGAAAAAAATCAGGTATGTAAGTGAATTCTACAACTTGCACCGGGCCGGTGTTTTAGCCTGATATCACTCAATCACCTGTAAGGGTAAGCCAATTTCCAGTGTAATGTTAAAGGCTGCTGCAGCTTATCTGATCTTGATGTCGTATTTATAATAAGCAGTAAAATGATTCCTCCTATGGCAAACTATCGATAAAGTGTCTATTACAGAGGTAAATCATGAGATGCACCAAAGTATGATATTTTTTATTTTTTTAATGGCATGTGCCTTTATTAACTACAACAAACTACCTAGACTACTTAGCCTACTACACAAAAACAAAAAAGGATTGTATCCAGACTGATGAAAGTCTATGAGACAATCCAAATGCCCACTACCAGTCGGCAGCGTACCCAGCATGCTGGCGGCATTGCCACCTTGAATGGCAATGCTTACACGTTGAGCCAAATAAACGCCAGAATTTTGATCACGCGTTGCGTCGACCAGGTGCTTTATTTTTATTTATTTTTATCCTGTATATTTTTAATGCTTCTTATTCTTATTCAATGTGGGGGCGATAAGTCCTGCACTGACGTCCCGCTTGGGGTGTATTGTGCATTTCCCCCGCCAGCCCCTACCCGAGCCAATCCAGCTCCTTGAAGTAACGGAGCGAGGCTCTGGGCTGCTGGCATAGTAACTCCAGTGGGTTAGATGGAAGTGTACATAATAATGAGAAGCGTACAAGCCGTTGCGGAGATAAAGCTGCCTCATGCAATCCTTGTTGGTTCTGTGACTTTGCACTGCCACAGCACATGCTCTACGGTTTCATTGTCCTGCATGCAGCCACAGCATAAAGGACTATCCGTGGCTCCCAGTTTGTATAAGTGGTCATTTTAATGCTTGTCTACACGCCATCAGATGAGCATGATAGTGATAATTTCATAAACTATTCTGTTTCAGAGATAAAGTACAAACAGAGGCATTGTTTGAGCTCCACAAACCCACTCATGTGATCCACCTGGCTGCCAAAGTCGGAGGCCTGTTCCACAATATGGCTAATAATTTGGACTTCTTTGTAAGATTATTTTTGAATTTGTAGAGCTAAACTTATGTTAAGAATACCACTACATTACAAGAATTAGAAATATATCAGGTGAAATTTCCATACCATTGACTTTATGGTGAAGGACAACATCAAACAAACAACAAAATCTTCATATTCAATGTATGCGGAAATCGGCATACATTTAGGGTAGAGGGTAGGCCTATCAGATCTATGTCCAGCAGTGGACTATTAATAAAAAGGCTGATTATGGTGTTTGCTGAGATGTGGTCCAACATCTAGCCATTAAAAACGACTCGAGAAATAGTAATGCTTCAGCAACCTCTGTAGCTCAGTGGTGGTATGTCATGTATAAGATTCAGTGTTAAATCCTAGACAGGATGTCTCTGCGATGACCACAAGGAGTACACTAGTGGATATATTTATCTATATGCATGAACAATTTTTACCGACTTCAAAAGAGGAGGAGGTTCGGCTGTATGAATGGTTTTTTTATGTGATCCCTAATTTTATCTAGTAATAAAAATATAGCCTATGTTACTCAGGGATAATGTAGCATTCTAATGGTGAAAGAGTTTTGGAAATCAATCAGTAGTTTTCGAGTTTATTTGTTACAAACAAACATACAAAAATCTTTCCTCTTTATAATATTAGTGTAGATGTAGAAGTGTAATCGTTTCTCAGTGGGTCATATAGTGAGTATCTTGAAATTGTTTTTAGTGCCATTGTGTTAATATATCTGATGACTATAACGCAATGCTACAGTATAATAAATATTGAAATTATCCAATAACCAATCCTGTATGTACCTAAGCTATTATAGTAAAGTTTATATTTAATAATAACTATATTTCTTATCGCAATGTTTTCAAAGAAAGATTCTTATCTGTTCGCGGGCGATTAAAAAAATAATAACTCATAGATAAGAAAACATTGAATTATATGTTATGAAAGGACAGGGCAACTGAAATATGTTCAATGGTGCTCAGCTATAAAACGAATTAAATACCATCTGTTCCAAATTATAATAACTGTAAAAATTGTTGTTGGAAATGTTTTGAGTAAGGAGTATCAGTGGTGTGTGTCAGTATATTTCTTTCCTGTGTAAACTCAGTCAATCGCTGATTTAGTTGGTGAGCGCACGAAGTATTTTGGAGAGACGTGGCATCGCGTAGTAAAAAGCGAACTGAATTATTTGATAACGATGAAACGTCATAGAGAACGATGCGACGCGACGCGACATAGCAAGTGGAGATTTGGACAGATGCTATATTTTCAAATAGTCATACTGGGACGCTAGACCTGTGTATGTCCTAAAACTGCATCCAGAACCACTGAAGGACGGGCAGCAGCGTCCTCTCGGTTAACGGTGGTAACACTCGGCGATCCCCAAGCCGCCTGCCAAGCGTGGGGATTATGGCAACCCCTTCCCTATTAAGGGACAGGTCTTCCAGTAGTGGACGTTTTCTGGCTGATAATGAATACTGGGACGCAAATTATTGGAAGCGAATATCCTTAATTTTAAGATGATTGTATGAAATAAGATTTTATCCAAAATTTGGGCATTGATAATATTCCTGACATTGGATTTACTATGACGTCATATATACATACCTTAAATCTCTCGAACGACTATGACGGGTCGATAAGCACCTTGTCATAATACGATAAGTTTCTTCTATATCTCTACGACAACAACCGTCATGCCATCTCAGAGGCGGCAAACTCTGACACTAGGGCTGGACACTCAGCTTATACGAACCTATTGTTGGATATAGCAAAAATCAATCTGTCTCACTTTGACCTGTATGAAGTGCTCTCTCTTTCATATGTTTTATTTACAATTATTAACAAGAGACCTTTGTTCTTAAGGCCTTGGTTTCGTGAGCTTATAAAGCTAGTAGTTGCCCTATGGTGTCCCTGCGACCCGGTACAGTAGAGAGCACTCACACCTCTCCTGCTATTAATTCGAGTTAATAAACGAGTATGTTATGAAATCGTTAATGCGTCTTTCATTGGCTTCCATACATAACTCTAATACCTATTTACTTTTAATGCTTCACCGCATTAATAGTTTAAGAAATCCATGGAAACAGATGAACATGCATACAATCTATGCAAAAATCATACCTCTCCTTTTAGCGACATCGTCATCAGCTCGGAGACGTCCACTGCTAAACAAAAGCCTTAGACCGCCCCACTGTACAACTACCTGCCATTTGCATCCATCCCCGACTTTCACAATGTCGTCGGTCCACGTAGATGGAGGCCGACATAAGCTACGTCTTCTGGTTTCATCTTTACTTAGTCAAAAAAATCTAAATAAGTAACTAACAAATTTTCAGCGAGAGAACATGGCGATAAACGACAACGTGCTCCACGCGAGCCACAAGTACAAAGTGAAGAAAGTAATCTCCTGCCTGTCCACGTGCATCTTCCCGGACAAGACCACCTACCCCATCGACGAAACCATGGTGAGCAGCCAGAATCACACCATGTACTGGGGCAGATTCAATCCCATCTCATCAAAACGCGTCTTTCACTTAGTAATAACTATATTTCAATTCAAGCTGATGCTATCAGCAAACATTTTCGAAGAGACATTGTACATGCTAAAAGTCATGGGTGTAGTAACCACACAATGTTATAGTGAGGAAAAGCCTAGGTCCGTAACATGAACTCTTGGTCCAGCGGAACCGAATAGGCTCAACTATCGACGAACTGCGAATTTTATATTGCCGCAATACGGTTCGCGGTCTCGCAGCGTCGGCAGCTGAGCCTATTCGGTCCCGCAATAAGGGTTTACGGTACGGCCCCTGGTCTGACTTTCACTGGAACTCTGTCCAAATAGGCGAGATAACTGTTTTTTTTATTGTACTATTAAAATGTGGCCTATAAATATAAATTAAGCTGATTAATGAAAAGAAAATGAAAATCTGATCAAAAATAAGCAACTTATAAGCATTTTAATATCATGCTACAGAGAGAAGAAACAGGAAACCGTAACGTCACTTCTCTGTACGCCATGTAAATTCTATTCTGACAAATAAGGCGTGACGTAATTTTTTGTTTTGTGGAAAAGGGACAGAGTTGTCTCTAACAAAAACTTTAAACGGTCATATATCAGAAGATTATTTACCGATTAAATTGTTTTTTTCAATAAACATACTATATGTACTTAAATTCTTCATCAAAGCTATTGGTTTCAACGATATAAACATTAGTCATCTACCCTATTGTAAGTAAGTCCAAATTGTAAGTAAGTAAGTCGTAAGTATGTATTTCCTTGCCGATGTTATGCCGCTGGCAAAACTGATAGAAAACTACTTTTGATGTTATGTAATCGCCTTATTAAAATGCTGCTGTTTATTGGGCCCAACGCAAAAGTAGCAGAACAAAAACGCAAAAGCGGCAGCTTACCCAAAATGCCACCAGCTTGCTGCGGACGCGCTACCACGTGGTAATGATTTAAGCATTTGAATTGTCTCTTGACTTCTCTCTCGTCACCTTATAGATCATCCGTTTGTTTTGTGTGGTATATTATGTAATTAAATCGTATGTATTTGGTTTAAGTTAATAAAGGAATATTGACCTTAAGAACATTCTGTAATAAAGTTAATATTTCAGGTACATAACGGCCCACCACATTCATCTAACTTTGGCTACAGCTATGCAAAGCGAATGATCGACGTTCTAAACAGGTATGTATTATATTTACTCATAGTTCGGTTTTCAAATATATGGTTCGGGAAGCTCCCGATATTTCGGCAACTGCAACTGTTCGAAACTCGATTAGTTAAAATAAAAAACATTAGTTACGCGTACATAAAAGGATTCCCTTTAAGTTGAAGTTGCGCCGATATTATAGGGTGCTAGATTCACAACATACCTAATCACGGAAAACTTTCATAGAACTGTGATAGTTTAAAACGGAGTTGGCAAAATCATGATCCTATAAACAAAGTTCCCTGTGTGCCCACCTCCGGCAGCCGGCCTCGTGCCGGCGCGGGCTGCCCTGCCGCACAGTACAGGCGTGTGTTGTCCCGCAGGGGGTACAGCGCGAGCCCCGGCTGCCTGTTCACGTCCGTGGTCCCGTGCAACGTGTTCGGCCCGCACGACAACTTCGAGCTGCACGCGAGCCACGTCATCCCCGCGCTCGTACGCAGGATGCACGACGACATGCAGCGAGGTAGGAACACGACAGCGAGGTAGGAACACAACAGCGAGGTAGGAACACAACAGCGAGGTAGGAACACGACAGCGAGGTAGGAACACAACAGCGAGGTAGGAACACAACAGCGAGGTAGGAACACAACAGCGAGGTAGGAACACAACAGCGAGGTAGGAACACAACAGCGAGGTAGGAACACAACAGCGAGGTAGGAACACGATATCGAGATAGGAACACGACATCGAGATAGGAACACGACAGCGAAGTAGGAACACGACATCGAGATAGGAACACGACATCGAGATAGGAACACGACAGCGAGGTAGGAACAAACAGCGAGGTAGGAACACGATATCGAGATAGGAACACGACATCGAGATAGGAACACGACAGCGTAGTAGGAACACGACATCGAGATAGGAACACGACATCGAGATAGGAACACGACATCGAGATAGGAACACGACAGCGAGGTAGGAACACAACAGCGAGGTAGGAACACGATATCGAGATAGGAACACGACATCGAGATAGGAACACGACAGCGAAGTAGGAACACGACATCGAGATAGGAACACGACATCGAGATAGGAACACGACATCGAGATAGGAACACGACAGCGAGGTAGGAACACAACAGCGAGGTAGGAACACGATATCGAGATAGGAACACGACATCGAGATAGGAACACGACATCGAGATAGGAACACGACATCGAGATAGGAACACGACATCGAGATAGGAACACGACAGCGTAGTAGGAACACGACATCGAGATAGGAACACGACATCGAGATAGGAACACGACATCGAGATAGGAACACGACAGCGAGGTAGGAACACAACAGCGAGGTAGGAACACGATATCGAGATAGGAACACGACATCGAGATAGGAACACGACAGCGAAGTAGGAACACGACAGCGAAGTAGGAACACGACATCGAGATAGGAACACGACATCGAGATAGGAACACGACAGCGAAGTAGGAACACGACAGCGAAGTAGGAACACGACATCGAGATAGGAACACGACATCGAGATAGGAACACGACAGCGAGGTAGGAACATATTTCCATACGCACACATCCACAATCTACAAACCAGTGACAACAACAAACTAACAAACGACTCTATACTGCAGAGTCCACCTGGGGAAGTACTACACCTTTGCCAGTTATTCAATCGCCAGGCAGTAGTGTGCAAGCATTATTGTGTTCCGGTTTGAAGGGCAATGTTACCAGAGAAATTACTGGGTATGAAAAAATTTAACATGTAATATCTCAGGGTGACGAGCGCAGTGCAGTGCGGCGCAGGACTGGCACTGCTTCGGTTATGGGCAGGCGAGACGCTTACCACCAGGCGAACGTCTCGCTAGTCTCGGCACTTGATAGTACAAAACAAAAGTAACAATTTGCGAGTCCCATATTTTGCGCTCCAGCTTTTTATAAGTTGATGTATTGAAAAAATATGCAGAGAAATGGCTAGAGGAGTGAGACGTACGCCAGTGAATCGGTAATAAACATGACGCCTGCCCATAACAGTGGCAGGGCCAGAACTGTGAAGTTGCGAACACAGTGCTGCGCCGCAGTGCGCTGCGCTCGCGCCTCGTCTGATGTACTCCCGCCGGCCAGGCTCGCCCACGTGCACGGTGCTGGGCAGCGGGCGGCCGCTCCGGCAGTTCATCTACTCGCTGGACCTGGGCAGGCTGTGCGTGTGGGCGCTGCGCAACTACCACAGCGTCGAGCCTCTCATACTGTCGGGTGAGCTCTCTCCACACTACAACAGCTTCGCAAATGTATTGAATATTTTTTTATGTGACGTGTTTCCACACTTTTTTTATGACAGGTGAGGCAGAGACTTCTGTAGCTTAATAG